>ML681972.1:6209994-6344836 GCA_007922195.1 Podocnemis expansa
TTAGTCCGAACTAAAAAACGCAGTTAGTTCAAACTAACTGCTTAGTTCGAACTTATTTAGTTTGAACTAACACAACTACATCACTCTAGTTCTAGTATGAACTACGCTTTCAAACTAATTTTTTTTTTTTTTTTAGTTTGAACTAGGCAATGCCTAATGAAGACCTGGTCCAAATTAGTCCAGGCTAATCTTGCTTAGTCTGGACTAATTTGCCAGTGTAGACATACCCTAAGAGTCTCACAGGTACAAAGACTGGGGAAAGTGGAAGAACCCTGTCTGAAGGGGGTAAAGGACCTTTCCCAGACCTGAGAAAAACAGATCCACTGCTAGAGGGAAGCACAGGGCCCACGTAGGTAGAGGGGGAGCTTTGTCACAAAAGCTAAAATGCTCAGGAAAGATGAACAAAAATATTGCTCTTCACTCTGCCATTTGACAGCTGCACTGGTATCCTGGTGTCTGGCCCAGCATCAGTTGCTATGATGTGTGAGCATGACAGTCTTGGGTCAGAGAAATTCATTGGATTGGGATATTGAACGCTTTAGCTTCTATGGATGGAGGCAAATGATTTTGGATGATTAGGGAATCTACCATCCCAGGAGTCAGTTGCAAAAATGAAGGCAAATGAGATACTAACCAATACTGGCCTGCTCCAAAGCTTTCTAAGTCAATGGGAGTCTTCCCACCAAAAACAAGAGAGGAATAACCAGAGGCTGGATGAGGGCCCTAGGGAGAGACTCTGCCTGCAATGTTGTGCATAGAGCTTCCCAAAAGGATGGAGGTTGCTGCCCTGGAGAAGGGGGAAGAGGAGGGCAGCAAAGGAGATCCTAGGTCTGAAGAAATTAAATTTGCAGGAAAGGTGAGTGTTTGCCTGTCAGTGGGTTCAGCTGATTTCCCTGGGGAAGAAAGTACAGCACAGAGAGGCTTGAGGGTTGCACCTTTCTCAAAGGGACCAAACAAGAAAAACCATCCTCTCGGGAGAGGGATCAAAAAATGCGAGTTGTGTGGTTGACCTCACCTTGAGAACAGCGGGCAGGTTGCACCAAGCAGAGTTTAAACAGTTTTTAGGAAACAGAGCCAGTTTCCAGAAGGAGATTGTTGTTGGAAACAGTATGTGAATGAAGAAAGAGGGGCACTTGTGGCCTCCTCCTGCCCAATATGTCTGAGATTGGCACTCAATAGCGTTTGAGTGCCGTCATTTGAGACGGGGGAGATTTTCTTGTGTCTTTCTCTCTCCCTCCCATTTGCCCACTTTTGTTCTGAACTTCTTTGACTTCCATATGGCAGAGGTTGCATCCCACCACTGAGCACACAGACCTGTGTTGGGGGTCAGTACTGCTGGAAAGAGGGGGCTGCAGTTGCACATGGCGAACCGCACGTGCCCACTGCAGTGCTATGCCTTCTGTCACCAGCTGCATGGCAATCTGGGAGCATATGAACCCCTCCTGACCAGCCTGCATGTTCCTCCTCTTTGACACCTGGGCCTCAGTGCCCCGCCAAAAATTAGAAGATAATGACAGAGCATCTGTGATATCAAGGAAAGACTCTCAGTTGACAGAGCTTCTGTAGCAGCCTGGGAAACACATAACATGCTCTGAGTTCTTGGCAGGCCAGCACAGGGACTGCTTTTTATTTTGGGAGTGGAGTGGGGGAGAGGGAGGAAGGTTATGATTTAAATGTCCACTCCACTGCCAAATTAAAAATGTCAGTGATGTATTAAATGACTAATGCCTTCACAAAGCACTCCCCCCCCCCCCACTCACCTCTTCCACATGGCCACAAGGGTGTCTATAAACAGAAAACAAACTCGCAAGCCTCACCAAATCGACACTGGAGATGTTTAGCCTTAATGGCTGAACAGGACAGAGTACCCCCTCCCTGCCAAACCTGTTGGTGATGACTTCTTTTGCTTCCAAGTTAAGAATAGAGTGACCTTTGGAAAGCCAGTGTGCTCCTCTTCTCCCCCCCCCTCCATCTTCTGCCCCCAGGTCTGGTACTGCGAGTGATGGTGAGCCATGAGACGAAAGGCGCTGGCTGAATTATTCTGTCCTTAACCTGGATGGTATCTAACCTCTGTCCATCCCCTCCACCCTTCGGTGGCCCTAAGATTTGGCCAGTGCTGCACTCTCTTACCTTCTTGACATTGTTTCCTGATTTTCAAAAGTTTTGGTCCTGTTTACCTCCTCTCCCAGGCCCCAACCCCCAACCCCCCAACACACACACACACACACACACTCTCTCTCTCTCTCTCTCTCAGTTTGATGAATTTGCTGCTGAGCTTGGATGTCCAGAGGATGCAGTGACCTGACCATAAAGGTTGAAAAACCCAGCACCAGAGAACTGAGATAAAAAGTGCTCAGCTGGCTGATGGGGACTTTCACTGAGCTCTCTAGCCTGGCACTTTCCAATAGGGTCAGGGGAGACAGAGGCCACATGAGGTAGGCTGTGGGCATAGGTATCACCCTTGGCTCTCTTTGGGGTCCAACAGTGAAGTACTGCTCAGGGATTATGTTGTCAGGGGGCTAGTTGCATGGAAGAGAGGCAATGTTGGAGAGTGTCTCCTGGCAATAGGGGGATTTTTAAAGGACATAAAAATGTTAATCATGGAGGATCCTGAACAATTAGATAAATGAGAGAGCGGCAGGTCTGTAGAGAAGTATGCAGACAACCCTGCTTTCCCTGGACTCAGAGGATACCAGCTGGGCCCAGCAGGTCCATATCTTTTGCAGCTGATGTGCCCAGCACTGGAGTCCATATTGAGTAACAATAGACCCTGTGACTTCACAGGGACTCAGATGTTAGGCTATGCTTCGGGGGTCTCAAACACATGGCCTGTGGACTGCAGGCGGCCCCAAGAGCTACCTCCTGTGGCTCACTACAGAGCTGGAATTCAGGGGGTCCCAACCCCTGGTTGGCTTTTCAAGTGGTCTGCGCCCCACCAGCTGGGAGCCTGCAACTGGACTGCAGCTGCCTGCCTCCCTTCTGGAAGTGCTATTGGCAGTGCTTTCAGGCCAGGCCATGCCTCCCCCACCCATGGCCACATTTTGCCCTGCTCGGGGTGGGCCGGGAGCATTTCACCCAGTCTCTGGGCTGGACTTCCCAACTTATAGTGCAGAGCAGCCAGGCCTTTCTGGGCCAGCTCCCCCCTCTCCCACACAAGTCAGGCCCTGGCTGGGGCTGGCCCCTCCTGACAGTGCAGCCTTGGCCAGCTCCCGGCCAGGACCAGCTGGGAGCTGGGCTATGGTTGTTTGCCTCCCTTCAGAGGTTGGGGTTTCAAGCAGTGCTTTCTTTCTTTCTTTCTTAAAAAAAAAACCCAAACAATTTTAATTAAAAAGCTTTCTAAAAATTAAATTTCAATTAAAAATTCACAGAAATTCAATTAATTAAACTCAATTAATTTTATTTACAATTACTTTGAATTAAATTAATTATTTTTAAATTTAATTTTAATTAAATAAACTGGTGGCCCTGCTTTATGAAAAGGTTTCAGTAATGCAGCCCTTGGGCCAATATCCTAGTCCTCATGTGGCCCCTGTGGCAATTTGAATTTGAGACCCCTTCTCTACTTAGTGCAAGAGAGTAAATGTAGGGGTGGAGTTGCAGAATCAGACTGTGAATGTTTATGTAGTGGCTTCAAATGTAAGAAATGTAATAAAAAACATTGGAAGCCTAGGTGGGGATTGGGTTTGCTAAGCCCATATTTTTAATTAATAATGATGCCTATTTTGCTAACACTTTTTGGAGGGTGGCAAGACTGATAGGTCTCATGGAAAGACTTAAAGTAGAGGCTAGAGGTCTTATGGATTGGGTCTGGGAGGGAGTTCCTGGCCTAGACAGTTGCATTGGAGAAGGTGCAGAAGTGAAAGGAGACTATGTAGAAGGCTGTGGGCAGGAGTGAAGAGAGGAGATGACCGTTTCAGCACCACTCATTGTGCAGATTGTAGTTAGGTTATTGCCTCTCTGCCAACTGTGAAACTTCTCTTTAAAGAGGGTTCCTAAGCATCTGGTCCAAAATTGCCCTGGTGTTGATTTGCTTCCTAAATGGCTGCTCAGATTGTCTTCTGACATTCATCCCTCAGCTGAGAACTAGTGTGAAAAATAGCAACACAGAAGAGGTTTCAGAAGGTTCAATAAGTCCATGAAAGGAAGGGCTTGGAATGAAAGTATGACCTCAACCATTAAAGCACCCACTAGCTAAGTCCATCCTTGCAAGGAAAAGAAAGCCTGAAAAGTCAGTGCAGAATTCCAGGGGCATCCAGCTGAATACCCAACAAACAGAGTTCCAACAGTGTGGGGAATCAGTGACCTGTCCATTCAGAAGGTGTTGGGTTGATTTAAAGGAGTAGCTGCTCTTGCTGCCAGCACCAGTTCTATTTCAGCCCCACACACAAAAATCTGTTGCACTATAGCTATGCAGGCTGGATTTTGTAGAGCTGCAGCCCAGGGTGAGCAGAGGCAAAGATGGCTTTATGCCGCCTCTGTGGAACCTAGAGGCTGAGGCTGTTGATTTAACAGGTCCACACCAAAAAATTCAAATCCAATTAGCATGTCCAGGGACACGACTTGCTAGTTTGATGTAGGAGATGGGCACCATGGGAGGTGTGGCACGATGGTCCCCTAGAAGGGCTATGCCCCCACCCAATACATGAAAAGAGAAAGGCACCTTGGGAAGGAGGAGTGCAAATGTGTTAGATTGAAACAACTGTTAAATTGCAATAACAAGTCCCAAAGGGGTTATTTCGATTTATCAGTTTTGATCTAAGCATCGTTTTGATATCAAACAAGGTTTTATTGAGCTACTATAACCTCCCTTATTTCGAAATGCCTGAACTTGTCATTTCAGAATAAGAAGACACAGTGTGGACCTAACGGTTTTTAAATGGAAATAACCAGTGTTATTTTGACATAACACCTGGGTGTGGATGTACCCTGAGAGGCTGTAGGAGTCCAAAAAAAAGCCCATGTGTAATACAGGCAGCCCTGTACCCTTAAAAATACTTGTGTGCAGGTGTACAGCATCACAGCAGCAGCCCCTGCCCCCTCTTACAGTTGTACCACATAAAGTGGCAGAGCCAGCACAGGGCAATTAATGCTCCCCTTGAGGGGAATTCTCCTTCAGCCTGTGGGGGCATTTGTGTGGCCAGGAGTATGTGAGAGCTGGGTCTGCAGCCAGAATGGTCATAGCCCCCCTACTGCGTACTAACCAACCCAGAGTCGTAACACCAGTTTTTGGCGCCCGGGGCATGTTCCACTTGGAACGTGCCCCTTCTCGTTCGTGGCACTTGGAGTCAGTGCCACGAAAGCTACCCCTTTAATAGAGTGGCTCCATTGAGCCGCTCTGGGCCACCTGGGACTTTTCCCCGTCAGCACCACTGTAGTTATGGCTCTGAACCACGCAACACTGCTTAGCTTTTAAAACCCAATCATCTCGGGCTAGTTCTTAATGCTGCTTTTTCTGCCTCCTCTTGCTCCCTGGCTGCTTCCAGGTCACTTTCCCTGCTGACAGACTCTCCCTTTTTGCTAGCACCAGGTATTTTCCCACCAATACCTCTTCATAGCTGAGCTCACTCCTTTTTTTTCACCCTGCATCACTGCTTTCTTTCCTGCCACAGTGTGCTCCCTTGCTTATGCCTGGTTCTGCTCCGCAGGTTGGCTTGATCTAATCTGGATAGCAAGTTCCTTGGGGAAGGAAGCCTGCTGTTTGCATTAGTATCATGCACAACTCTTGTGCTGTGTAAGTAGTTAATAATCATCACTTGTTGTATGGGTTGCACATTCTTGCTCTTAAAGCCCCTAGCTACTTACTGCTGTTCCATTAGAGCAGGGGTTTCAAACGCAAAACTGCCACAAGGGCTGCATGAGGGCTAGCATATTAGCCTGAGGGCCTCACCACTGAAACTTTTTTATACAATGATATTGCAAATATCGATAACAATAGTGTTGTTGTGGGCCACAGGAAATAACTTTAGGGGCCACATGTGGCCCATGGGCTGCAAGTTTGAGACTCCTGCATTAGAGGCTTATTGCAGAGTCTTCCCAAGCTACACAAAAAGATCTGAAAGAGCATTGATTTGGTATTTCACACTGTTAGCTTTTGGCAACCCACAGGCAGGGGATAAGCTGAACCACAGAGTCATAGCAGGGCTGGAACTAGGTGTTCTGGCTCCCGGGGCAAGCAGCCCCAAAGGTGCCCTCCTCTGAACCGGCCCAGGGCCTAATCCATCCCCAGCTGCTGCTGGAAGGTGGTGGGGAGCCCTAGTGGGAGCAGCTGGGGACAGATCCAGTTCCCCACTGCTGCTGGGGCTCCCTGCCATCTTCCAGTGGTGGCTAGGGATGGACCCGGCTCCCTGCCACCCCAGGCAGTGACATTTAGAGGGTGGTCATGAAGAAGGGGCCAGGAAGTGGCTGCGGCTGTTGGCTGTGTGGTGCCATCTAGGATTTGACATCTGAAGCTTTGCCCCGGTCTCCCTGCCCTAGTTATGGCTCTGAGTCACAGTAGCAGGGAAGGAGTGTTAAATAGCTGTCCTTCCCAGGAGTAAATCATCCAAGACATTTAGAGGTCACTGCACACAACCCTGCTGTACCAGATGAAGGAAGGCTCCAGTTCTGAAAGGTGGCCAGATCCTCTCCCAGGTGTAAAGGCAATCAGAATCACTAGCCAGAATGATTTCACATGGCAATTGCTGTGCATTGGTACTTGCTTAAATCACTGTGCATCAAACCAGGCCCACTTCTCCGCAGTCCTGGAGGGTTAAGAGACTAGAACTGGTGTGGCTCTGCTATGTTTATACCCATAAGGGGCCCACGTTTCCTGCAAACCACAGACCTTGATCTATGGGTTTAGGGAGGCAGAGATAAGCTGGGAGAATCGTAGAAGATTAGGGTTAGAAGTGACCTTAGGAGGTCATTTACTTCAACCCCCTGCTCAAAGCAGGATCAAAATCATCCCAGCCAGGGCTTTGTCAAGCTGCACCTTAAAAGTTGTAAGGATGGAGACTCCTCCCCTCCCTAGGTAACCCATTCTAATACTTCATCATCCTCTGTAAGGTGGCCAGCTCTCAGATAATTTTGTTGTCCTCAGATGGATTCTCTCCAGTTTGTCCATGTCCTTTCTGTACGGGGGGGGGGGGGGGAATGTGGACGCAATACTCCAGATGTGGCCTCACCAGTCCCAAATAGAGGGAAATATCACTTTCCTCAGTCTGCTGACAATGCTCCTACTAATGCAGCCCAATATGCTCTTAGCGATCTTGGCAACAAGGGATGCTGTTGACTCAACTCCAGCTTCTTGTCCACTGTAGCCCCTAAGGCACTTTTCTGCAGAACAGCTACATAGCCAGTCAGTCCCTAGGCTGTAGCAGTGCGTGGGATTCTTCTGTCCTAAGTGCAGGGCTCTGCACTTGTCCATGTTGAACCTCATCAGATTTCTTTTGGCCCAGTCTTCCAATTTGTCTAGCTCACTGTGGATCCATCCCTGCACTCCAGGGTATCTCCCACTCCCTCCAAGGTGGTGCATCAGTGACTATGTGGAATAGTGGTGCCTGTGAAGGGGGAGCTCACTGACTGGCACAGAGGCATCTGCAGTGGTCATGGAGTGGCTCCTATCCCACCCCCCAGGCTGCAGCAGCACACCCCTTCCCTCTCTGGCCCCACACAGAGACTATACAGCAGTCCAGTCACTCGGGCTGCACATGGGGGACCTGGGTTGGCTCATTGAAAGCTCCATAATTTTGCAACATCCTCTGAGTCAAGCTCCATGTCTCCTTCAAGTGTGCATGACAAGGTGGATGCTTTAGAGCAGAAAAGCCGTAGAGTTATTGCTGTGCAAAAAAACCCTCACGTCTTCACCAGCAAGAAATGTCTTCTTTTAACATGATGACCGGGCAGTATAATGGGAAAATGGCTATACTAAGTTTTCATTAGGATGATCAGGTGTTCCAGTTTTATATGGCCAGTCCTAATATTCAGGGCTTTTTCTTACATAGGTTCCCCCCCAACCCCACTTCTGATTTTTCACAGTTGTTGTCTGGTTCCCCTAATTTTTATCCAAGATTCTCATGTCAGTGCCCAGCACAAAGCCAGGAATAACACTTTGACAAATGCACATTTTGGTGGAGATGTTAACTATGGCAACAGAGCACAGTCTCATTAGCATCACACTATATGTTTTGTACAGTGTGAAACATGGGACAGTTTTGAGATTTGTTTTGGACACATTGCTGGGGAACAGTCTGATGTCTCCACATGCGACATCTCCAGGCTCATGCAGTGTGGATTGGCTATATACCACAGCGTGCAGACCAGTCAGGCCAAGTTCCCCTCACCGTAACTATTAATCTTAGTTATGGTGATGTGAGAGAACTGCCGAAATTCAGTGCCTCCAACAAAGCAGCTGGGAAAGACTCTTCCTGAGCTGCACTCAGCTCTTGGTGCTGTAAGTGGGGCAGCTACTCTCCGCTAATTCATGTTTCCCTTTTGCTAGTGGGTGTCTGCCCAGAAGCCAAAAGCAAATGAGAAAAGACAGCCAAAGGGGGGAAAAAAAACCATTACAAACTAAAAGGGCAGAGGATCAAGACTGCTTTAGAGGCTCTAATATGCCACACACAAGCTGTGGACCTGTGGTCAGCCGGAAAAACCTCAGTTTAAAATTCCACAGAGCCCTGGTATTTAATCCTTCTAATACAAATTCCCCCCACCACCTCTTAGATCAGTACTACTACTGTGGAGGCAAAACTGGAGACTTTAAGCCCTTTTGAAGTATGCAAGAGTCCCTGTTTCTCAGCAGGAGGGCCGGAAAGCTATGTCAGCAATGCCAACAATGTTCCTGTGATTACTGTACCTTTCTGAGCAGAAACCAGGAGAGCGACCAATTAATGCCTCCTAATCTGGCCAATAAATAAAACTTGTTCTCTGCAGCCCGCGTCAGCTCTTTATCCCATGCTCCAGGGGGCGGTCTAGCACATCCCTCTGTGGTGTGATGGGCAGGCAATCTACTCATCTCCATTGCCTGATGGAGTTTTCAGATTTATACCTTCCACAGGCAATGCCGTATTACGCAGTAGAGTCGCTCATGGTAATGTAAGCATCGCATTATTTGAATGCATCTATTCCTGTAGTTCCCAGAGGTCTTGGCCAGGATCTGGGCTCCAGTGTGTTGGGTACTGCATAAAACACACAGGAAGGGGCAGTCTTTGCACCAAACAGTTTCCAGTCAAAAGCTATGTTTATACAGCAGAAGCTGAACATGGACTAGCTTACCTGAATAAATCTAGCTAGTGTGGGTAACAATAGCAGTGAGGACAGGGCCACGTCAGCTTTCAAATGGGATTTGGTATGGATACTAGAGTCCAGCGCAGCCCTTGAGCATATCCATGGCTTGCAAAGCCACTCTGAAGACTGTGTTGTGCTGTCTTCCCTCCTCTTCTCAGTCATGCTTGCTGGCTTCAAGCTGGCTTGGGTAAGTGTGCCTATACACACCTCCTATGGCAATGAATGGTCTACAAAGAGTGGGAGAGGAGAAAAAATCCTATAAACACAAATGTTTGGTCAAATGGTGATGGGCATGATAAAAAAGTCCTAAAACAGAGGAAAAGGTGCAGCTCGTACGTGGTATTATCAATAGATAAAGGATGTGCCCGTTATTACCACCTGCCTTTCACTAAACTGACTGATTTTCTATTAGCATCATGGGAGAAATCAGAGGGAGAAGAGGGTAGTGGCCTTCCAGATCAGTTCAGAGAGAGCTTCCAAAGCTTAAAGGACATACACAGATGGCTGTGTGAGTAGGTTACAAATGGACAGACTAGGCTGCTAGAGCTGATCGTCTGGAGGTGGGAGCAATCACAGAAGATTAGGGATGGAATGGACCTCAGGAAGTCAGCTAGTTCAACCTGTACTCAAAGCAGAACCAATCCCAATTCAAAAATAGACAAGATCAGACAAGTAGAGAAGGGGAGTGCCATGGAGTACCTTGAAAGGGTGGGCAAAAAGTGAGAGGCAGATGAGGAACATGATTTGAGTCATGGTGTTTATACGGACCAGTGTGTGTGTATTAGTGATGTAGGTATCGATGGGTAAGGAGGCTTAAGTTGACTTCAGCAAAGCTCTGGCCACATTTGGAATTCATTAAGTTGACTTAAGGGCTTCCTTAAGTCGACTTAATAACTCCTGCCCTTAAAGTCGACTTTAAGGGTTAAGTCGACTTTATTAAGTTGACTTAACGCAATGTGGCCATTAAAGGCGACATAATAAAGTTGGCTTAGTGCAGTGGGGCTTAATAAAGTCAACTTAGCTTTTGTAGTGTAGACATAGCCAGGGACCTCAGAGAGGAGGCTGTTTCATTAATCAAGGAGATGATGACATAAACAAGAGTGCTAGCTGTGCTGAGAGGAAAAAGGCTGGCTCCCAGAAATGTGGAGTTGGGTTAGGGAAGGATTTGGACAAGTCTGGGAAGAAGTGAGGCATGAGAGTGTGGCTGGAGTCAAAGATGGACCTCAGGTTACAGGCCAGAATGACAAGGAAACTGGCACATTCCTCAGTGACAAAGCACAGCACATGGGGAGGACTGAGAGGCAAGAACCAGAGTTTGGTTTCAGTCTTGTTAAGTTTCACTTGCCAGTGAGGTGTTCAAAATATGGCAGCTGAGGGTGGGAAGAGCAGTCCATGAGTGTATTGTGAATGAAACAGTCCAGCACAGACTGAATGTTAAGGAGGCAGGAAAGAGAAGGGCCGAGAGTGGGGACGGGGATTAGAGACACAGGGTACACAAGAAATCACCATGTGAGAGACAGGGGAGAAGGAAGAGGGTGCTGGAAGTTGGGGGTTAGGAGGCAAAGAGGCATAAGGATGCAAACTGACTTTGGTTTGTATTTCAGTACTGTGCCTTCCAACTGTGTTCAGGTCTTAACTCCCAGTGTGCTCTGGTGTGGTTAATAGAACCCAAATGGAATGAGATGGCTTTACACAGAGGTGTTTTTAAAAGATTTGTTTTTCTCAGAACTGAATTGACTTCAGTGGAGTTACACCCATTCTCACCGGCTGGCCCATTGACTTCATTGGCGTTACCTCCATTTCCACCCCCTGAGCACCTAGCTGGATACAGCTCCTGTGCACGAGCAACGCCTGGAGCATAGAAATGCAAAGATGTGGCAGTTGAAAATCTTTGTGAAGGTGACAGTAGGCCTGAGAACAAATCAGAATCTGAAGGGTAAACAGCCTGATAAGAATGTTTTTGTTGGAGGGAAAAAAACCCCCAAGGATTATAAAGCAGCAAATTCTGGGTGAGATTAAAGTCAGTCATTTGGAAATATGGACATCCACATTTAAGCTAACCCCTAGAGATGCCAGCGTCCCTCTCAGTTTCCCTTTGCAGGGGGAGTGCTCTAAAGCATGGTGGGTTTATAACTGTTGTCAGTCATATATAGTGCTGAGCAGCTTCACAGGATCAATCTCTGAATGAGGAATTCAGCCTTTAGGGCCATGAGGAGTGTATGAAATAACTTCTTTTTCCGGTTGACTTTGCCTGACCATAAAGAAGGGCTGAGTTGGCACAAACACTGTGCAAGTAGCAGTGAGGAATTCTAGTTTTGCTAGTGGCTGATAAGATTAAATTGTTTGTTGCGGTAGGATAAGGCTGTCTGAGTTTCTGACTTGCACAGGGCACTGTTCTGAGGGCACAGGTAGGGTACCATAACTGAGTTTTCGCACTTTTAGATGTTTGCATTTTTATGAGCTTAACCTTAGTTCTCAATGTCTAGCTGTTTTAAGTTTGTTACACCTCCTAATTACAACATTTCTGAGCTGATACCTACTCCCAGGTGTAACTGCACCTTGACAATGTTTTTGGTTTGGAAGTTTCCTTAATCGTGGTTGGGTCGGTTTGTTTGTTTTTGTTTTTAAAGAGACCTAAACAGAGGGCATGGAAGAATGGGGTTCTCAGGAAGAACTGTAAAGTGATTCTTTCCTGCCTGTTCCCACTGGCTTCAGAAGGGAAACAAACTTATGCACAGGAGTAGGTAGGTGAAGTTCTGTGGCCTGTGACAAGCAAGAGCTTGGCTTAGAGGACCATGATGGCCCCTTCTGGCCTTAGAGTCCATGGTTATGTCTACGTTAGAGGGCTCAGTTAAGTCAACTTAACAAGGTCGACTTAAAGTCGAATTTATTAAGTCCACTTAGAGACTCCACATTTTTTTAAAGTCAGCTTTATTAACTGAACTTAAGAGGCCACCATGGCTTAAGTCGACTTAATAAAGTCATCTTAGACGACCACATTTCATTAAGTCAACTTAATAAAGTCAATAAATGCCAAATGTGGCCATGGAGTTGCTTAAGTTGACTTAAGCCTCCGCTATAGGTATACCTTAGGAGTCTAACCCCTGAGATCCTTCACTGCATGAAGGCTTGGAAGATTAAGGGGCACAACAATGGGGTCATGCCTTCCCCATTCGTGTTGCTCTCTGGAAGGAGATCCTGTTCCAGTAGACCTGATGAAGGGCACCAGTGGGTAAGTTCATCATCACTTCAGCAATCCATAGGAGGGTTTCAGGACCCTCTCTCCCCAAGGTCCTGAGGAAGTTCACAGGAGTCTTCACTCAGGTAGCCTCCCGACCTTCATTCACTCCCAGCCTGACTCAAAGATGGCTCACTGGTGCCTCCTCCAGCATGTTGGCATCTCCCAGATCTCCAAAGACTTAGAAGTCTTGTGAACTCCCAGCTAAGAAGTCTTCAGCCCTCAGTGATTTTACCTAAGCTCCTCAGACCCTCTGGAACAGCTGGATTGGCTAGTCTGAAATTCACAGGCATAATAGGACTGCTGGATGGTATTAGGGCTTCTGAAGAGCTTGAGACTCGTCTACACTGAAAAGATTTTTCGAAATGAGGCTAATTTCAAAAAATCTTTTCCCCTGTCAATACAGGCATTTTGTTATTTCAAAATAAGCGCATCGTTATTTTGAAAAAATGAGGTGATATTTCGAACAAACTAAACCTGCTTTTATTTCAAAAAGCAATTCTTTGGAAATAGTTATTTCAAAAAAAGCCATTCCAAGTCATGGAATTGGCTTTTTTTTTTTGAAATAGGAGCCCTATACTTTTCCCTGCCTTACCCAATTTTGAAATAGAGAGTCTAGTGAAGACTCTCTGTTTTGAAATAATAATTCCTACCTTATTTTGAAATAGAGAGTCTTTACTAGACTCTATTTCAAAATAATAAATTTGAAATAATGCTATTTTGAAATAACTATTTCACAATATTGTTGGCAGTGTAGACATAGCCAGAGTGAATGGTGGACAAAAGGAGGTGGGGTGGACAACAGATGCTTTATGGCTTGCTGAAGAGTGTGTCCTGGAGACACCAGGGGTCCATGAGCATTGGAAGAATTCTTCTCTCTCCAACAGGCTGACTCCCATCCTGCAGAATTCAGGAGCTGCACATGAGCTGGGAAGAATGAGGGGGACTGGGGATGAGGAGGAAGGCACCCCACTCCTCCTTCCAAGGTTCAGTTTTCCAGCTCTGTGTCTGGCGTAGGTCATGAACCCAAACTGATTGGGCTGCTCCCCATGACCAACTGTGATATTACATGCTATAAAATATTTTAAATTAGAATCTTATCAATTGAACTGTGGCCCTGGGCATTTGATCTCAGTCAGCTGAGACCAGTAAGCTGCATTCTGTCTCTCTCTCCCCACCCCCTTTTCAGTGCTTTCTCTTTTGCCACAGTGAAACTGTTGGACAACTCTGGCAGATATATGGTAGATGGGGAACAACTTGGCTGACTTACTTTCTTCCTTGGCTGCAGATCTCATGTACCAGTTTTGAAGGAGATATTCAGATTGTTTTGAGGAATAGCGTGGGAACAGGGCAAAACCCAGCCTTACAAAGGAAAATAAGCTGCCATTTTTAAGGAGAGAGATTGCTAGCTCTGTAATTCCATGCTGAGAATGGAGCTGTTAAGTACAAAGGGGGTTTAAAAAAATTTTTTTTTCAGCCTACAGCTAAACTGTGAAGTACACGACAATGTCATGGTCCTGCAATCTGATGTAATCCATGTATGTGGACCCTCTTGCTTGCACAGTGCGTGTTGAAGGTAGTACACAGGTGCACTCCCAGAAATTCAGTTGCGGGATTGAGGCATTAGTAATTTGAAGGAAATCAGACAAGTGGTTCTTAATGTGTTTGTCTGAGTCCAGGAGGTCTTCTAGCATAGTTCACACTGCAAGCTTTTTGGAGAAAGGATTGTGTCCCTTCCCATGCATTTGTACAGCTTCTAGTGTAACCTTGTTTCAAAGGGGCAGCCGTGTTAATCTAGTAAAATAAAAAAAGCAAGGAGTCTTGTGCCACTTAAAGACTAACAGATCTATTCATCACATGAGCTTTCATGGGAGAATATCCCACTTCGTCAGACACTTTGAAGAGTGTAACCTTGAGGTGGGCTAGAGTGGGTTACCCTAGCATAGTAGTCTCCAGTCCTGGCCAGAAGCCTGTCTAAATTAATATAAAATAATAATGATAGTAAACCAAAGGATGTCAGCTCAGTTTCTGTAACTGCTGTAATGTTTTCTAACCTCACTTCCAGGATTCTGAACAAAACTCTTCCTAGTCGTATCATGAAAACAAAACATAGTCTAGCCTAGCTTCAGTGGGACAAAAGGAAAGAAAAACTATTATTTCAACTTGTGTTGGTGCATAGCAGTCAGGTGATCAGTGGGCAGCACTGCTTCCATGTCCAACCAGCTAATCAGAAAGAGCCTGATTCTATTTTCAGCTTAGCTATCTTAAGCACTTATATAGCCCATGTAACTATGGCATGCATCTTCATAGCACCTTGGAGGGAAAGGGAAGAAATAGGGCGGGCAGGGTAGTGATTGGTGTACTGGACTGGGACTCAGGAGATCTGGGTCCTGTCTCTGGTTCACTGGGTGATTTGGGCAAGTCATTTTGCTGCTTCCTGCCACAGTTTCCCTATGTGTCAAATGGAGATAGCGAAACTGACCTTCTTTGTAAAGCATGTTGATATCTACTGATGAAAAGCGCTATAGAAGTGCTTATCCATAGGGGGAACTGAGGCACAAAGAGACATACTGAGCATCTCACAGGAAGCCTGCAGGAGAGTGAGGAAGTGTGCCTGGTTCCTTTTAGTCCCAGACTGGTGTCCTCATCCAGTGGTTTTCAACCTTTTGCAGATCATGATATGCTTGGTGGCATGTTACAACCCTACAAGACACACCAACCCACCTCCCCCAGGCTGAATCCAGCTGTCTCCCTGGCTCTCCATGACACACCTTCCACTGTGTGGTGATACAGTAATGTGTCCTGACACACTAGTGGTTGAGAACCACTGTGCTAATCAATGAACCCTCCTTCCTTTATTATTATAGCAATTAATTGTGTGACAGGAATACCCAGAAACCTCAGTCAGGACTGGGGCCTCATTGTGTTAGTAGCTGTGTAAACACAAAGCAAAAGACAGCCCTGAAGAGTATACAGTGTAATTAAGACAAGATGTAATAAGTGAGTGAAACACGCCTCTGAAAGGAACAAGGGTGGCATGATGAAGATAACATTAAGAACATGTTTCCGTACACCAAATAAACAAGATAAGCATCAGAGGGCCCCCTGCTCCCAGCTACCTAGCAGCCTCAACTGGTTCCAATCTCAGACTACTGAAAACTCAGTTACACTCCAATAGAGCCCAAATTTGCTTTAATTTAAAATAGGTATTTTCAGAATGACCTTGCTGAAAAGTGTCATGGCTGTATCATGCCATAGGAGCCCAGTGGCCAGGGCCTTAAACCTAACTCCTTCCTGCACTGACAGCAGTGTCGATATTTAATAGCCACGTGGACTATTTCCCTTGACTCAAAGTGATTGTGCTGATGTTAGACAGGATTCACACATGCTGCATTCTGTGGGGCTGCCGGTGCCTCTGGTGATGTTGCCTCTCAGCAAAGCAGCCAGCAGTAGAGGCCCAGAAATCCTAATTTTAATTAAATACTCTAGTTGCTCATATAGGTGGAGGGCTGAGCTTTCGCCTCACTGGGCTAAGTGGCCAGCATGTCATGGATCAGTGAGGATCCCAAAGGGTGGTACATCCCCACCAAGTTTATGCTTTCATAAAAGTGAATGGTGAGAAAATGGGGGAGAAGGGAGAGCAACAGGGAGAGGAGGAGAGAGGGAAGCAAAGGGTAAGAGGGAGTGTTGGAAACCATGGAGGAAAGGGAAGGAGGAAGCTGAGAGAAACGCAAACAGAAGATCATAGTTACTTATTACCTGTTTTACATAAGTGCTCAGAGGCCCCTCCTGAGATAAGGGCCCTACAATCTTACGCACAGTATGTACACATACATCAAGAGAAGGACCCTGCCTGGATGAGCTTACAATCTACACTGGCAAAACAAGAATGGCAGAAAGGAAGTAGGATTATTGTTGTTATATAGATGGGGAAACTGAGATTGGCAGTAGTTTAGCAACTTGCCGCAAACCCCACAGGGACCTATGAAAAAGAGGGAAAAAGAATTGAACCCAGTAATATGACCATGCCTTATACACAAGGCCAGTTTATTCAGTCTAAGAGAATCCCCATTTCCTCTAACAATTTTGTAATCTTCCCTCAGCTTCTGGATCTCAAAGTGCCCTCTCAGCCCAGCATCCAACCTGCTCTTCTCAATGCAGGAAGGGCCATCGCTGAGTCAGACTGCAGAACGTGAAGCTGTGTATGAGGTGCAAAGCAGAGGAGAAATCCATGAGCTAAGGTCACCACATCCCATTCTTTGCCTCCAAAGGCGAAGACTGAACCAGTGTGAAGTCTTTGCTCCCATCACCTGTAGATGGCTCTTCATACCTTGTTAATATAGGGGGTATAGACAATCCAGCTCACAACACAAGCAGCTGTCAATATGACCCCTATCTTGGCCTCCAAAGGAGAAGAAAATGACCCATTATAACCTCTGAGAATATGCTTGTTGCTTGGCTCATTTGGAAGCAGAGGGAAAAGCCTAAAGCCAAAAAATGCCCTTAAACTGACCATGAGACTTCCCATGCGTAAATGAAGTAACCACCCAGCTTCCCAATGGCATCAAGGAAGCAAGGTTGCAGCTCTGACCTCACTCAGTAGTCCTGCTGATTTACTAAAGCCTAGACTGCTGGGTCATATGACCCAGGGGCTTTGGTAACCCAATCTGAGAACTATTTGCTGTGACTATTTTAAGAACATTTCACAGACTCCTGCCTCCTGGTTTAGTGCACTTTGCTCAGATCTGGTGTCACTGATTTAGAAATTACACCTTTCTGCAACAGCAGTGGAAAATCATAGGCCCCCTGGTCAGTGCAGGAACCCACGGGAGCAACCACGTGGACTCGGAAGGGCTAAATATAGCACTGCTAATTTTAAAAGGGGGTAGGAAGTTAGACAAGAGAGAAGGGGAGAGAGTCCAAGAAAGTAATAATGTTAGGAAGGAAAGAACAGGCAAAGAGATTGTTAAATGTGGGGGTCTTGCTAATGAGAGCCAAAAGCCAAAGCTATATTCTAAGGAAGTGGCTTGCTGCACAGTCACAATTCTGCTGTAAGGTTCCCAAGAGATTGTCACAGGTCAGTTCAAAATACAGAGAGTAATCAGGCCTCGGAAATCAGAAACACACTGCTGTCAAAGAAATCAATTAAAGTAAATAATCTAGCCCTTGAAGTAAACTCTAGGATTTGGCAAATGGAGCATGCACGACAATCAATATAGCTAATCAACTTTAACAAATAAGAAAACGATCTATTTCACCCAAAACTTGTATCTGGATACCCTGGGAGAGTTGAAGCTACATCTTCTGCGGGTATAAACAGGTGTGAATTCCTTAAAGTCCTTGGGTTTCTTCCTACCTATATCAGGCATGAATTCCATCCCTTGATCTAATGACTTGGTGAGTGTTGGCAAAGGACAAAAAAACAAGTGATGTCATTTGCCACAAATGATGAATTTGTCAGCTGACTTCTGACTGGCTGAAGTACAAGGTGAATTCATTCTCTAGGCCTATCAGAACACAACTCTTCGAAGGGACAAAAAGTCCTCTGGAGCAGCTGTCACTTTAGAATGAATGCACCAGTGGCCTCACAATCTGTTTGCTCTCTCATGATTTGGTCATTTAGTGCAAGAGAAACTAAGCCTTTGGAACAGCCTTGCTACAATACCGTCCTCATACACTGAAGATAAAAATAGGTTGGCTCTACGTTCTGTGATTACTAAACTCACTGGCTTCACCTTGGCATTGACATCACAGAAGTGACCTGAGCCAGTGTTCTGGCCATGGCTTGGAACAACGTACGAGAGCAGGGTAATGTGGTGGGGGCGTCTCATTGTCTGTGATACAAAGGTGCTCACTGATGAAGTAAAACCCTGCATTGCCACTCAAAATGTTACTAAAGAGTCAGTTCACTAGAGCAGTGGTTCCCAACATTTTCTCTGCCGTGGAACATCTTCCTACCTTTAATTAATTTGAGGCACACCACCATATAGTTTCCAAATAAAGTCATGAATATTCAAGAGCCAATGAGCCAATCCAGAGCTTTTTGAGTGTAAAGGCATGTATATTTTGCATCCATTTTCCTGCATGTATGCTTATGTTCATGCTTAAGAACACATGTGTCTTTGTGTTTGTACATGTGGCATTAGAACATGGAGAGTGCTCGTGTGTGCTAGAGGTGAAGGGTAGATTTGATTAAATCATCTCTTTAATATTTGAAAGGACATTTGCCTTGTATACGTTAAGCTGCCGTCAAACATCATCCACATGCTTTGCAATAGCCTCATTACAAGTAACTCTGCAAAGACGGAGCTCTCAGTCCAGCTAAAGGGTGTGTCAGGTCTTTGGATCCTGGTGTGTAAACAAGAGCACAACAGATTTTGTGAGTATAAACTCTGCAAACATGTAAGACTAAACTCCTGTGACATATTTATGTTTCCTCATACACAAATCACATTGACTCTCACACTCCCCTATCATGCGGAGTCACTAGACTTCAAACGGAGCAGAGGAGGCAGCTGGATTCATTAAACAACATCTTGGGCACCATGAACATGTGCCAGATAATAAGAGGGAGAATCACAATTAAAATGTCAAACTGTATCACATTGCTATAACAAAGTCAGAGAGGATTTCCCGGTTGATGCTTTCCCCTTCCTTTCTATTTGCTGTGTTTAGGGAGTTGAGCCTGTTTTTTTCATGCTGTGGTTTTTATTCCTTGTGGGAGACAAACACAATATATTGTTCATAATCAGGGCTGACCCAAGATTTTTGGCACTCTAGGCCAAAACTGACCCCCACCCCCACCCCAGCCACTGGCAGGGCCAGGGATCAGACCACAGGCAGGAAATGGTGCTATAGTTTGGGTTCAGCCACAGGCGGGGGTCCGGCCCCATCCAGGGAGTGGCACCGTGGATGGGGTTCCAGCTGTGAGTGGGGAGCACAGCAGGGCAGGATAGGCTTGCTGCCCCCCCCCCCAGCCCAGCCCTTGGTGCCCCCTAATTGTTGGTGCCCTAGGCGACTACCTAGGTCACCTCTATGGAAGGACTGGCCCTGTGTTCATACAATATTTGCTTCCTACATGATATAATTTGTTGACCACTGAGTTAAAATTTGGAAGGAAGTAGCAGAGTGGGAAAGCTTTATAATACCCTCCTCTCAACTAACCTTTCTTACAAGTTTTGGGTGCTTCTTATTGCTTTCTTTTAATTAATGGTTATTATTTCCAACGCCACGACCACTCTGTGCAATTCACTGAAAACATGCCACAGAAGGGCAAAGTACTTCATAAATATTAATAAACTATGGCTGTGTAAAGTAGATAAAAAATATTGTTTCTACTTATGAATGGAGTGACTGGGGAACAGAGAACATTACAGATGAAATCTTGTGGCCTGTGCTATGCATGAGGTCACATTATATGGTTAAGATGGTCCCATCTGACGCTAACATTTTGGAACCTATAGGCCACAATTTTCCAGTATGACTGCCTACAGTTGGGCCTGTTTAAACACCTAAATAAAAATGTGAGCAAATCAGAGCTTCAGGTGATCAGCACCATTAAAAACCAGCTGACTTTTACTTAGCTGTCCAAATGTGGATTTTGGTGCTTAACTTTAGGATCACTTGTTGACATTTGCCTCTCCTGATAAAACACAGGGACTTACCAACAAAGGCAGAACTAGAACCTGGGACACCTAACTTACAGTGTCCTGGCTCTAAATGCTAAACTTCATTGCCTCTCTAGGGACATCTTCAGGAAAATTGGCTCAGGTGGGACCAGATATTTTAGAAGATGTTGCCCTTAATCCAGGTCTCAATTTCACCATCTTTTGAATGGGGAAGTTTGAGAGAAGAGTTATGAAGAGAAGTGACTAGAAAACATTCTGTTTCAGTGGTGTTTGGGGCTTTTTTTTTTTTTTAATATGGGAAATAGTTTTTGTTTGACAGAACAAATTTTTGTTAAAAATTTCCATTTTTGTCAAATATTTTGAATTTCTATTTAAAAACTGAAATGTTTATTTTTGGCAACTAAAAATCAAATATTTTGGCTTTAATTAATTGGAATAGAGATTGTGTTTCGAGGATCTGAATGTTATACAACTGGCCAGTGTTACATAATGCTTTTTAGTGTTTGCGGTTGAATGTGACATAAACTGGGATCTGGGATGGAGATTGCTTCCTTAAGCCACAGCAGATGGCTTATATCCTCCTGAAGAATATCTTGGGCTCTCAGACAGTGCTTTCTGACCTTCACAAACACAGTCCCTCAAATCTGTATACCTTCACAATGCATAGCCTTCACAATGTTTCTCCTGGCTGAAACCCCACCACTGTCTTGCAGGCACATCCAACAGTTGGTGTGAGTCTGAACTCTGGGATTCCCTTGGGGCAAGGGTAAAGCAATGCCTGGGGAGAAGGGGACTGGAAATAGATCCTACTGACCAAGTAGTAATTCCTCTACATCCACAGGACAAAAGTCAGTCTCCTGCTGTTTACAGGGTAATCTTGATTTTGGAGGAACAGTCCATTGTCTTGCAAGCTAGGTTATTATGGTAATAGTAGGAGAGACAAGAAAAGATATTAGGTAGAACTACTAAAGAGGATTTTGTTTGGCTTTCAACAACAATGCTGTGATTCGGCAGTGTTATAAAGTGACTTTTAAGTTGTGTAAAACAATGATAAAAGTCTTCATGCATCTGACAAAGTGTTCTAAGTTGTGCACGTGTGCATGCATGTACAGCTCGTGAAACCTGCGCACACAACAAAATAAAGCACATACAAAAAATTAATTGGTGCTAATATTAGCACACACAAATATATTTTTTGTGCACCCAAATAAATTTTTTGCTCACACAGCTTACAAAAAATTAGAAGGAACATTGGTTCGAGCACATGAAAGCTTATGCCTGAAGAAATCTGTTAGTCTATAAGGTGCCATGGGACTCTTTATTTTTAATGGTAAAAGTTGCAACTCTAAATCTATTCCTTCCATCATCCATCTTTTTCACTGGTTTTTTGTCCATATTCTCATCCGCTAACCCTTTTATTAAGATCTGCACAGACTCATCCCTTATAAAAAGGTTCTGTAAAATTTCACAGAAAATGATAACCCTATTGCTTCTAGTCACATGCTTGAATTGTAAGCATCTTGGAGCTGACACCTTTTCCGTATGTAGAGGCCCCAGCACAATGGGGACCTGATTGCTGGCAGGGACCTCTAGATGCTACCACAGGTCAACAAATAATGATGAATCTATAATAGAGTCTATAATAATATAATAAGTCTATTATATATATATAATATAATAATATATATATAATATAATATATATATATAATATAATGAGTCTATAATGGATCTATAATAGAGAATTATATCCTTGCAATGGAAATCCATTGGTTGTCTAAAGAAATATGTAGGAAGGATCTCATTCCATTCTTCAGGTTTATAGTGTAATTTCTGCAGAACGCTGTAGATCTGGTCGCTACTGAATTGTATAGGCCTTCTCTATAAGGGATAGGGACAGAAATGTTAGTGCAGTCAGCATTATCCAACCTGATTATAAATCCATTATATCAAAGGTTCCCAACCAGGGCTGTGGGACCCATAACTGGGAAGTGGGGGGGAGGGTGCAGGGGGCACACAAGAGGTGTGGGAGGCTCAGCTTCTTACTCAAGTTAAAGTAACATTATGATGTAATTTAGTGTTATTGTTATGATTATATATGTTAATAGGGGTTCTATGTATTTATGACCAGTGAGGGGACAGAGCGGAGGCTGTGGGTGTGTGTGTCTTTTATGTAGTTTTAACCAGTGGGGCTTTCACTTCAAAAAGTTGGGGACCACTTGATGAGGCCCAGTAGAGACAGGAAGATTTGGTCTCATTATTTCCCCCCAGTCTCTTTACTACTGTACTGGAAGAGAAAGGGTCTGGAGTTACAATCCCTGATTTTATTTTCTAATTCTCCTTTCACCAGGCCCCAGGGCCTGTCCCTGCCCTCTGAATAAACAGACAGTTTCAGTCCCATGGGCTCTCAGCCTCTCACCTTTCACCAGTACCTTGCCCCACATGCTGTCCCTCCCCGGTGGATAAACAAATAGATAAAGTCTTATGCACTGTGAAGTCCCTCATCTTTGAATAGCTCTTTCCCATACAGAATGTATCATGAGTGCGGAGTTTCTTCGTCTGAGTCATAACATTTCCTCTCATAACCGAGGAGTGGAAGAACAGCATGACTTAAGCGAAACTGCTGCTAGTTTTTTTCTCATTTAGTCGGTGTACCACATGGGGATAAAGCAGGACAATCAGTGGCTTATCTTATATATCCAACCCGTGCTTGATACCAAGACCACATGAGACTGGTTCAATAGCTGGGGCTCTAGTCTTTGCTTACTGCAGAGGAGTGAGTGTTTTTCATTAACTTTTATTTTAAAATTTGATTTCCTGAAGAAGCAGAAGGAGAACCTGAGTTTGCATCCACACATCCCTCTTGGTTTTGAAGGTGTTTCTGTTTTGAAGGGACACCTATTATTTATTCAGTGCATTATGGCTCTGAATAAACACAGAGATTTAAAGGCGCAGAACTGAGGCACAGAGAGAACAAATGACTTGCTCAAGGTCACACTGTGAATCTGTGGCACCCAGATCTCCCAAGTCCTACTCCTGTGCCTTAATAGCATGATTGTCAGACTCATGCTAGTAGATCTCAGGCTGGTGCACTAAAAATAGAGGTGTGGACACTGCGGTCTCTGGCACAGACTCAGTCTAGCAGCCCAGGCTCAGAGCCAGGCTTGAGAGCAAACTCCATGCTATTATTTTCAGCAAAATAGTGCAAGCAGAGTCACCATAAAAAATTCTGGGACCATGTTGTTAGGGAAATTGCCCCCCTCATCCTCAGTCAGATTTTGCCCCACCTCCTCCCATTGTGCCCCATGTATGGGCAGGTGGCTGGGTCAAATGTGAGTGAGTGGCATTGTGACCCAGAGTACGGTCCCAGAACTACTGAGGGTCAGCCTGTCGCAATGCTGCCCATCCCACTTTGGAGACATCTCTTTCTGAGACAGGAGCCTTAAGCAAGTGCAGCAAAGGCACCTTGGTTAAGACAGTGCTGGGCACAAGTACATCTGCTTGATCTGTGAAGTTCATTCCCAGCCACTGTGCAGATTTACCCTTAGATTTCACAGCAGTGGGACAGGAGCATAAGAACTCCCATCACACGGGAGCAGATTCATCACCAGATTTCTGCCAGCACTGCTTCTGCATCAGGGATGACACAGGCCAGCCCACAGAATCAGGTCCCAATAGATCCCCACCCTTCTGCCTTATCAGGCTGTCAGCCACAGGAGAGAACCATTCCCTAGACTGGCTTAGCAGGAGCCAAGCTCCATAACTAGTGCATCGTCTGCTCACAACATTTTAGTGGTGCATCTCGTCCTTTATTGAGGCTGAGCTTTTCAAAGCTGAGTAAGGGCTTGGAGTACCATTAACATTAGTGGGAACTGGGTAGCCTAATATCTTAGGCCACATTGATAATATCAGCCTGAGAGTTTAACAAGTGCTACCTTTTAGCAAAAGAGAAGAAAGAGTAAGAGAGAGCATCTCTTTTGTTGACATCTGCATTAAGCACATAACCTTGTGCTTCTGTGCTATTTCAGTGTTGACATTTTCAGGAGGTTGCCATAAAGAGACACAAATGCCACAAACTGAAAATAACATGGACCTAAATGGGATTTCTGGATTGCCACCTAGCGATTGACCCATTAATAATAGTTGCTGGTTTCTATAATTGAATCGCTGGGGTACTTATGAAGGAGACGGAGGTGGACAAAGGTGCTGTCCAAAACAGCAAGCCCTGTGCCTGTCTCTGTGTTTCTGATTCATTGTTCAATGCTAATTTGTTTCAGGAGCCAGGCTCACTCCAGCCCTGGAATGCACTTTTTCTTGAAGTGCTGTAACCTTTCAGTACAATATGGTCCTATGTATTGTATCCTCTCTAATCACATGCTTTAGTGATTGTTTCAGTTACGGGGTAAGCGTCACGTAGTAGTGGCAGGGCATTAATACAGCGTGTTTTATGTAAACATAAGGCAAATACAGAAAGAATAATATGTAAGTGACTGTGATACAAAGGTATAATCCAGTGAGAGGCTCTGGAGACCTTGTGATCTACATCATTATGTTATGGAGCCTTTTGTCACCCAAACCCTCAGATGTAATTTTCTTCTGCTTTACTGTCTATGCTGTTATACATATACTTTGTAAAGCAATCAGGCTGCTAAACCAGATAAGCTCCTCCTGATTGTTAAAGCAGCGTGAAAGCCAGGGGGAAACCACCTGCAATCCCTCGTGGTGAACCACTGTGATGCTTTTTTAGCAAGGCTGCTACTGTGCAAAAGGTAATAAAAGTAATATACTTGATTTGCAAATCCACATCACAGATTATAAATGGGAAGAAGCAAATTTTTAAGAGCAGGTTAGACAAACCCCTGTTAGGAATGGTTTAAGATGGTATTTGGTACTGCCATGAATGCAGGAGACTGGACTCAATGACCTCTGATGGTCCCTTCCTGTTTCTATGATTCTACAAATGCTTCTGCCTGATGAAACTTCAGAGCATTGGACTGAGCACAAAACAGAGGTCACCTTTTTTCTTTAATGGGCATGCTGGAAAATCACACTTGGTGTGTGGCACATCTTCCCACAGAGACTCCATCCCTCTAGTTATGCTAATGCAACCTGAGACACAAGAGGACTCGTATCTGAAATTCACTGGATTAAATGATTAGCCTAATGCCTTGGGAAACATTTCATAAGGCTGTCTTGTAGCCTAGATGTTCTGGAGATCAGAAGAATAGCCCTGTTCAAATAGTTTGTTTTTAAACTGGACATGTTTTAATCCTGTCACAGCATCAGAGGCATGGATTGCTGTTGCTTGTAAAATGAAGGTCCGGCTGGCCTGATATATCCATGCCAGTCCCCCAGTGTTGCTAGGCCCCCTGGAATTGTCTACAGCACAGTGACTTCCCAAAAGCAGATATTCAGTATATGAAACCTCAAGATACGAGATTTAGGGATAGACAATACCCTTTCCTGAAAGAACCACACATTGGTACATGTGTGTGAAATGGCACAGCGCCCAGATGACACATACAATTTGCTTCCTGTCTGAAACAAATCCATGCATACCCATGGCTAGTAGAGGCTACTGGCTGCAGCACACTCTGTAGCCAGTTGGGTGCTGGATCCACTGCTTCTTAACTGGCAGAGTGCATCCTACAAAAGCCATGGAGTGCTCACCAGCTGTACAACTGTGTTGTATACCTAGCTTGCTCTTGAGCAGGTGGAGATCCTTTCCAGATGCTTGCGCAAGGAGGTGGAGGAAGATTCTACAGTTGGTTCATGTCTTCCATGCTTTGGGGCTCAGAGTGAGCTGTTCTTTATATAATTAGAAACTGTTCATTTGGATACACTGTAGCCCTACGAGACTCTGTCCTGTGCTAACTTAGGTCTTGAGAAACTAGCCAATTTTAACCTCTCAAGATGTGTCAAGATCTATCTATACCCTAACACAAAGGAGAATTAAATCATGGAAATCAATGCCATGAGATATCATTGAGATTGAGAACTGATTGAGATCTCTGGCTCTCTGCAAGGACTGCTGTAATATGCTCCCTACCTCATCACTGCTGCAACTGACATTTCCCAATGGACTTTGTGATAGCTGCAGCAGAAATGTGTCTTGTTGAGCACAGAGCATTCATTCTGACCTCCATTTTGAGGGAAAGGGTAGGAAATGACCCCAGTGTCCAAGAGTCTATGGGAGTTTCCCCAGAGAAATACAGGAGTTCCTGTGAAATAGAGACTGATTGGTGGTTTATGACTCTTTGTCCACAGCTCTTGTCAGGCATAACATACTACACTTAACCCACTGTCTCTAAAAGGTGGCATGTAAAGTATCATTGGGAAATAAATAAATTTGTTAGTGTTTAAAAGTGCTACAGGACTCCTTGCTTGTTTTGCTGAACTAGACTATCATGACTACCCCTTTGAAATTGGGAAACTAACAACTCATTGATCATTAATATCCCTGCATGATGTATGTACAGTGGTGTGCATAAGATTTATAAATATGTGCTAGAATTAAGTTAATAAAATGTGCTTGGCAAGCAATGTACAAGCCCCATCTGACCTAGACAATGGAACATGCATTACAGGCATCAAGCAGAGACAATGAAGGCACATTTATATAAAAAGTAAATAAAGCCATCACCCTGGAAAGTAGGGGAGATAGCCCCTTAACTATAAAGGGGCTCTGAACCTCAAATGATAAGTCACTGAATTACCTGATTGTATTATGCGGTACTGTATTATCAAAGTCTATCAAGTAAGGTCTTTAATGCAAGCCTCTGACATACTGATGATGTATGTTGTCACAGAATGCATTTATTAACACTGTGAGAGGAATTATGGATACTTACTGATGTTATGCTTTAAGGTCTGTGACCAAACATAGAGAAAACCAGATTCTCTTTCAAACAGAAGGGAAGGAAGCCATCTGCCTGTCTTCAGAGAAAATTAAGCACTATGGAATCAAAACAACAGCACTATTTACATATAAATCAGCAAGGACATGAGAAGTCAACAGGAAGAGAAGAACAGGAAGCTTTCCTGCTTCATACACAAGGGTCAGTGAACACTGAGAAGACATCCTAGCTTCTGAACCAAGCAGGAGACAGAAGCTTTGTTGGGGCTTACTTTTCAAAGAACAAATTTCAAAGATTTATTGGATTATCAAAAACAGAAAGAACCCCATAGTTGTTCTTCACCTGCAGGCTTCCAGGGGCCAGAGCTCTTAAAAATACTGAAAATTGGGTCCTTCAGCCCAGGGGGGACTGAAGTTTCTGGGACTGAGTTTATGTGAGAAACCTGCTTAGGCAAAGACTGTAACTTCCTGAAATTAAGATTTAATCTTAGAGGTGTTTATTTACCTTTGTTTGCTTGTAACCATTCCAACCCATGACTTTTCGCTTAATAAACCTGTTTTATTTTCACTCTCAACCACTTCAGGGCTTTGCTTGAAATCAGAGTGCCAAAATCCAGTTAAACTAATAAGCTGCAGTGTTATCAACTCTTTAAAGGAGCAAATTAATTTGTGAATGCTCCAGAAGAGATCTGGGTACTGCAGGGAGACATCTTTGGGGAGCTCAGGAACTGGGGCTCATTGTTATGTGGAAGGCAAGGCTTGGACTGGCAAAGTCATGAAGAATTTGCTGGCAAGGCAGAAAAAACAGGTGTGTCACGGAGCTGTCACACAGCTTAATAGCTGCAAAAGTCTCACTTGAGAGGAGCAACACAGTAACAAACAATTCTGGGAATCCTGCAGATTTTTACACCTGCAGACAGTATTGGGGAGACTCAGGATACAGAGGGGGTTGGGGGTCACTCAGCAAAATGTAAGGGGGTGGGAGAAGCTAGGGCGTGACCTTCATACTTCTCTGCTGCCTGTTGGCATCAGGGCTGTGCATTGCTTATAAGGCTTCAGAATTGCAAGGCAGGTGGCTGGCAACACAACCCCTTATTTGTCTGGATTGAACCACAAATTGTCACAGGTCTCCAAAGGATAATGGGAGGTTAACTTCTTCTCCAACACTTCTCCTTTGCTCAGCAAAGTCCTTTGGATGTCACTGCTTCAGCAATCTATGCTGGGAAGGTTGTGACGGGAATACAGATGCAAAGCAACATCACCAGGGATACAATGAAAGCTCAGATACAGGGCACAGAGACAGTTAACAGCTAGTGAGGACGTACCACTCCAGTGCCATCCCACCAGCTTGATTATGTGAACTGCCCACTTCTCTAGGGTAGACACAGCCATGGGGGCAGTGCTATTGGTAAGTGTAGGCCTAAACAATGACCATACCCTAGCAAAGCAGAATGGCTGAACATGCTTGAGAAAATGCCCCTTCCTGTAATAGTATGATTGAACCCAAGCTTGCAAAGTTCAGTTAAGATTTTAGAATTTAATACGTTTTTGTTTGAGTGCCAATGGGTTAACATTGTTTAAGTATATGATATGGTATATTTTATACATAGTTGCATGGTAGGCTGCTATCCATGTAGAGTGCCAAGTCTGTAAGTGTAGTATGTACCCATCTCAAGTGTGTTAGGGTAGAAATATATTTGGACACATCCCACACATGGGAAATGTATCTTCTCAGTAGGATAGACCATAGACTATCCCGTGAAATCATAAAGACACAATGCTGTGTAGTCATTCCACCTGCTGTAAAAAAACCTGGAGTCTTTGGGAGGGCTGGATCTGCTCTCTCGTAAATGGTTTTCTCAAGTCACGTCTTCCTGCTCTGCAGCTTTGATTCCCAAGCAGTCTGAAAACAGATAGTAGAAGATAATCAGTTTTACAAAAACTGCTTATGCTACCTTCTGGTGCGCTGCCAGGATCCCACACAGATCAAGCTGACCTAGGCTATGAAATAATTGAGAAATGAGCTAGCGAGAGACAGACAGAAAGAGAGATGGATGAAATCCTGAGATCCCTAGAAACCAAATGTGAAACAAAGCCAGACCAGACCAAATATAAACTGAGGCTCCACAGTCAAAACAACCAGGCTAGAGAAGGTCAGGCAATCTGAAATGTACATATCGCAGCGGGACGGACGTGCCGTTAGCTTGTTTAAGTGGGGAGGAGGGTCACAGTCTTGTGTCTTTCATGATGGAGTTAATGAGGCTCTCTGACCTATAGTTCTGTCTGGAAACTAGGAATTGCTGGATTGTAAGACATCAATGATCCATCTACTCATAGGGTGGCATCTTATGTCTGACAATGGCTAGGCCCAGACATTGCAAAAGGCATATGAAACACCCCCTCCCCACCTCCCTGCACCTGGCCAACTCTGCAATCCTATGCTAAGGATGGAGGGAGGGAGGAAAAGGGGACATGGTTTTTTGACCCTACTGATGAACAGTTCTTGCCTGAAGCACGGGGGGGGGGGGGTCACAAAGCTAGTAGCCCCAGTGCTGTAGGAAGAAACACTTCAGCAGTGCAGAAAGATGCATTTTCTTTAACCCATATTAGAGGTGTTGCTGGGTAATGTATTTTGTTCATATCTGGTTACAGATAAAGGTCTCAGTTCTTCCCTCCTGGCAAAATGCACTGACTAGCTGCACCCTTAGGGGGATGGCCACTGGCTTCAAAATGGTCCAGGGGTTCCAGAGGCCACTTGGGGGAGTATTTGATAGATTCATCATCTGTGCATCCTGGGAATGCCAAGTGCTTGGGTGGTGCTAGCCAGCTATGGACCCTGAGAGTGTAGTGTGAGTTGTGAACAGCTTTGTGCTCGTATGGCCCCCTGCTCCAGGCACCCTTTCTGTCCCCAGAGGGGGACACGTAGGGACAGACTGTAGGAATGCCCCTGAGATACAGTGGTGTAACAGAAGTCAGTGTATCCTAGGTCTGAACTGAGCCCAGTAAATGAAGGTAAATTAGTAAATAGGCTAACAGTGTGTCATGGATATATGTGTTCAGGGGTCCTGTTATTGGTTATAGCTGGGAATCTTGGGATTTTGAAGCATTTGTAGTGGAATTAATAGGTGTCAAATGTGAAATAGCCCAACACTGAGTGTGCTGGTGATAACAGCCTCAGCAGAGAGGAGAGGAGAGAGCAGAGGCTTGTTCATTATTATCCAACAGGTGCCTGAGGTAGGTCAGCCATGTAGGTATGAGAGCTATTGGTAGACAGCAATTCTACCCTGTTATGATCCTGCTGAGGGATGCAGGAACTGGGGATGAGTAGGTGCAGCAGGAGTAGCCTGTGGGAATAGTAAGAAGGTGGGCATCAGGCTATCGGTGGGTAGGTGGTGGAAATGCAGCAGGACACAAACTCAAAGCCCAGTCTCTGAGCCTGCTGGCTTTTCTGGATTATAATGTGCTTGCCTGTGTCTCTTCCTAGGCCTCAGGTACGAGAATTTGAGATCCAGTGCAGCAACAGTGACAGATGAGTTCAAGCTGGCTCTCTGAACAGAGCAGTGCCTTGGGAGGCCCGCCTCAAAGCAGAGCACACAGTCTCTACTGCACTAGCAAATCAGATAATCACCTTTCACTGAAGAATGCAGTGCTGGGGAGCAACAGAAACTGTGGCCTTGCACAGAACTCTGGCCCCACATGGTTAGATTGTGCTGCTTTACCCTGCCTCCTGCTTGCTGTGGAGGGTAGCTACAGGGTCAGCTCAAGTGATTGTGGCACCCAAGCCAAGTTTTGATTTGGTGCCCCCCCATTTCATTCAGGGAGGTTGAAAACGGCTTTCCAAAGCGCATAAATCTCCAGCGTCTGCCTCCAGAGGGATTTAAAATGCACTCTGCCTACGTGACTTAAGCTGCGGGTTGACTAACAGTGCCTGAGCTGCCAGGAAAGAGTTGAAGAGGTGGGAGCCAGCCTGATCTTCAGGGGGGGCTAGGTGCCCTAAGACCTGTCACCTGAAGCCATGTCTGTCTCTTGCCTCACTGCAGAGCTGGACCTGGGTAAATAGAGGGAATGCTACATCTTCTTCCCCTGTCTGCCTTTCCCACAAGTCCTTGAGGCACTTTTCTCAGGAGAGGAGGGGAGGCAACGTGCCCTTCTCCCAACAGTCACCTCTTTGTGGGTATTCGTGCGCAGAAGAAGAGCTTGCAGTTCCTTCTTTCATTCTCTCTTGGCCCCAGGCCTAACTTGCAGGAATTTGCTGAGTCAGCAATTCCATTCTACTGTCTTGAATACAGATGCTCACCTGAGAGCGGGCTCTCCCTGAGCAGAGTTTACACTGCAAGGAAGCACGTAATAGAGGAGAATGTTGCTGGACTTCACTGAAAGCAATTGCTCCAGTAAGGAAGGACAACACCAGGAGCTATCAGAAGGCAAAGTTGCTGATACACAGCCTGGACCTGAATTCGATGAGAGTTAAGAATGAGACTAAGAGAAAGGCAAAAGTTGTAGACGATGCCTTTTGCTTATTGACTTTTGGCTTCAAGAAGCCCTTTTGCCTTGGTTCTTTGAACCAGTCCTTTGAATCTACCACTTGGCACTTGGTTTCCCTCTTCTTTCCTTCCTGGGTGTTACATTGATTTTAAAACATGGCAGGTCTTTGCCTTTTCACTCTGTGATTGCAAAATTTCTTTAATATCCTTTAGTGAGGCACTTTTTTTACAGGTCCTTATGCATAGGTTCTTTGATCCATCGTTTTGTTTACTCTTCCAAAGAAATGGATCAGCTCATGGGAACATAGGTGTCACTGTAGGGCCCAGATCTTGCTTTTGAGTGGCTGAATGTGAAATCTGAGGCTATTCACCTGGAATAGGATGGGATGATGAAGGACACACAAGAGTTTAATAGGAAGTCTTTGTAGGAAGTCAAAATGATGAGAAACTTTGTAGGGTAAATTAACAAGTCCAATGCAGATCTTTGTATGACCAGTTCATAGTCACTTACAATCTCTTATGAATGTAAGGTTTGAGCCCTAAATGGTTGTGTAGGAAAGCCAGAAAATGAGAACTCTAAAGGCTCAAACACTAGAAGGCAAATAAATAAAGAACATCCAAATGTTATTTAAAAACAAACCAAAAATAAAAATAAAACAAAAAGAAACCATCTGCTTCATGATTTTTAAGTCCAATCTCATGATTTTTGGATTGGGGGGCTCCCTTGTGATTTTTGAACAACTGAGGTTGGCAATATGACAGTTTTGAAATACAAGTTTCTATGCAGTTTACCACCCATGAACTGGAATAAAGTGAGAATGAAAACTAAACCTGGATTAGAACATATATGGAGTGATTATCCAAGGACAAGTGAAAAGAAGCTATGTTCTGGAGTTGATAAAAAGTTACTTTAACCATATTTGTACAGCGGCCAACACAATGGGGTCCAAATCTTAGTTGGGTCCTCTAGGTGCTACTGCAAAAACGACATGAAACCTGAGAAGTAAATATAGTAGAGTCAGACAGATAGGAAATCTGTGATTATGGACGAGTGGCTGGATTTAAATTTCAGTTGTATCCTTCTAAGCACACAAGCAAATTTCTTAGAGGAGGGCTTGAGGCTGCAGTATCACTTCTTATTTTGCTAACGTTTGCCTTTGAAAACAATGATTCTTGTGGATTCTTGCAGGTTTCTGTGAATTCTGCTACCAGTTTCATGGGAAAGTTTCATCTGTTGGACAAAATTATACTTTGTCTTGGAATTGCTGTAAGTAGAATTTGGTCATTTTCACAAATATTACCCTGTTATTGCACCATGCAAAGAGCTTGCTGCTGCAAAATTAGTTTGCCATCTGTGAAAACTTGAAAACTGACTTTCTTTTTCATGTGATTAAAAAAAAAAGATTTCTGCATTATCAAAACCATTCCATAAACAAGAGGTTTTTTCTACCACTCATTTCATCAGCAATGAGCCTGTCAACCTCCATGCCTTACCCACAAAATGAGGGTGGAAGAAGAAAGTTGTCATGCATGACTTTTCTTTTAATTTAAAGGAAAACAATAAGCTTGGACACAGTTGATTTTTGCAGCTCAAAAATTGCTTTGAGAATTTTTCAACAGCTTTGCAGTTGGCAGCTCTGAATGACATTTGGAGATCATTAGAGGAACAGCAACAGGAGACCCATACAGGGTGATGAGCTGACTAATGGACTTCATGGACTGAATAAATAAAAGAGAAAATGGACCCCATAGAAAACCTTGTGTGTCTCCCAAATGTTACAACTGAAAAAGCTGATCTGGGGCTAATCCAAGTAATTACACTAGGACTGGAGGGAGCAGCAGCCATTGTGAGGTATTAAACTGATACGAGTGAAGAGAAGAGGCAAAAATAATACAACAGAATTGCCAGCCCTGCAATGTACTGTTTTTTCTGCCATGTAAATGTGCAAAGGAGAATTCATTTCTGAACTTTGCCCACTTGGCAACAGTTATTAAGCAATAACCTTACATGACCAGAGTATATTGCCAGGATGGATCTCCTCTTGCCCCCTCATGGAGCCCCTGGCTGCCATGAGGCCTGTGAGGCCATGCAAACTGGGATGAAAACTAGGGCAGCTTGCAGAACCTCACGAGCTAGTTCTTGGAGTCAAACCATGGTGTGCAGCTTCTGGACCAGAGAAACCCAAGCTGCAGCCTCTCAACCCCTGCACCAAGCTGTGCACCAAATACATCTTTTTTTCCTTTCTTCTTTCATTGCACAGGGAAATGTTCTGGGGCCAAAAACTGATATGCTCAGAGAACTGAAATAGGAATTTTCCCTTTCGTCCCAACTTGCCACACGAAAGAGTGATAAATTTAAGTCTGCTCTTGATATCTGATTGCTATGATAAAAAAAAAAGAGAAGCCTGACAGCTTTGTACAGAAGTGCACACATATGCCCTCTGAGGTCAGATCGACGCTACAAACTTAGGTCTTTGGAAACTGTCTTACGTTGACCTAATAACGTATGCGTCTACATGACCAGGTTCTTTCTGCCAGCCTAACTCACCTGTAATGTCAACTTAATTACTTCACCTCTATGAGAAGCAAAATATTTAAATCAATGTTGATGAGTCAAGAAAGAGGTATTGTCGATGTACCTTCACAAGGTGACTAGCCTGGCCTCCAGGTGGTGTCCCACAAAGCTCTGCTGTGGCCGCTCTGGTTATTTTCTTTAAACTCTGAGGCACAGCAGCCAAGTGCACAGGAAACAGTACCCTCCCATGTAAAAACCCCAGGAAATGTTGAATTCTCATTTCCTGTTTGATCAGTGTGATGTGCAAGCTTGCATGCCCAGTTGATCATGGTGATTTAGTGCCTCAAATGCACTCCAGCCTGGAGTACACAGGAGATGTTGAATCCTATTGGGCTATGGTGAGAAGAGTCTATACAGGCACAGCTCTGATCCTGCCAAAGAAACATAGAATCTGTGAAAAGCTCCCACAGGACATGGTGCAGAAGGAATACTCCAGGGACATGTAGCTGTGCCATGTGGAAATTGAAGAACTTTGGAAGCTGTGGCAAAACACATGGGAGGTGAACAGTCATTTTGGTTCTGCACCACAGACATGCTGCCTCTGCAATCAGCTTCATGAGATTCTTAGTGGTGGTCCCACCACCACCCTGAAATACAGCCTGGCTAATTCCCAGGAGTTTGAGTCCCAGGACTCTGGCAACAATAAGGAGGACATTTTGAGCAGGGAAGAGGAGGTGGGGCATGGAAGACAGGTGAGCAGGGGATCCATTCTCACGGAGAGCCAGGTGCTATTTTTAACCCTGGAGCAGTCCATACAGTCTCAGGACATCATGGTGGCCAACTGTGATATCAGGGAAGGCAACTCAGGTAAATATGCAATTCCAGTCAAACTGCTGGAGTCCTATTATGTTTATGTGTAATATGAAGAAAGAGTGAGGTGTAGTGGGTATCTGCTTCGGATTCACAGTGGGTGCCATCAAGAAAAGACTTTGTGCACAGGGATGGGCCAGGAATTCTCCACAGAGATCACCAGGAATCTTTCCCAGAGGTACTTTGGAATCCTTTGCAGAAGGTTTCTGGGGAGGGCTGTCTTATGTCCACTGTGGTAGAACACTTCTCCGTGCCATTCAAGCATTTATTCTGCTGGCATCACTGTGGAACAGAGCACAGCAGCATAAAGACCAGGTCTTGCAGCTTCTGCTCCTCCTTGCTGCTCTGTTACTCTCAGCAGACCAAGATCACATATGGTCACGTAGGGGAGACAGTGGAAGTTTTATCACAAGTGCTCATACCACAAATAACAGAGCATGTGATTCCTTACCTATTGCAATTTCTGGATCCCTCAGCCATGGCTTCCCTAATATGCAGGTGGTTTGGGTGGCAGGTATCAGCACTCACCTCAGAATCTGCAAGTCTAGGGAGGCTATTCCCAGCAGCACTAAGGGAAGTGGGGAGTGGGCTTCCTGTGTTGTCTTATAGTGGCAAACTCCCTTCATATTCCTTGGATTTGCATTAGACAAAGCCTGCAATTCTGGAGGCTTAATGCTGGTCCCTTGTTTCCAAGCAATGTCCGTGTGGGTGAGCGGTTGCAAGGTAATTGTCCCCCTATGCACCTGACATAGGTTGCTCACAAGTTTCAGCACAAGTTCTGTTGCCCATGCTGCTGGCCAATACGCACCATGGCTGGAGTAGCAAACCAGCTCACTAAATAGCTAGAGAGTCTGCTAATGTTCTAGCTTGTATCTAAGTGTAATAAGGGGAGTGATTTTTAAACAGAAACCCTGTGCTAGACCCAGGGCACGCACAGATAATAGTTGCCTTGTTCTTTGTGCATCTTATGGTGGAAAGCTTAGCCTTCAGCACATCCTCCACAGCTGCAGAGTGACTTCTGCAGATATGAAGGTAGAAAATGAGAACATGTGATGACACGTTCCCCATGATAATGAACACCTCTGGGACAGCTGACATGGAGCTACAATCGTAGTGGATTTCATTGTCTGAAAAACTAGACATGGACATGGAGAGGAGGAGAGCAGTCCAGGAGCTTAAGTGTGCCATGAAGAAAGAGATGCTGCTGAAAATAAAGGACCAATCAGACACGTTGAAGCCTCTGGTTGGGCTTCAAGAGAGCAACTTGAGGATAGAATCCCTCAGCACCAAACTGAAAAACTGCCTGCAAGCATTGCTCTGTTTTTGGTCCCCCCTCCTAAACATTCCAGGAGGCATGTGTGTGTGCATGCATGTGTGTAGTATCCCTTCCTCTTTACACCAGGGGAGGGTACTAAGAGCAAAGGCAGCCACTCAAAGACCTTTGACGAGCAAGACTTCTATGGTTTCATAGACACACTGAATTTGTTTCTTCCCTCCCAATTTTATCACACTGTTTGACCAAGGTTAAATTATTTTCCTATTCTTTCAGATTCTTCAGGTTTGTGCAATAAAGGTCAATGTTTTGAGAATGAACTATTCTTCATTTATTCAATCATGCAGGTTTTTGGTGGGGGAAGGGAGTGAAGAGAAACTGGTGCAACAAAAGGGAGGATATGGGGAGGCACAACACAGGTCAAGCTGTGCACATTTCTATTACTAATTACTGACATGGATTTTCAAAGCCTCCCTGAGATACAGTGCTCCTTGCTGGGCCATTCTTATTGCCCTGGTATTTGGTTCCTCAAAATTAGCAACCAATCTATCTGCCTCTACATCCCACCCCTGTTGAAACTTCTCACCCTTTGCATCACAGATATTATGGAGCACACAATAGGCACCAATAATGGGGATACTGGTTTCACTGAAATTTAACCTAGTAAGCAAACCATGCCAGTTACTCTTTAAACGTTCAAAGTCACATTTCCCACCATTCTGCACTTGCTCAGCCCGTTGTTGAACCACTTTTTATTTCTGTCCAGGTGGCCAGTGTATGGTTTCATGAGCCATGGGAGCAAGGTGTAGGTGGGGTCTCTCAAGGTCATTATTGGGATCTCAACATCATTAATGGGTTATTCTGCAATCTGGAAAGAAAGTCCTTGATTGCAGCTTTTTGAACCGACCTGCTTTCCTAAATATAAACTTGCTCCTTTCTTGACCATCCTACATTTACAGTATGTCAGTGAAATGCACCCCATGATCCACCACCACTTGCAACATCATTTAAAAATATCCCTTTCATTTTATGTACTTTTTTGCCAAGATGGTCTGGTGCCAAGATAAGGATATGCGTACCATCTATCGACTCACTGCAGTTAGGGATCCCCATCATGGGAAAACCATCCACTTTGTCCTGCATACTGCCCAGGGTCACTACTCTTAGCAAAAGTTGATTAATAGCCCTGCACACTTGGATCACAACAGCTTTCTTGCTGGATTCGCTGACTCTGAATTGATTCCCCACTGACCAGTAACAATCTAGTTTCGCAGGCTTTCACAGAGCGATCACCACTCACTTCTCCACTGTCAGAACAGCCTTCATTTTAGTGTTGCTGCACCTCAGGGCTGGGGAAAGCTCTGCACAAAGTTCCTGGAAAATGGCCTTCTGCATTCAAATGTTCTGCAGCCATTGCTCATCATCCCATAGCTGTGTAACAGTGTGAACCCACCAATTAGTGCTTGTTTCAAGGACCCCAAAAACAGCACACCACCATTTTCAGCTGCTGTGCAACTGCCAACAGCAATTGGGAACTGTTTATTCCTAAAGTTTGCAGTGGGGCTGCTTGAATGATCTTGCAATGTTCCAAGCAGAGGGTCCTGTCTTGGCTCTGGAAATACTGCAGGACAAGGCTTGAGGTGTTTGTAATGCTTACAACAAGAGTGCAGAGGTGAGGGGAGGCCCATGCTTCTCAGACTATGGCACACGCATGGCTAAGCAAGGCTTTCAAAAAAAGGTACAAAAAAGTAGGAGTTGTACACACTCCACCAACACAATGAGCATGGTGTGGACATGCTCCGCTGACTTAATTATTGGGGTGACTAGATGTCAATTTAATTAGGTTGAGTTAACTTTGCAGTATAGGCATGCCCTAATATATATACAGAACATTGTCCACATAAAATACTGTAAGACGCAATAGCTATTTATTATACATCTCAGGAGCATAGTCGATAATTAGCCTTACTTGAAGAAAGTCCAGGGTTTCCAAAAGGGTGAGTACTCTCAACGTAAAATCAGTAGAAACTGAAATAATGCTGTAACCTTGGTAGGATGGGGACAGAGTGGGAGGGGAAAGTTTCCACTTTGTGGAATAAATAACTCCCAAGGCTTCTCTGATAAGATGTACTGTATTGATAGAGAACCTTACTTAGAACATTAATTAATCAGTCAAATACTCCTGAGATCATCATTTGGTCCTGCTGGCAAATTAAATATTTAATGAAAAATATTCACATTGCACCAGGGAATCTGTTAGCCAAACAATATGGAAAATAAGGTGAAATTTGTGCTTTAAAATTCTGGATAGATGAAAAAGAAAAGAGTGGTTTAAGGAAAGTGGAATATTGTACTCAGGAAACATCATCATCTGATTAGAGCAGACAAGATGGGAACAATATCACGTCCAACTGATACTGCAGAAGAGATTTGGGGAAGAAGAATCTAGTTACCCAGATTGGAATTTGGCTAGGATCCCAGAACTAATATTATCTTCTGGCAAAATCAACCATGGGACCTTTTATGACCATGAATGGTCTGGGCGTAATTTTCATAGTTCATCCCAAGTAAAATGCCCTGTAATGCCATGATAGTGTTAGCTTAGGACCAACTTCGGGAAGAACACCTCTAGCTGAATTACAAAAACCACATCCTGCTGCAACTCAATTTGCCTTAGAGAGCTCCCATTCCAGGTACTTAGTTTACTGTGTCTACTTAGCTAGTGAGTGATGAAGTGCAGCTCAAGGTAGTACTATGTAACCGAGGCTGTGTGAGTGTGTTGTCTTAGTTTGGTCCACATTGTGAAAACCTATTGGCACTCTTGCTAGCAGCCTTATCAAAGACGTTAAGACTTGAACAGGGTCACAGAGGCTGAATTATCTCCCTGTTCCTAGAAATGGCTCCGTTGAGCTGAGATTGAGACAGCTTGACAGATCAATGTAATGGAAACTTTTGCTGCCACTCCCCATAACAGTTGTTCAGATAACTGGACTTAGGTCTCTCGGGCTGTCTTGCTAGCACTACATTTCACCAACCCTAAATTCACCTTAAACATGTGATGAATGCCTGCACTTCTGTTACAGATTAAGAAACTACGTCACTGGAATTTACTAAGAAGTGTTATGAATAATGGTTATTTTTAAGGGATCCTGGGGCCAAAGGCCTCTGGGTACCATAAGACAGCATAACTAAAATATACGGTAATTTACAACTAGAAAAATTAATACAGAATCACAGGACTGGAAGGGACCTTGAGAGATCATTCCAGTCCCCCTGTACTTATAGAAGGAATAAGTATTATCTAGATCTTGCCCAAATAATTCAAGAAGTGGAGCAAAAGGAAATGCTTCCACACAGATGCAATAAAATCAAATGACGTGACACACTCACAAAGAGTTGAGAAAATAGTTTGTAGGGTTGCCTTGAATGATGGCATAGATGCACTCCAGCATCTGTCATGCAGAAATGAAGAGGAGAATAGGCAGGCATGCATCTCTGGTTCTGTGATGAGATATAAGACCAGAAATTGTTCCTCAGGTACACATCAGTAATAATCAGCATTAAATAAAAAGAATAAAGCCTAGTTACCTATAGGGTTTACTTTGACCAACTAACCTGTTAAAACGACAACGTGCCTCATCTACACCAGGATCCTAACTCTTATTAAAAATACACTTTTCCCCCCCTCAGGTGGACATAACCTGAGCTCATCAATCACACAGACTAATATAGTCTTGATTTTATATATATTTGAGAGTTTCAGGTCAGCTTCTCAAAGTCAAATGATAGTTGCTTGAGCATGGTCAATCCTTCCTGTGCAGCTGGGCTGGCTGATTGCCCTCTGCAATGATGGATTCTAGAGCTGAGCTGAATAGAGCAAAAATAGTGTTTGTAACAGAGGCGTCACTGGCACCTGTCACACGGGGCCCGTGCCCCAAATCCTGGCGCCAGTGCCCCAGGTCCTGGCGAGGCCCCCGCCTCCCTGGTTTCTAGCTGGAGATCTGGGGCCTGGCTACCCACTGCGGCAGCGGCTGCTTCCAGCCCCTTTCTAGGCTGGGCAGCCCTGCAGCCATGGCTGCCGCTCCCTGCTCTGTTCCCGGCTGGGGGCGTGACCTGCGGTCAGGGGGCGGGGCCTGGGCCAGTGCCCTGGGTCCTTCCCCGGGCAGCGATGCTCCTGGTTTGTAAATATCTATTTCAACTCTGAACTGTTCCTTTTGCTCATGCACATACCCTTTATTATTAGCTAGATTATGCTGTTATTTACATGTAAGTCTGAAGAACCGGCTGCTCTGCTCTTTCCACCAACATCCATGTTCATGCTGACCATCAAATCAAGGAGGCATTCACACACTCTTACTCTGCCTCTAAGACCAAAACCTTCATTATCTGATCTGGAAGCCTCATTGTTTGAGCCATTTAGAAGTAGATGGGGCATGGAGAATGCATTTTACAGACTCCTGGTCAATAGTAACAAATCTGACGAGAACCTCTGGGCAATGTCAGCAAGGGATAAAAATACCTAAAAGACTCATCTACCACAGGGTTGGGAGGTCAAGGAGGAAATAATCCCTTTGGGCCATGTAAGTACAAGTCCTTCTAAGCTCTTCTGCATGATAGATTCGGTCAGAGTTCCACCAACATTGACCTGGCAGGGGATTGATAACCACATCACTTTCTGCTCCCCATCTGTGCCAGCTTCAGACAAGACTGGCAGACAATCCTAGAGAAGGAACCTATGCACTACTATCAAGGATATTACTATCAACTTCTGAAATTTTACAAGATAATGTTGATGTGAAATCAAAGCCAGAATTCCACTGATGCTCTTCAGAACAAGCGAGGACAGCCATCCCCAAATTTGTACCCCACGTTGAAGGCCAAGCTTCCTTTTTGGGCCAGTCCCATTATTAGCCAGCTTGTGAATATATCCAAGGTGTTTGTTGTTGGAATGACCACGCTGTTCCTGTCATGGGAACGTTGTGAATTTTGCAGTCTATTTGCCCTGCTCTGACATCCATCTTCAGGACTTTGATCAAAGAAGTGGGAAGTAGTTTGAGCTTATAATACCAGCTACACTTTAACTTAAAAATAATTCACATCCAATTCAGTCTGTCACTTTCCCAGTCTTTCGCATCTTCTTTGAAGTGGGGTTTAACTCTGAAAAGTAAAAATGGCCCTTTTTTCTCCATGGATTTTTTTCCTGGTTGTGTGAATTAATCTGCCAACCAAGAAAAAATCTTTTGGCTGCTTTTACTTCATTTAGCCCTGCTGAGTGATATGGATTTTATTTCTTTTCAGGCATCATTAAGAGAAGTGTTTATTAAATTTGAATCAGTGACACCCCTGCATCATTTGGGGTATTTTGTGCCCCAGATTGAATGAAAGGAGAAGATAGCCTGTTGTTTTTCAGGGGATCAAGAAAAGTCTCCTTCCCTATCCACAATCTAGCCCTAAAGGATTTCCATCTTCCCAGTTGTACTGACTTTTCCCATTAATAGTTCCATTAGGAGTTCTAGTCCCTTTGATTCTGTCTTTCCTATCACATCCCTCTAAAGCAGAAACTTTATTTGTCATGACTTAGCTGGCATTCTGCTTTGTCTCCATTGTTCTGACCTCAGAAGAACTCCCTCTCTCCCATTACGCCTGGCAGTTCAGTTCTGAGAATTTTCTAGCCAGGCTCTAGAAGACCGCTCTGAGAATCCTATTGTCTCCTCTCAGGATGTGATGTGGAAGATGTGCAAGAACACGCATGGTGGAGAGTGTTCCTTGTACCTTGGGGGAGGCTTCACGTATGTAACCCTTCTGCCAGGGTGGGCTGGCAGGACAAGGGCTGGGTTCTATATCGAGGGGTTTCCCAATAGGGTAACACCACCAGCTGGCTGAAGCCCCCACCCAGATTTCTGGGGAATCTTGCACTGTTCCCTGGGCACCCCAAAGGGGTAAGGCTTCCCCACTCACAAGCACGAGTCTGAGTGTAGTGAACAGAACTTTTAATAGTTGTAAAACAAAAGGCAAAATAACAGAGATCAGCACTAATCTAGACAAATCAGTATAGAGCGAAGTTCCCAACAACCCACACTGCATAACAGAACATGTAAATTTAATGGCAAAATGGGCACTGATCTGGAGAATCAGTGCTAACTAGGCTCCCAACCAACCCTAGGGTATGTAGGGAGTGTCTTTCATGCCAGCTGTCCGCCAACACCATCTACTGGTCACTCACTCCATCCTATAGAACTGTTCCTTGGCTCTGACCACTGTCTGCCAGCTCCACCCACTGGTCACTCATGCTACCCAGCTCACCACTGGCCACTCTCACCACCCACCAGCTCCACCCACCAGTCACTCACACCACCCAGCTTGCTGATCTCGCTATTCACTAACTCCACCTGCTGGTCACTCCATCTGCTGCTCCTCTTCAATAATTTCAGCTCAAAGAGGGGGAGTTCCCTCACTCTAGTAATCTCAGCTCAGAGAGTTTGCCTCTCTCTAGTCACAGCAGCTTTTAAACATCAAGTAGCTATAAACATCTACTGTCCTTAACATAACAGAGGAGGCCTCAAAGAAGCCCAGCCAGATCTATCATTTGCAAGGGGGGCTGGGGTGAGACAGGAATGCCACCAGCATTTTGCTTCAACAGGAGCTAATGCAAAAGCCCACCGTCTCCCTCTTTTTCAGGCTGAAATAGCTAGTGGCCTGTCTTACAAGCCTTTTTTAAACTGAGGGTTGCTTTTACTCTTTAACTAACCCAGACAGATTTGGAACAAGCAGAGAATAGCATATCACAACACAACAGATAGTATTTCATATTTTTCTTCAGTAGAATTACATATATTGGCAGATTTGTGAGCGGATTAACCCCAAATACCATTACCCACTATGTCCTGCACCCAGTATGCTAATACCTAATTGTGCTTTTTTGTGTTCATGCTAATACAGGACCTATTCAGATCAGTTGCCCTCCTTCAGAAGCTGTTAGGCACAGCTTCTAAGCCTGCCTTACACGTAAATCTCTCTTTTTCCAAACAGACTGAGTGTGAACAATACAAGTTACCACGGGGAAGAACTGACCAGATGAATGAGATCTCCACTCAATGCACCATGTCAGCCAAGGAAAAAATGTATTAAGGACATGCTAGAACATACTAAACACGTTCTGATCACTGATGCTGATATAACTGATATTTCAGTTTGTATATGATTGATAGCGATATTATACTATGTGACAGTAGTGTCTAGGGGCACCAAACAAGGACAAGATCTCAGTTGTGTCAGGCACTGTGATGCTATGCAGTCGAAAGACAATCCCTGTTGTGATGTGCAACCAAACTAGGTTGTGACAAGCCACAACAGGTGGGTGAGACAAACAGGTGGCAGTAGTGGGACTGTTATACCAAAAAGGGGCACCCAGGAGAGCATCTCCCAATAAAAAGAAAAGACTAGCAGGATCTTATTCAGGGGGACAAGGCAATATGCCACATTTATTGTAAATAAGTAAGGATAGCAAAAGCAGTCTCTCACACACACATACACACACAAGAAGTTCTGTAACCTGGTATGATATAATTACCAGTCCTTTCATGGGTTGCTTGAGCCAACCTAGTGGCCAACGAAGCTGGGCACAAGGAGGGAGCCAGGCCTCTGTCAGTCGTGATCCGATGCTCCAAGATGACAGCTGCAGAATGAGACCCAAAGTTTTCATGTTCTCACTCATCTTTTATACTTGCTGGCCCTCAGGTAAGTCTATGGGATTTGCTATGTCATGTTTCCTCACGGTTCCTGTGAGATCATTGGTCAACAGTCACTTGCAGACTTGATTGTATTTTGTTCTTTTCTTTCTGGGGCGGCTCCTTCTGTTGGCTTTAATCAGAGATGTCTACATTGTTCAGCCAGTTAGGTGGTACTTGTGCTTCATCAGGACAGGCTGCCAGTTGAGACTGGCCCCTTCACACACACCCCCTTCATTCACACATCTAGTTCATACATTTAAAAGAACATCTATGGCATATGCCTTAGCCAGGTTTCATCAAGTATGGAATACAATGTTTAAGCAGGAGTTCCAAATTGACAATATGGAGTTGTGTTGGACGTTGGTTATAATATCTATTACACAGGGTTACAGAATTATTTTACTCATGGCACTGAAGGACATATACACAACATTAACTAACATATACTTTAAAGGTAAATGTAATTCATTATCTGTTTGTCCCCTTACATTATCTGTCTGTGCCTCACAAGATGAGGCAACAGTAAACCAGGAAGTTAGGATGCATTAAGGAAAGGCATCATGGGATTTCACATGTACAGTAAAGTTGTTATAGGTCTATATTTGGGACAAACTGCACTCAGCATTGGTCAGTGTTCTTCTAATGCAGAGTAAGCAGAAAGAGGAAATGGCTACCTAAGAGCCATGAAAATGCTTGGAGATATGAGTGTGAGAAGGGGTCAATATCAAGAAAAATTAAAGTGCATAAGGCAATTAAAGTTTGGAAGAGAGAAGAGGAGACAGAAGTAGACAGGTCTGCACAGACAGGGCTATCTGGGCACTCCTGTTTTCCCTTTGCCATAAAACAAGGAATGTAGGGAGAGTCAATGTTAACAGGGAGCAGATTTTAGAAGACTAAAAGGAAATACTTTTTCTGGAAATACATAATACACTTGTAGATTGCTCAATGTTACTGAGGCCAACAGTTTAGACTGAAAGAATGATTAGATGTGGGGGATCAAATTAATCCTTGGTGCAACTCCAGCAATAGATTCTGCTCTTATTACTTCATGAATAAGTATAGCATCTGTGGTAACAGTAACACAAATACTATGGAGCACTTACATCTTCAAAGTACAGGATGAAGTCACAAGGGTTTTTTATCCTGTGCTTCAGGTCATGAGTTGCTCACGCACTGAAAGTGAGGAAGAAATTTTGCCTTGTGTTGTGGTATTGCATATTTAGGTCAATTATGAAAGGCTTTGCACTTAATTTCCTTCATCCATTGTAGGACGCAGAGAGGAAATCAGATCAGACTGACAATTGATCTGTTCTTTTATGTCAATACTTTTGTTCTGGATTCTCAGATCAGCTGAATTGAGGGATGTTCCATAGAGGAATTTCTTGGGACAAATTCTGCCAGTGGGATTCTGAGGATATTTCCCTAAGAAGGTGAAATATCAGGAAAGTTGACTGTCTTAGAACATTATAGTTTGGAAGGAAAAGATTTCGTCAAACATAGAAAGTGTTTGCTTTTCTGAAGAAGAGTTAGGTAACAGCCAAACAGAACATTGCAAAATCATTTTACAACCAACCGACCAACCAAACAAGAAGAAGAAAAGAACCCCCCCCCCAAAGAAAACCAAAAAACGATGGCAAGAACTTGTGTGGTTTCACATTGAAAACAACACTTACTGCAAGTGATAGAAAATGGAAAGGCAGAATGCACAAAGGCTGTTCTTCTCTCCTAGTCTGCTAAGGTAACACATCAGCCTAGCAAACAGCTTTTCCTGGTTCAGGTATAACATAGGAGGGCCCTCAAATATTCAATAGGCAGGCCCACCTCCCAGTGCAACAGAGCCTGGAAGGCAGCTCTCTCTCAGGACCCAGAAGAACACTGAAGGTATCTGATTTGGAGTATGATAATATATGAGAGCACTACTCCCCTTCATTATGCTGGTAGGGCCCACGTTAGAGCAGAAAGCTGGGTGATTTCTCTTTCCCTGCCTCACTTCCCCGAGTGTTGGGGAAGAATCTTGCGTCTCTGGGCTGTTTGCTGTCAACTCCTTCCATCAAGATAACTCTCTTCTAGCCGCTTGGCTCACTCAGTTCCTTCAACTCCACAGACCTGTATCAACACCAGGGAGGTCCAGTATTTCCTCAAATCACAAAGGGAACCAGACAGAGGAGCCACAGATGCTGCTCTTGATGCTGGCATGAGCCTTGGAAGGGCAGAGACTACCAACCACGTGCTAAAAATGAGTGCCTCAGGATCCCATTTTACATCACTATCATGGACTATGGACACACCAAAGGTCAAGAGTTATTCTTGTGTCACAGTAATGCTCAGAGTCATGCTAACAACACAGCCAGTTCCCAGATCTGCAATGACATCAGTGCAGCAGCAGCAATGGGCCATAGACAAAGAAGTGTAAGGCAGGCTTAGGAGCTGTGCCTAACAGCTGCTGAAGTGGAGCAACTAATCTGCATGGGTCCTGTAGGGTCCTGTATTAGCACGGTATTTGCATACTAAGTGCAAAGCATAGTAGGTAATGGTATTTGGGGCCAATCTATTCACAAATCTGTCAATATCTGTAATTTTACTGAAGGGAAATACAAAATACTGTCTTTTTGTAAATTGCTACTCTCTGTTTCAAATCTGTCTGGATTAGTTAAAGGGTAAAAACTACCCTTAGTTAAAAAGAGGCTTGAAAGAAAGGCAACTGCATATTTCAGCCCAAAAAAGACAAGAAAAGGGATGAGGCTTCATATTAGCTCTTTTTGGTGCAAAATGCTGGAGGCATTCCTATTTCACTTCAGCTTCTCCTTTCACATGATAGCTTAGGCTAGGGCTTATTTGAGGCCCTTTGTTATGTTAAGGGCAGTAGGTATTTGCATACTACTTGATGTTTAAGAGCTGCTGTGAAGGGAAAAGGCAGACTCTCTGAGCTGAGAAGAAACTCCCCTCAAGCTGAAATTTCTGAAGAAGAGCAGCAGATGGAGGGAGCAGGTGGACAGCAGGCAGAACTGGTAGTGAGCTGGGTGGAGTGAGTGACTGGAAGGTGGAGCTGACTGATAGTGGGTGGAGACTGTGGATGGTGGGAGTGGCCAGCAGTGAGTTGGGCGGTGTAACTGGAGGGCGGAGCCAGTGAACAGCAGGCAGAGCCAAGGAACAGTTCTATAGGATGGAGTGAGTGACCAGTAGATGATGTCGGCGGACAGCTGGTGTAAAAGACACTCCCTACATACCCTAGGGTTTGTTGGGAGCCTAGTTAATATTGATTCCACAGATCCATGCCAGTTTTGCCATTAAGTCTTGTACATTCTGTTATGTGGTGTGGGTTGTTGGGAACTTTGCTCTGTACTAACTAGTTAGATCAACACTATTTCTATTATTTGGCCTTTCACACTCTGTTTTGCTACTATTAAAAGTTCTGTTTACTACATTCAGTCTCGTGCATGTGAGTGGGGAACACTTACCCCTTTGGGGTGTCCAGGAAACAGTGCAGGATTCCCAGAAAGCTGGGTGGGGGCACGAGCCGATTGGTAGTGCTACATTATGGGGAAACCCCTGGACATAGAACTCAGCCCTTGTTCTGCCAGCCTGCCCTGGCAGAAAGGTTACATAAGTAAACTGAAATGTCCTATAGATTTAAATTGCACAGCACATGCAGGAAGAAAAAGACCAATGGTTACCAAACAAAAGGGCAAATGTGGTGGGTCATGCCCTGTCGTCCTTATTTTTCTTTACTCAGTCACTTTACTAAAAGCTTCATCATGAGATTTTGGACTAAGGACTTCAGGATTAAGCCTTGTGATTCAAAGATTCAGAAAGCATGCTAAAGGTGGGAAGAGTAAGAATAATAACTGGAAAGCTTTAATAGTAATAAGTAGCAGTTTTCGGCAATGACAAGATTTACCGCATGCCCTGACAGTTATGACATAAACACACTTTTTTCCCAGGGATACTTAGTTCTGAGAGAAAAACAATCAGGTGAAATGACATTCACTGGGGCTAAGTATTGCTTGATGTGGTATTTAACGAGATTAACACAACTTTAAGTAAATCTGAGTTCAGAAAGAAATAAAATTGTGGTTATTGTGTTAGGGTAGAAGCCGAAAAATGGAAAACTGAAAATAACAGATTGTAGAGACTAGCCTGGGATTGTTGCATGAGCATTGCAATGTAACTATCTTCATTTAGAAATTTGGCCTGATGCCTTTTATTTAGCCTCACAGACCAAACAGCCTACTTTTGTTTAGATCCTTTTAGTTTTAACAAGGGAATTTTAAACCCACTCTGAAATGATGGACAGTTGAACTCAAAATGAGCCATTTTATTATTATTGTAAAAGAACCAGGTTTAATAGAGTTAGTGATTTCTAACACAACATAGTACAAGATGCTGGTTTCTCTCCAGAAACTGTCATGCTGGCTTCCTTTCTTGTATACAGCAAGTCTCTGTCTCATTCCCCCCTTCCTTTGTATTAAGATTATTGCTGTTATTCTTGTTGTTTGATTGACTGAACTCATCCACACCTGGATCTGACATTATTGTTACAGCTTCCCTCACTGGTATCTGTAGCACTGAATTTAATTACACTGTCTTAATCACTACATTATGGGCATATATCTCCTAATCCTGCACTGCTTTGTTTTCCCATGGTATAATAAAGAGATGCATTCTTCAAAGGTCTCCTTTTAAAACTTTTATGTTTGGCAACTCTATTGTTCTTTCTATAGCAGGAAAATTGAGCAAAGCAGTCTGGGTGTCATAACACTCAGAATGTTAGGGAAGTAATGAGGCTGATGTTGACTTAGTTCCAGTACCAGAAGAATGCCAAAGGACATTGCTTTGGCTCTGCTTTCTGATTGCATTGGGGGTGGGTGGGGAGGAACATAAGTTGAAATTCATCTCTTTGAGCAGAATTTCAGTGGTAGCTAGGCAGTGTGTTAACTATCTGCACAAAGGTGTCTCTCACAGAGTCTACATTGCTTTGTGCAACATTCTTTAGCTTCAGATTACAGAGTGCTTTACAAGTACTTTGTAGTCAGATGTTCTGTGGAATGAGATGTATATATACACGGCTGCCATTATAATATGTCAATGCACTGTAAGTTTTCACTATTTGCTCCATAGCTTTTCTTGATGAATGGAAGGGAAAAAACGTGATCTATAATCCAATAAAAGCAGCCCACTTATGCTGGTCAACTGTTCCACAGGATTCCAAAACCTCCATCTTTACCCAGCTCTTATTTGGAAGTATACACACAACCTCCTATGCAAATAAGCTTGATGCTGACTCGAAATTCCATAAACATTCAGCTCACTGTACCCCTTCTAACTGGTCAAAAGAAAAAGGATAAATAGAAATAATACAGACAAGTACATAAATCCTATCACCAATACTATGTACAGTAGGAGGTACAGATCATCATATACATTCATTTTCTGGTCTGATATTATGTCCTTAATACATATGCCAAATCCACATGTGTTTGCAACATACATGTTACCAATTACCAATCCCCAACAAATTAGTGCTGTTGGTTTTGTAATTAAAAGGCACATGGCACGAAATCATTGCCAGTTCTAAATGAATATAGAGCATTAACCTGCACAATAAGTCATTCACTAGGAAGCTTTTTTTAAATGTAGGCAACTCTGAATGACCATGAAAGGGTGAGAGCCACCATATCTCATTTCATACAGATGTTATAAGTAGGACAAATCATGGTCCCCAAAGGTAAAAGTGAACTGCTATATGATCCAGAAGCACTGAAGTGTTCTGCCAAATTAAATGTCCATGAAAGATAAGAAAAGGAGAAAATAGCCTCCATATTCCCCAAAGAAGGACTCATGAATTAGTCTTAAGTATAGAGATGACTGAACATTTTCATTTAAAACTTTTTTTGTGACAATTTTTTTTTTTTACCAAACTAAAATTTCCACAGGAAATGTCAATTTTGACTTTTTTTTTTGGAGGTTTGCATTCATGCGGGAGTTGTTGAAAATGCAGAAGATGAAAGAAAACTCAGTTTACAGTAAGTTTGACAATGGGAAAATTCCAAACAATTTTTCTCCCCCTCCCCTTGCCATTGATTTTCAGCCAATATTTTTTCATTTTTTGGGCCCAACAAAAACTTGAAAGATTTGGAGTCAAATTTCAGTGCAAACAAAAGCTGTTACTTTTTTGTCTGAAATAAAAAAAAACATTTCTTGATCAATTCTGGTCACCAGCTTGCTCCCAAAATCTCAAAGTTCTTCAAGACATATAGTAATAGGCTACACGCTACATGGTCTTGTCTGAGCTTGTTTACAATCAGTCTGGCATCATTTGGAGAGGATCTCAGCATTACAGCAGAAAGGATGTTTTATTATTAAAGGTTGGTTATATCACTAAAATAACAGGAAATCATAAGCAAGGGAATGACTGGAAAACTGGATAACATGAACAAATCACTTTTACACCAGCCATGAGAGAAAATATCAGAGACTGTTCGTGTTATCAAACTCCCATATTTGGGTGTACCAATAACAGCGTCAGTGAGCATAGGACTGTAGTTGTAACAAATAATTTCAGCACAGACTCCACCTTGCTACAGACCTGCAGGAATCCCTTGTTCAGGGCACTCAGCAAACTGGTGCTACAGTAAAGGTAATGCACATCTGCTTCAGAACCTGGAATGAGAGTAAAAGAAACAAGGAGTTCTGTGGCACTTAAAGCCTAACAAATTTATTTGTAGCATGAGCTTTTGTGGGAGAAAAATCCCACTTCATCAGACACTTTGAAGATGGGGGACTTACAGAATGGTAGGAAATAAATGCAGGGAAGGGTAAGTCATGGGAACAGGTCACACTGAAACAGCAAATCAAAACAGTTGTAAAGATTCAAACACTGGGGAACAGCATACAGAGGAAGATGAGGTCAAATCAGCTATTTTGTAATGAGAGAAAAATCCAATGTCCTTATTAAGTCCTGAGGCAACTGAATTTGCAAATAAATTCGATCTCTGCAGCTTCTTTTTTGAAGCTTTGATTTAGTATTCATCTGTCTGAGCACAACAAGTAGCAAATTATTAATGGAGACGTCAGGGAAATTGAAATGCTGACCAACTGGTTTTAGAGTATTATGATTTCTGATGCTTAAAGACTAACAGATTTATTTTTCACATGAGCTTTTGTGGGAGAAAATCCTGTAAGTTCCCCCATCTTCAAAGCATCTGGTGAAGTGGTATTTTCTCTCATGAAAGCTCATGCGAAAAATAAATCTGTTAGTCTTTAAGTGCCACATGACTCCTTGGTTTTTTTGCTGGACTAGATTAACATGGCTGGCCCTTTGGAAATTGGCATGATTTCTGATGTCAGATTTGTGCCCATTTATTCTTTTGTGCAGAGACTGTCCTGTCTGTCCAATATATGAGGCAGAGGGGCATTTCTTGCACATGATGGCATAAATTGCATTTGTGGATGACCAGGTGAGTGAGCCTTTGATGGGGTAGCTGGTTTTATTAGGTCATGTAATAGTGTCTTTTGTGCAGATACGTAGGCAAAGTTGGCAGTGTGGTTTGTTGCAGGGTGTAGCAGGAAGGCATGGCCCCCCTCGGAAATAGCCCAGAAAGATCTTCCTCACTGCAGGGGGACAGAGCCAGGAGTGGCCTGTCAATCAGGCCGGAAGCAGAGGGGGGGGACAGGAAGTATAAGAAGGGAGGCAGCCCGCTCAGTTCGGCTTAAGCCGTAAAAGGGGAAAGACGTATCTCTGCTCCTTCCTGACTCTGGGCTGCCTTGCTGGAAAGCGGAGTTATGGCCTACAGACCCAGGCCCAGGCCTCTGGGAGGGGCCGCCCGCGGCCAGAGACTGGGAGATAATGCCTGAGCCCTGGGCCACCGCCAGCTCCGCAGAGGACCCGCTAGCAGGGAGGCCTGCTGGACCCCTCGAGTTCCCTCCCGCTGGGGACCCCAATGCCTCCCCCATGTCATGCATCTTGGAAGAGCTACCCCTGGCTGGTGAGGACCCCCTGACCACCCAGACTTGTGATGTGAAGGATTTGCCACCTGCTGATGGGCCCGACGAGCTTCCAGATCTGCCACTGCCCAACGAAATGGAAGGATTCTGCACCTACCCCTGGGCAACTATCCAGACGAACCAACAGATAAATCTCCAACTCAGGTACCGATGGGAAGGCGGGCCAGGATCATTACCAAGGAGCATGAGCACCAACCCTTGGGATCAGCATGTTGCGGCCAGGACCCCACTGACCCCTGCATGGAAGCCCCAGGCCCAGCTGGGGACCTGGGCTGTGAAACAGTGGATCTGTGTGACCCTACGCCTCCACTTGTTCCTTTCTCTACATCACACACCCCCTTGCAGATTGTGGACCCTAGAGGTGGCACTGCCATTCCCCCTATACCCTAAAGAATTTGTTTGTGACTTTGCCCTGCCAAGGGGCTAGAGACTTGGCGGTCCCGCCCTACAAAGGGCTGGACACCCTGGTTGGCTGCCACTCCCCCTTGGGAGGGTGAGCAGCCATGGTACACAGGGCTATGTGGCTGCTCTGATGGTTGTATTGTTAGTTGCTGGGAAATATCTGTTTAAGGTTGGGGTCCTGTCTGTAAACAAGGAGAGGTCTGTCTGCCAAGGCTTGAGAGAGTGAGGCATCATCTTGTAGAATAGGCTATAGATCCCTGAGGATGTGCTGTAGAGGTCTGACTTGGGGGTTGTAGGTAATGACTAGAGGCAGGGGCGTCACTGGCACTGGGCACCCGGGGCACGTGCCTCAAATCCCAGCACCGGTGCCACAGGTCTGGTGGCCCTGCCCCATCTCTGGCTTGATCGGGCCGGAGAGCTGGGCCCAGTCGCCCGCGGCTGCGGCAGCCCCGTCCGCAGCTGGGGATCTGGGGCTCAACCGCAGAGGCCGCTCCTGGCCCCGTCCCCAGCTGGGGATCCAGGGCCCAGCCGTCTGTGGCCACGGCAGCCCCGTCCCTGGCCGGGGATGCGGGGCCCAGCCACCTGCAGCCACTTCCGGCCCTGTCCTGGACTGGAGATGCAGGCCCGGCCGCCTGTGGTGGCACGCGGTGGCTTCCAGCCCTGTCCCCAGCCAGGGGGCGTGGTCTCCGGCCAGGGGCATGGCCTGCGGGCTGGGGCAGGGCCTGGGGCCGTGCCCAGGATCCCTCCCTGGGGCAGTGACGCCCCTGACTAGAGGTGCTCTGTTTTCTTTCTTGGGCTTCTCCTGTAGTAGTTGACTTTGGGGTACCTGCCTGGCTCTGTCAATCTGTTTCTTCACTTCTGCAGCTGGGTACTGTAGTTTTAAGAATGCTTGATAGAGATCCTGAAGGTAGCTGTCTCTATCTGAGGGATCAGAGCAACTGCAGTTAAATCTTAGGGCTTGGCTGTAGACAATGGATTGTGTGGTGTGTTTTGGATGAAAGCTTGGGGGATGTAGGTAACTATACTGACCAGTAGGTTTTCGGTATTGGGTGGCAGAGCCGTAACACGGTATTTTGCTGCCCAGGGCACATTCTGATTGGAAGGAACCCCTTCCCATTAGTGCCACTTACAGCTGGTGCTGAAAAGCTGGCCTTTTAATAGAGCGGCTCCACTGAGCCACTCCGGGCTGCCCGGCTCTTTGCCCCATTGGTCCCACCATAGTTATGGCTCTGTAGAGTGGTACATATGTATCCATTCCTAATTTGTACTGCAGTGTCCAGAAAGTGGACCTCCTGTGTGAAGTGTTTGAGGCTATGTTTGATTGTGGAGTGGAAATTGTTGAAATGTCTGTGGAAATCTTCAAGGGCATCCCTACTGTGGGTCCAGATGATGAAGTAGAAGAGAGGTGCTTTGGGATGAGACTTGAGGAAACGTTCTAAGTCAGCCATAAAAATGTTGGCGTATTGTGGGACCATGCACAGGGTTACCAGATGTCTGGGAAAAGGAGGATATGTCCTCCTTTTTGCCCTGATGTCCTCTGTTCTGCAGGCATTTATGGAAAAGGGCTTTTTGTCTGGCTTTTTGCTGGACGCTGGAGTGGCACTCTAAAAATAGATGCGCGGCATGCCAAATGCTTTTCCCTGCCAGCTCAGCAGAGGCTGCAGTGAGCGGGAGTGAGTCCAGCAGACAGACACCTCTCCCCTCTCCTCTTCCCCTTTCACAGCACCTGGCCTGGAGGTCCCGCCCCTGCCGGCCAAGGTGCATGTGGCGCATGTCCCCGCTTCTTGCTGGGCCGGGGCCAGTGCCATTTAGCCTCCGACCCCAAGCTGTCAGGCTGCAGGCAAATTCCCTGTCTGTGAGTTCCTGAGGCAGGCTGAAGGCAGGTCCCTTCCTGACTCTGCCCCTAACACTGAGCTGTCTCCCTGGGCTGCTGTTGGCTAGCTGCCCTGGCTTCCTCGCTGCTGTGTGTTATGTACCTGTCTTGACTCCTGAGAGTTAATGTGATATAGATACTTGGGGTGTATGTACCCAAACTGCAGCCACCTGTGATTGGAGTGCAAACATGTCTTGGGCTATATGGCAAAAGAAGTAAGGAGTCCAGTGGCACTTAGACAAACAAATTTATTTATCACATGAGCTTTTGTGGGAGAAAATTCATCAGATGCTTTGAAGATGGGGGAACTTACAGAATGAGATGAAAATAGAAGCAGGGGAATGTAAGACATGGCATACTGTAACATGACGGTCCTGACCCCATTATTCTTTTATTATTTTTTATTATACGGAGGTCTAATATTTTTGTTGCTGTTCTTTGAGTATGTTTCAATTTTACTGTCTTCCCCATATCAAGAGATGATCTCTCACCAGGGCACTTTAAGACAATCTGTTACTTTCTCACTTTTGTTGTGTGGGCAGTTCTGCATGCTGTGACAATACTGTAGGTGTCTTTCCTCCTTCTCTTCAGCAACATTCATTGTTTTATATTCTGCTATTCATGAAAGTTTGCCTGAAGAAATCTTTTAGTCTACAAGGTGCCACAGGGGACTGGCCCAGGTGCATGCAGCACATGTCCCCTCTTCTTGCTGGGGCCAGAGAGTACCCATAGCAGCGCTGCTGACTTGAAGGTATAAAGTCATACAGTTCAGCCACAGGGTGTGCTGTGGTAGCATCTGGGATGGTTCTTCTAATATCTTTGTTTTTGTTTTGTTTTACTGAACTAGACTAACACAGCTGCCCCTTTGGAACTTGGAATGAGGGTGTGGATCTCTGGGACTTCATTGACTATTGCTTTCCCTTGGTGATAAGCAATAATACCATTTGCTGGAGAATGGAAGATGTTGGGTAGGCATTGGACTGGTTAAAGCCATTCTGCAACAGTTCACCTTATACATTTCAGTCACTGTTGCAAAGATAGAAGATCCTCTGATGTTGGTTCACACAGTTGTCTTTCCACAAAGGCTGGGCCTTGGTGTTCCTGAATCGCCTGAGTTCTGAGAAGATGCTAAGTTTCTAACATTTAATTTTTTAGAATGTCAGTTTTTCTAGCTTTTTACACTGTGCAAATAGCCTTCAATGTGTGAACTGGTTGCCTGGGCTAAAAATTTGTCAGGATAATTTGTTTTGTAAATATTGTGAGTTATTCACAGTCCAAGCCATGTCTCTCCTGTGATACACAACTGAAAGGTGGGTTTACACCACTCATGGTGGTTTGTGCACAGAAAAGCATTTGTCTTTAATACTTTAGGTGTCTCTATTCCCACACAGAAGCAGTGCTGAGTAGAGCTGGTCAAGAATCTTTCAGTTCAGAGCAGCAACTTGAATCTGATTCTCTCACATCCTAGCCAAGTGCCCAAATCACTGGGGTATCATGAGGTGGGTCTTTCTGTTTGTTTGTGGAAAATTTCAAAATGTTCCAGTTGTGGAAAGGGACATTTTCCATTACAGTACAGCCTGGTTTTTACAAACCAACTGAGGAACAAGGAGTTCATAAAATCAAAAAGTTCCTCAAATGGAACATCTCAAAATTTCAGCAAGTCCAGAGCAGAAGTGGTGGTATTGCTTTCCTCCTGTTTTTCTACCACTGCAAAGTGATTCCAGTCCATTGAAAGCACTGGCATATGAAAGGAAATCAATTTGTTCTTCTTTGACATCACGTTCATTATGTATTTATTTTTTATCTATCAAGCAATATGGTTTGTATAATGGGTCATTTGTAGGTCTGTTGTTCATAGAAGTTATACTGTATTGCAGATATTTTAGTGGGACCCTCCCAGTTCCAATGCTAAGTGCCTATGTTTCTTCCTAGTTATTCATGCTAAAGCATTTAACACTTGTATAAACTATGTGGTCCAGCCTGTGCTCTCTATTTCAGCCTGCACCACACATGAATAGTTGTAAGGTATTTGTGGTGGTTGCTGGCAATTCTCCTATAATGTGAAACTATGTGCATGTCTTACACCAGAAGTTAAAATCCCTTGTCTGAAAAATACATTTTCTGGATAGCGTAAGCACACAGTGTTCTTTCTAGTCAGATGGAGAAATGTTTTTATGAATGAAAGTCAGGTCCTCAATCATGGATGTGAATATGAATGGGTTGTGGCACACAGGTAACCTTAGTCTGATGTAGTCAGAGGGGGTAGCCTTGACTACCAATGTTATGAACTGAGCATGGATCACGAAAGTAATCTTGGGTACCAAGTTCATTCATGCTGAGTCACACAAATAAACTCCAGTCTTGGCATTACCTGCTGCTGGGGTTGGCTACAGACACAGAGAACTACTCAAGGGAGGATTTCAAACTACCGCTTTCTGAAATTTCAGGAAGCATGTTTAAAGAGACCAGGAGTGCTTGCTGCAGAAAAGTGTCATTAGCTTATATGTGTCACTTTACATATGTGTTGTCAATCTACTCTTAGAACTAAATTATAAGTTATTGCAGGGCAGTGGTGGTTCACAGCGAAGGATCTCCAAGACTTCCCCTCAGCAGCAGCAGATAGGCAGTGTCCTAACATAAGATGCTTCATTGTCATTCCTGTCCCTAACTTCTTCCACTAAACATTAATCCTGGTTCAGTCAGATAAAATAGTGGTCAAGTACAACTGGTGGTTCTACATCTTATCACAGACTCATAGAAGATTAGGGTTGGAAGGGACCTCAGAAGGTTAGCTAGTCCAACCCCTGCTCAAAGCAGGACCAACCTCAAATAAATGATCCCAACCAGGACTTTGCCAAGCTGCACTTTTAAAACCTCTAAGGATCAAGGTTCTACCACATCCCTAGGTAACACATTCCTATGCTTCACCACACTCCTAGTGAAAAAGATTTTCCTAATAAGCAACCTAGGCCTCCTGCACTGCAGCTTGAGACCATTGCTCCTAGTTCTGTCATCTGCCACTACTGAGAACAGCCTAACTCCACCTTACCTGGAGCCCCCTTTCAGATAGTTAAAAGCTGCTACCAAATCTCCCCTCACTCCTCTCATCTGCAGACTAAAGAAGGCTAGTTCTTTCAGCCTTTCCTCATCAGGCATGAGCTCCAGCCCCATAATCACTGCTTGCCCTCCTCTGGCCTTTTCCCTATCTGGCCACATCAGTCTATCCATCACAGACTCTCTTGATAGAGCCCAGAAATCTAAATACCTTGCTAGGTTTTGTCATTTATGCCCTGATCCAAAGCCCTGTAATACTAATGGCAAGATTTCCATTGATCTTAAAAGGCTTTGGATTGGGTCATTATAGAACATTCATCACTGCGGCATATGATTATATCTTGTACAAGACTTTACACATGACCTTATTGCACATTGCAAATTATGATATACAAAAGGCTGCCACCTGGACCAACAACTATTTCATTTTGTGTGTACATCTAATTATTATTATGGGAAGGTGCAGAGAAAAAAAAGCAAACGTGAGATAGTTAACATGTAGAGGCTAACAAATGACCTGAATCCCCTGTCTGCTTTATTCTAGTCTCCTGCTTGTGGTGAGAGAAAGATTAAGAAGAATGAAAATGGGTAAGATAGGAGCAGAGAGAAGCCAATCTGACAGAAGCCACAGGCTCGATGGTTTTTAGAAATATTGTATATGTTTCGGAAGCACTGGACATGGACACATTTTCTTTGTTTAATATTCATTATCAAGTCCCCTGCCTTGAAACGAGAACATTGCATCCTGAGAGGCAGCCTAGTTTCAGGGCCTCTGAACTATACATGCCCAAAAGAAATGCTCTTGTGTAACTTCTGGATGTAATATTTCTCAGCAGATCACACAGACCTCTCTGCACCTCTTCAAGTGCATCAAGAAGGAGGAGAGTTGTGTCGTCTGTCCCCTAAATTAGACTACTCTAGCATCACAAAACTGTGTTATCTAAGAGCATTGGCCAATAGAGTTTTCCATCCATTCTCTCTCCCTCTCCTTTCCTGCCCGTGCACCATTGTATCTAAACACCTCTGAACTAACTCTACATTTCACCCTTCACATAGCCGAAAGATAGTGATGGGCTACAGTCAAAACCCTCAGCCCCAGCAGCCCTGAAGTTTTTGAGAGGTTGCAGAATCTGAACCTGGATGTGAATTTGCAGCTGGCCTGACTCTACAATGGATTGGACCAAAATGTCAGATTCAACTATCTTGAACTCAAAATCCAGGTCTGGACCCAGATCCAAATATTGAAATGCAACCTGATTACTCCCTTCTAAAGTAAGGCTGAGTCATTTAAAATAATTAAAGGATCCAGCCTAAATCAGCCCACTGGAACATCTAGGCTAGTGTCCAATCTATCCCTGACAGTGACCAAAACTGACTTCTATAGAAAAGAGGCACCAGAGGATTTTTGTTGGTGTTGAGCAGAAAAAGAAGGAAAAGCAGTGTGACAGGACTATAAGGTGATTAATCTTTTCCATTCTAAATTCTTTAAGACAGCTGTCACTGAAGGAAAAGATCTGAACACATGGATGACAGCCAGAAATGGTGGGATTTTAATTGGGAATATCACAAGTGAAGAATGGGATGGGGGGAGGGGTTGCTACAGGATCACTCAAGCTACTTGTTGAGTTACAATATGATGAGGAAGGAAGGAGTAGTAGCCATCTGCCAAATTACACATATATAGGGATGGATGGGGAATAATATGCTAATCAGGGCAATTGCCACAGTACTTTATGTGCAGTGAATGATGATGTTGCATGTGCATGGAATGGAGTTGCCCCAGATTTGATTGGGCGGCGTACAACTCCATGAAGTTTAGCGCTGCCTACATGTGCAAACCCCATTATGGAACCAGGGCATGAGTTCCATAATCACACAATGCTTGGCATTCAGAAAACAGATTCCACTTTGGTGAAGGGAGAAATGGAATCCAGGGAAAAGGAATGAAGACAGGCAGTGAGAGAGAGAAGGGGCTGGGTGGGACATGTCAGTTAGGGTCAAAAGGACGAGAGTAGCCAGTGGGGAGGGAAGAAGTTTCATGGGAATGGGTGACAAGGATGGTGAGGCGATATCTTTTATCAGACCAGCTTTTGTTGCCCAGAGAGACAAGCTTTCAGACCTCGAAAGGGCTCATCTTCAGGTCTGGTCCAGAAAAAGATATTACATCTCTCATTTTGTCTGGTGTCCTGGAACTAACACAACTACAGCTACACTGTCTATGGCAGCCAGAAAGGGTGGCAGAGGAGGACTAAAAGTGACAGGGGAAGGAAGAGAAGGAGGGAGAGAGTGGGCAGGATGTTGGGAAGGGAAGTCAGGCTGAGATAGTGAAGAAAGATCTAAGCAAGGGTCTGCTGCCCAGAGGGGTAAAAGTTGATTAGGAAAGAATACAAGAGGTAGGGAAGGGGCAGAGGCAACAGAGGGGGAGGGGGAAAACCAGATGCTTCCAAGAACATTGCAAGAATCCTCATTTTGGATAATTATGGAGTAACTTGCAGGGAACCTGCTTTCTAACCCCAGGCAGTTGGTAGTGGCTTGTGCCCTGAAGCAGTAAGGTTAATCTGCCTTATAAATATTAATTCTAGCTGGTGTAGCAGTGAATCTTATTATTCATGTGAGTGTCTAATAGAGAGGAGCAGCTAAAGCCCATGCTGTGAGAGGTGAATGATGTTAATAATATTTTATTGAGGGCTTGGAATTGAGATGAGGTCTTTTCATCCTCATCCATCATGGAAATGAGACAAGATGGACAATACAACAAGGAAGGAATAGAACTGCATGATCCTGCCAGAGGCTAGGCGAGAGCAGGAGGAGCTAAACTCGTTGCCCGCTTGGCAGAGCTGTCATTTAGTCATTTCCACAAGGAGCATCAGGTTCAACTGGAGTCATCATTCCCATTATAAGAACCTAGAGAGATTAGATAGATTCACCCAGTCTCAAGTCTGGCCTATGTTTTCAAAAGAGACTCAGGCCATGTCTACCCTGGTGGCAGCAAAGTTGCTGCCATCAGATCGATCTTTCCGACTGACTTAGCAGTCAGTTAAGACATGCTAAGTTGGTCTGGAAACTGACTTAGTAAAAACCACCTCCTCAAGTGGCAGTTCCCATCGGCACAGCACAGTAAAGACAGCATGCTAAACTGGAGTTAGCTTGTGTAACTTCAGTCAACTGCTGTTGAATATTCCCAGCAGCATACACTAGGCTTCAAAGGTTTTAGGGGCCTCGCTTTTGAAATACACAAAGTAGGCTTGATTTCCAGGAAGCACAGAATGGCTGCTTTCTGAAAGTCAAGCCCTTTTAAAATGCCTCAAATTTAACAGTGCAAAACTGAGGCACTCAATTCACTGGTCACATCTGAAAATTTTGGACTTTGTTCCATCAGGCAACAAGGATTTGGTGCTTGCCATTTCCTCCCTGAATCAAATGAGAAAAAAGACCTATGAAAGTCAGCCTTAGACTTATTGACTTTAAAGCCTGACGACACCGTCATGATCAGTTTGACCTCCTGCACATCACAGGCCAGAGAAATTTACTCATCTACAGGGCCGTCGCTGGTGCCAGGCAACTGTGCCCATGTCCCGAATCCCGGCACCAGTGCCCCAGGTCCTGAGGGGCCCTGCCTCTCCCAGTCTCCGGCTGGATCGGGCCAGAGATCCGGGACCCAGCCGCCTGCAGCAGTGGTGGCTGCTTCCCCAAGGCTGGGCGGCCTTGCGGCCATGGCTGCTGCTCCCGGCCCCGTCCCTGGCTGGGGATCCAGAGCCCAGCCACCTGCGGCTGCAGCTGCCGCTCCCGGCCCTGTCCCCAGTTGGGGATCTGGGGCCCAGCCGCCTTCAGCAGCAACGGCTGCTTCCCCACCCCGCGGCTGTGGCTGTCAGTCCAGGCCCTGTCCCTGCCCAGGGGTGTGGCCTGCAGCCAGGGGGTGGAGCCAGGGCTGGTGCCCTGGGTCCTTCCCTGGGGCAATGATGCTCCTACTCATCTACTCCTGTAATATGCCCATAACATCTGGCTGGTTACTAATATCCTCAGTCCTTGATTTGAGAACTTCACATTACAGAGACTGCACTATTTACTCCAAACCAGCAAGTGACCTGTGCCCTACAATGCAGAGGATGGCTAAATCTTCTCCAGGGTTGTGCCAATCCGACCTGGTTGAATATTCCTTCCTGACCAAGTATGGTGATCAGTTAGACCCTGAGCATGTGGGCAAGACACACCAGCTAGACACCAGGGAACAAAATCTGTAGTAACTGAGAGCCCTCTCCATCTAGTGTTCCATCTCCAGCCATTGGAAACATTTGCTAATAGTAAATGCGGATGGGACATATGCCATGTAGACAACCTCATCATACCACCCCTTCCATAAATTTGTCAAACTCAGTCTTGAAATAAATAGGGTTTTTGCTCTCACTACTCTTCTTAGAAGGCTGTTTCAGAATTTCACTCCTTTGAGGGTTATAAATTTTTGTCTAAGTTCTTAGACTCTAAGGTAGAAGGGACCAATATGATCATTTAGTCTGACCTCCTGCACAATGCAGACCACAGAACCTCCCACCCGCCCCCATAATAAGTTATTAAATTCCTCAAATCATGGTTTAAAAACTTTAAGGTACTGATAATTCACCTGCAAGTGAGCCGTGCCCTATACCAGTGGTTCTCAAACCTTTTTTCTCACAATCCAGCTGAAAAAAATTATTTATGACCATGACCCAACATGGTCATAAATTTCCTGCTGGAAGCAGCCATGGGAAATTGATAATGGCGCTGGCTGTCCTGCTGCTACCTGCACCCCAGGGCAGCTGGCACCCTTTGAAGTTTCCTACAGCTGCTTCTGCCCAGGGGTAACAGTTGCGGGAAACTGACAAGGACTCTGGCTGCCCTGGGCTGAAGGTAGCAACGGGACAGCTGGAGTCCTTCTAAACTTTCCCCAGCTGCTGCTACCCAGCCAGGGTAGAAGCAGCTGTGGAAAGTTTAAAAGGACGCTGGCTGTCTGGCTGCTACCTGCAGCCCTCATCCTTTGAAGTTTCCCATGGTTGCTTTTACCCTGAGTAGCAGCCCCAGGAAATTGACAAGGACTCTGGCCACTCTGGGTTGTCTGGTTTCGGCAGAGCGGACGACATCCTTGTCAATCACTCCCTCCTCCCCCCCCACCCCCCGAGCGGCAGTGCTGGGACCCATTAACCACGGGTCTGCGACCCAGTACTGGGCCACAACCCATGGTTTGGCAGCCACTGCCCTATACTATACAGGACAGTGAAAAATCCCCACAGACCTTCCCAACTTTCCCTGGAGGAAAAGTCTCTCTTGATCCCAAATATGGCAACCAGTTAAACCCAAAGCATGTGGGAGAGACTCATGAGCCAGAAACCCAGTAAAGAATTCTCTATAATAACTCAACCTCTCATCCCATCAATTGTCCCATCTCAGGCCACTGGCGTATCCACCACCAGTAGTCAAAGATCAACCAATTGCCAAATTAAGCTGTCCCATCATACTATCCCTTACATAAATTTAGCAAGCTCAGTTTTGAAGCTAGCTATGTTTTTGCCCCCACAGCTTCCCTTGGAAGGCTATTCCAGAACTTCGTTCCTCTAATGGTTAGAAGCCTGGATCTGATTTCAAGTCTAAACTTCCTCATGGTCAGTTTATATTCATTTGTTCTTGTGTTCACATTGGCGCTATACTAAAATAATTCTTCTCCCTCCCTGGTATTTATCCCTCTGATGTATTTATAGAGAATAATCATATAGTATCTCTCCTCAACATCTTTTGGTTAGGCTAAACAAGCCAGGCTCTTTGGGTACATCTATACTGGAGGCTAAGTCAACTTAACCAGGCTTAAGTCAATTTAAGCAACTCCAGGGCCACATTTGGAGTTCATTAAGTCAACTTAAGCACTCGCTTAAGTCTACTTAATAACTCTCATCCTTAAAGTCAACTTTAAGGGTTAAGTTGACTTAACAAAATGTGGCCATTAAAGTTGACTTAATAAAGTCGACTTAAGGCAGGAGAGCCATTTAAGTTGACTTTATAAAGTCAGCTTAAGTCAGGGGACCCATTTAAAGTCGACTTTAATAAGTTGACTTTAAATGGGTCCCCTGGCTTAAGTTTACTTTATAAAGTCAACTTAAACAAATGGGGACTCTCTAAGTCAACTTAATAAAGTTGACTTTAAGTCGACCTTATTTAGTCGACTTATCTTAGCCCTTTAATGTAGATGTAGCCTTTGAGTCTCCTCTCCTAAGGCATGTTTTCCATTTGTAGTAGCCCTTCTCTGCACCTGTTCCAGTCTGAATTAGTCTTTCTTAAACATGCGGTGTAATAATCCTTGGGGAGGAAGGGGTTAACACTCTGGTCAGTGAGTCCCAGGACAGCCAATAGGAACGAAGCACTGGTTTTTGAATTGGAACAGCAGCCTTGCCTGTTCCTGTTTGGATGCAGCAGGTGGAGGCCAGAGGGGCCTGAGGAAGAATCCAGCAACATCCTTACCAAAGATAAGTTAAGTTTGTTACTGACTAGGCATGGCTACAACAGGGAATGTTTACTTAGACGTGGTCAGGGTATTTTCTTTGTTTTTGGTTTGTTTTTGGATTTCTCTGTGCTGAGCTCATGTACCCCCCTTCCACTACTCTGTAACTATCTAAGTTAATTCCAAGAGAAGCAGCTCTCTGTATTTTTGTCTGCTCTTTTTAATTAAAGATTTTACCTTTTAGTAAGCTCTGGTTCAGTGTCCTGAAAGGCAAGAAGTTTGTGTGCATGTGCCTCAGACTGCACAGATAGCTACTAATAGGGACTTAGTTCCAGTTCCAGCTCATATTGCAGCTGGGGTTCAGTCACTTTCCTGAGGGAGGAATAAAAGTGATTGCAAGTACCTCACAGGAAGGAATTCCCAAGTGTGCCTTCCTGGGTTTTCAAGAGTTTTATTGCACTTGGATGGTGGCAGCGATACCACTCCAAGGTCAGGAATTGGAGGCCTTGGAGAGTTTTAAGACCAAGCTTTAAGGCCAGTGGCTTTTAACGCCTGTTGCAGGCCCCCACCTTCTGCACTCAGAGTGCCAGAGTGGGGATACAGCCTTGACACGGGGGACCAGAATTGCATACAGTATTCCACACAAAGTTTCACCAGTGCTTTGTATAATGTCACTACACCTTCCTATATCTTCTGGAAGTATCTTGTCTGATGCATCCTGGACCCGCATTAGCTTTTTTCACAGTCACGTCACATTGACAGTTAATAGTCTTCCTGGTATCAAGCAGTATGCCCAGGTCCTTCTCCGCTATCACTTCCAACTGATGTGTCCCCAACTTATGGCAAAAATTCTTGTTAGTAGTCCCTAAATGCATGGCCTTGCACTTTACACAATTAAATTTCATCCTATTCCTATTATTCCACTTTACAATGTCATCCAGATTTTTCTGTATGATATCCCAATCCTTCTCTACACCGACAACACCTCTCAATTTTGTGTCATCTGCAAACTTTATTAGCACATTCCAACTTTTTGCAGTGAAGTCAGTAATAAAAAGATTAGATAAGAGCAGTCCCAAGACCAATCCCTGAGGAGCTCCATTAGTAACCTCTCCCCAGCCTGAGACTTAACCTTTCAATATGACCCTTTGTAGTCTCCCCTTTAACCAGGTCTTCATCCACCTTTTCGTTTTCATATTAATACCCATCTTTTCTAATTTAATTAATAATTCCCTATGTGAAACAGTATCAAATGCCTTACTAAAATCTAGGTGAATTAGATCTACTGCATTCCCTTTATGCAAAAAAATCTGTTATCTTCTAAAAAAGGAGATCAGGTTGGTCTGGCACAATCTGCCTCTTGTAAAGTCATGTTGTATTTTATCTCAATTACTGTTAACTAAATGTCTTTTAACTACTTTCCCTTTTTTCTTTTTTCAAAGATCTTGCAGACTACTGAAGTGAAACTAACAGTACTGTTGTTACCCAGATCATTTTCCTTCACTTTCGTAAAAAGAGGAACTATTTTAGCAATACTCCAGTCTTGTGATATAACCCCCGAGTTTACAGATTCATTAAAAATCCTTGCTAATGGGCTTGCAATTTCTTGTGCCAGTTCTTTAACATTCTTAGAGATGGAGATTATCTAGGCCCCCCCCCAATTTAATCCCATTAAACAGTTCAAGTTTGGTTTCTAGCTCAGATGTGGTAATTTCTACCTCCATATCCTCATTCCCATTAGCCAGACTACCACTATCCCCAACCTCATCATTAGCCTCATTTAAAAAGGAGGCAAAATATTTGTTTAAATATTTAACCAGGTTTAGATCATCCTTAACCACCAAACCACACCACTCAGTGTTTAGCAGTCCCACTTCTTTCTTTGTTTTCTTCCTATTTATATGGCTATAGAGTCTTTTATTATTGCTTTTAATTCCCTTTGCAAAGTCCAACCCTACTTGGCTTTTGGCCTTTCTCACTTTATCTCTAAATGCTCTGACCTCCAAGATGTAGCTTTTCTTGCAGATCCCTCTCATCTTCCACTCCATATAGGTTTTACACTTTCCTTTAATCACCTGTCTGAGATGCTTGCTCATCCAGCTTTGTCTACAACTCTTGCCTATAAATTTTTTCCCCTTCCTTGGGATGGAGGCTTCAGATAGTTCCTGAAGCTTTGACATGAAATAATTCCAAGCCTCTTCCACCTTTAGATTGAAGAGTTCTTCAGTCCAATCCACTTTCCCAAGTAATTCCCTTAATTTTTTAAAGTTAGCATTTTTTTAACTCAAAGGCCATAGTTACAGATCTATTTTTGTTTATCCTTCCATTTAGTGTGAACTGAATTAGTTCATGGTCACTTGAATGATGATTGTCCCCTATAATCAGTTCTTCTGTGAGGCCTTCACTACCCACCAACATGAAATCAAAAATAGCGTCCCCTTTTACTGGTTCAGTAACTATTTGGTGAAAGAATCTATCAGCTATCACATTCAGGAAAATCTGGGTCCTACTGTTATTGCTAGCACATATCCTCTGTATATATCTGGGAAGTTAAAGTTTCTCATAATCACACAGTTTTTAGTGGTATTAACTTCACTAAAAACTGTAAAGAAGTCTCTATCCATATCCAGATCAGATCCCGGTAGTCTGTAGCTCCCCAAGCACTATCCCAGAGGAAACTCCAGTAGTTTTCTTCCCCAATGTGATTTTTTACCCAGACAGACTCTGTTATCAATTCCATCACTTGTAATTTCTTTAGGGTATGTCTACATGGCACTTTTATTTTGAAATAACACTGGTTATTTTGAAATAAACAATATTTGGTCCACATGACATTTTCTTATTTCAAAAGGACAGATCTGGTCCTTTCAAAATAAGAACTGCTGTTTCAAAACAGGTTAAACCCTGATTGTTTTGAAACGGCTGTTATTTTGAAATGGTTATTTCAAAATAAGGCCGTTTGGACTTGTTGTTTCGAAACAACACCACTGTTTCAAAACAACTGTTTCGAAACAACATGTCCAAACGGCTTTATTTTGAAATAACCATTTCAAAATAACTGCCATTTCAATAGCAGGCTTTCCCTTAATTCGCATCAACTTATTTCAAAATAATGACTTTATTTCGAAAAAACTCATTTCAAAATCCTTATTTTGAAATAACGATGTGTGTACAGACATAGCCTTACAGTCCAAGTTATCATTGATACATAATGCTACTCTACCACCTTTGCCTTTAGATCGGTCTTTCTTAAACAGCACATACTCTTTCAAGACTAAACTTGTTGATGGCTAGTTTATTTCCATTTGTTCTCATTCATCCTCATCCTAGTGGTCAATGCAGGTTTCAGTAAATTCATCAGGTTTTATGTTTGTTGATGTGTTCCATTCATGTTAACTGCATATGCAGCCCAAAATCGCGTTGCATTTATTGTCTAATTTGCTGTCTATTTATCCAGCCCTCATAACATCCAAGAAAAACCACAAATCCATGGCATGTCAGTAGTAGGGATGGGGTACTATCTACCCACAAATGTCACCATCATTCATTATCATCATCCAGTGCTGCTTGATCAAAAAAAGGAAAGCTTGGTAACCATAGGTGGCCATAGAATCTTGGCATGGGTTTCACTCTATTCCCACCTCAAATTAGAAACTAAGACCTTAAGGATTAATGCCTACTAAGTAAGGTGTTCATTCATGTCAGTGAGGACTACTCATAAGTGAAATTCTTCCTTGTGTATTTGAACTTAAGTGATGGTTAGTATCCATGCTAGCCCTCTGCATGAGGGTGAGTTTCACCCTAAGGGAGTAGCATAAGAGGGTTTGAATGCTAACTGGTGCTCTCATGAGCAAGTATACAAAATCAAGCTTAGATGCTATGGTAATATGTACTTAAGAAAAACCAAAAATATACAAATCTGATACACAGAATCTGACCCCAATCTTTAAGTGATACAGGCAGCCAATCTGTTCTCAGTATAGTCACTATGGAGAGCTAGAAAATAACCAAATATTGCTGCATGGTGGCTTAAAAATATATATTCTTAGGAATGACCTAATTACATAAAGCTCTCAAAGCAGGTAAGTCACCTAGGCAAACAACAAAGGTGGTTTATTTTTAGACACCCATAATTTAGATCACAGTGCTATTTTTACTACCATGCTGCAAGCAATTTGGAACTCAACACCAGAAGACTAAACTAAAATTATTTTATTCAGTAAAATATAAATGCACGTTTGGTTTGGTGCCCCCCCCCGCTTTATTTTGCATGCCAGTGTGTGGAAAATGCATCTAGATTTTTCAAGGGGACCATCTGGAGTTCATCTTTTTGAAGTCAAATCTATCTCCTGGATAAAAAAAGAATGAAAGAGAGACTCCACACCTGCAGTTTCTTAGCATCTGATGTCATTGGCATGCATAATCCTGGATCCAATGTACTTGCCAAATGCACAATTAAAAAATAGACCAAATCCTTTACTGGCATAAAAAGACATGGCTCCTTCAAGCTACCCAATTATATCAGCTGAGTTTCTGGCCCCTTTCTTTCAAACCTGACAAGGCAAATATCCATGCTCCTTTCCCTAAAATCATCCTTTTTATTTTGTCTGATGTCTGCGTAGCTAATGTGAGCTGTTCATGCCAGGCAGCCCTGGGGAAGGTTTCAATCAGAAGTCTGATGACTTTAGTACAGGCTTTACATGCACAGAGTAGGTGGATAACACACTGTGGCATGAGTTATGTAGTGGGTCCTTTCTAAAAGCAAACATGAAAAGGAAATTAGAAATGTTTCATGCTAGGTCACTAGATCATACAAGACCCAGACCCATAATAAATAAATATCTCTCCTGTGGTCTAGAAATTTATGCCATGTTCATCAGGATGGCCTCTGAAATCCTTACAAAAGTCAACATGGAGTCTAAGCAGCACTGATCTTTGCTTTCCTGGGCTGGGGCCCATCTCTAAAATGTGTCTATATAAGGCTGGGGAGTGGGGAGTGGCTCCCTAGATTTTTTCTTGTCCTGTCCCACAGTAACCACATTCATCCCTCGGTACAACCGTGGAAGCTGAATGCATGAGGAATGTTTAGTGACCCATGTGAAATGAATGGATAGGCTCAGTCCAGTGTCTAGCGGTTGGAGTCCACATCACAAAAACTACCATGCAGTCTCATTAGAGAAGTCAAGGAGTTAATGGGCATTCTGACTCCTACAAGTGGACAAGGCTAACGGACAATGGCACCAGGCTAATACCTGTTAAGTGAATAAATGACTCCAGGGCCAGCAAACTCATTCTTTTCATTACAAAACAATTGTTTAAATAGCCAGGGTAGAGGCAGAGTTTGGAACAGATAGGGTCAAAATACTAGCAGTCTTCCTTTGCAGAGGCTCTCAGACAATCCCTCTGATGTGGATTATTTGTGTCCTGCAAGACTGAATTTGTACTGAAGTCCATCCTGTTGCTCTGTAGGAAATGAAGTCTAGCTGCTTTGATAGACCAGTGCTAAAGAGAGTGGCTGCCGGTTACTTGTTTTAATGAGAGGACTTTTGCACTTCAACAGGTAGAAAAAACTTTTACACTTTGGATTTTCACATCTGGACAACACGTAGAAAAAAATGCCATACCAAATTTAAGTTAATTTGCCTTTTATGTAGTTTTCAGTCCACACCTGCCCCACCGTCTCCCAGCCCCCCTTGTCGCCTTTGCTAACAAGTGAAGCTTTTGTACATAAAAAGTTTGGTGAAGATTAGTGGCTAGTGATTTGGGGGCATCTTGATTGTTGATTCCTCACACAGAAAGACTTTAAAGGGGACTGACTTTTAAAAAGTGTTGAGCTGACCCCTTCTGAAAATCAGGTCCTTTTTAATTATTTCAGGTTAGCTGCCCAAACAATGAGGTACTCACTTGTGAAAATCAGTAGTCACTTGTAAAAGTCATGTTCCTTGTCCTTCACATTCTGGCTTTTGTCTTTCACATCCTATCCTCCTTATTTCACATCTGACCCAAACCCATTGAAGTCAATGGAGAGACTGGCCTTGAATGAGCTTTGGAACAGGTCATGGAACCCTGCAGTGAAATTATAGTGTAAAACTTGTGACATCACACTTATTGCCACAAGAAGAAGCTGACATCACAAATGCAGGACTTTTTCTGCAATGTCCTCTCTAGGAGGCAGAAGCTGGGAAGAGAGAGATGAATGAGGTGAATCAGGCATTGATTTTCAAGAGCAACAGGAGGATTTGCACAATTGCAGGCCAAGATGAAATGCCTATTTTTGATAAATGTGCTTTTAATAATAGCTTTCCCCTCAGAAGTCTCTTTCTGCTATAGGGGAAGGCCTCAGAGTACGTAATTTAGAAGACAACAATCTGACCTTGGGATTTTGATAAAAACTACACAATTAAATGAGGTGTTTGGGGAGTTAACACTACAATTTAGCTAAGGTCTGGCTGATAGTTTTACTTGCCTTTGATCATTGCTAGGAGTGGAGGGTTGTTCCAATCATCACACACATACAGTATTCATCACCAGTAAGGCCTATCTGTCTCATCTGTGTATGAAGAAGGCCCAGCTTTGATAAACTGTGAATAGAAAGATGAACTGTTCTAATGAAAACATCCCCCATCCCCAAATTCCTCTTTAGTTAATATTCAATTGGTTTGACCCAGTCCTGTCTTCAGATGGGCTGTAATGACTCCTGCAGATTGGGTTGTTCCATGAATAGTAAGAAGACATAGGGCTAGATTCTCTGCTTGGCTGAGTTTACACTTAATGAAGCAGGAGGGAAGCCCTTAGAAAAGCAAATATGGCTACTCTGCACAGCCTCAGTTGGACGACTCTACCATATTCTGGTTTACACTAATCCTCAAAGGTTTGTTCATTAGCTAAGTGTAGCTGGAGGCAGAGATCCCTGGCCCTACTCCCCCATGCCACCTTCAACTACTAAACAGGCTCCCTAAAACAGTCTTTCAGCTAGGAAGCCTCCCACCTTGGGCAATGGCTGCCCCGAACAAAGGGATATTGTCTCTCATCAAGGATGTTTCACCAGAACATAGTGACTTTCCACTCAATTAGTCTTGCTGACTAGTAGCAAAAAGAGGAAAACAGAGGGAAGAGGGCAGCCTCCTTGTATCATAGCAATAGTCCCTGCCCTGAACAGCCTATAATCAAAATAAATGAGAGATAGAAAGTGTGGGGGGGGAAACTGAGGTATAGAAAAATGGAGTGACTTACTAAGCATCACGCAGCTGACCAGGGACAGAGCCAGAAACAGAACCAAAGTATGGCTGCCAGTTCAGGGGCCTATCTAGTGTATAAGTATTTCTCAAAGCCTGGCCCAGGGAGCGGCGCTGGTCCCTAAGAGCTCCCTGACACAGTTTAGGAAGGCAGAAAGCTGATACAAGTATAAAAAAGATCGACAAACACTGCACTACACCACACTGCCTCCCCCATTAATTTCTTGGTCTTGAAATATTCAAGCAGATAGCAGATTTGGACTTCTGTTTGGCTTAGCATGACAAGGTTACTAGAATATTCATGGAGCTCCTCAGTCACATAGCATGGCTACTAGGACTCCAGCCACACTGCCTGGCACATTTTTGTTTTGGTTTTCTGGGCTCCAAACTGCAGTGATCAAACTTCCTTCTCCTTCATCCCGCATAAGATGATGTGTATCTATTTTAATGAGGGAGAACTCAATCCAGTACCCATGGAAATATGCAGGGATGAAATGCAGAGTTCCCAACCACCCCCCTCGGGTTTCATCATGGGTCATTTGAGGTGTTTTTTGAAAATACAACTGTTACATGAATGGAGGTAGTGAGACATCTGGATCTAAGCCAAGCACTGACTTCTTTCACTCTGTTTTGCTTCAGTCAAGCAAGAATACCTACCCTCTTCCCTTATATAGGAAATAACCCAGCTACCCGTATCTTGACAGCTACAGTAAGAAGTTCTTTGCCAGATTCAGGTTTATGAAGTTCTCCAGTGTTTGGGTATCTAACAACCCTGGCATGTACAAGTGTTAGGGGAGGTGTGTTTGGAACCCCAGCCCATAGTCTACCTGCCACTGCCCTAGAAAAAGGCTGGTCCTAACAGTGGGGCCAGATCGGGTGTCACTCACTCAGGGAAAATTCCTCAGGAAAATTCATCTACATTGCAGTAAAACACCCTGGGGCTGGCCCACATCAGCTGACTTGGGCTTGCAAGCCTCGGGCTGCAAAACTGCAGTGTAGTTGTTCAGAGAAGCTGTGAGGGGAACCCAAACTCCAGCCCAGCCTGAAGTCTACCTGGCAGCTTTATAGCCCCGCAGCCCAATGCTGAACCAGCTGACATAAGCCGGTCATGGGTGTTTTGTTACAGTGTAGACATACCCTCAGTGGCTTTAAATGGCATTTAATTAAGGGACTGAGTCCAGACCTCATGCAGGCATCAGGGGTGAAAAGAGTTTGGAGTCATCTCGGGACTTTCTCCAAGGGAAAAGTGTTACCCAGTTGATGTCACGCGAGACAAGAAGCATTCCCTTTGAAGCAGTACGATCTTCAGCTAGTTTTCTGACAGTGAGGCGTGGGCAGCAAAATGTCTCCATTCACAGTACATGTGGCAACAGGAGTTGGGAGATTACCAGCTTCAGGTAATTACTTGCTAGAGAGGGATGTAAAGGATAACAAGAAGGGGCTCTACAAGTATGTTAATAACAAGAAGAGGATCAGGGATGGTGTAGGTCCCTTGCTGAACGGGGCAGGCATCCTCATGACGGAGGATGAGGGAAAAGCTGAAGTGCTCAATGCTTTTTTTGCTTCAGTTTTCACAAGGCAGGGTCAGCTCCCAGCCCACTACCATGGGTATGGCAGATTGGAGAGAAGAAGAGAGGCCCTTGTGACGGAAGGTCAGGTTAGGGACTGCTTAAAGAAGCTGGATGTGCACAAGTCCAGGGGGCCGGACAAACTGCATCCAAGGATGCTAAGGGAATTGGCCGATGAGATAGCAGCACCGCTGGCCATTATCTTTCAAAACTCATGCAGAACGGGGGAGGTGCCAGAGGATTGGAAAAACGCAAATGTAGTGCCTATTTTCAAGAAAGGGAAAAAGGAGGATCCAGGGAATTACAGACCAGTAAGCCTTACCTCAATCCCTGGAAAAATTATGGAGCAGGTTCTCAAAGAATCTATCCTAAAACACTTAGAGGAAAATAAAGTGATCAGGAACAGTCAGCATGGATTTACCAAGGGTAAATCATGCCTGACCAATCTCATTTCCTTCTATGATCAGATGACTGGTTTTCTGGATGCAGGAAGAACCGTTTATGTGATATACCTGATTTTAGCAAGGCTTTTGATGCAGTTTCCCATAGCATTCTCATTGGCAAATTAAGGAAGTATGGGTTGGATAGGTGGACTATAAGGTGGATAGAAAACTGGCTAGATCAACGGTTTCAGCATGTAGGAATCAATGGTTCCATGTCTAGCTGGCAACCGGTCACAAGTGGGGTGCCCCAGGGGTCGGTCCTGGGGCTGGTTCTGTTCAACATTTTCATCAATGATCTAGATGATGGAATAGACTGCACTCTCAGTAAGTCTGCAGATGACACCAAGCTGGGGGGAACAGTAGACACTTTGGAGGGCAAGGACAGGATTCAGGGAGACCTAGATAAATTGGAACAGTGGGCCAATAGAAATCTTATGAGGTTTAATAAGGACAAGTGTAAAATCCTGCACGTGGGACGGAAAAACCCCACGCACTGCTACAGGCTGGGAAACTTTCAGCTAAGTAGCAGCAGTGTAGAAAAGGACCTAGGGGTCATGGTGGATGGGAAGCTAGATATGAGTCAGCAGTGTGCTCTTGCTGCCAAAAAGGCCAATGGCATACTGGGCTGCATCAAAAGAAGTATTACCAGCAGATCAAGGGATGTGATCATTCCCCTCTATTTTGCACTGGTGAGGCCACATCTAGAATACTGTGTTCAGTTTTGGGCTCCCCACTACAAAAAGGACAGGGACATGCTAGAGGGAGTCCAGCGGAGGGCAACCAAAATGATAAAAGGGCTGGAGCACAAGCCCTATGAGGAAAGGCTGGAAGCATTAGGCTATTTAGTCTGCAGAAGAGAAGATTGAGGGGGGATTTGATAGCAACCTTCAACTACTTGAAGGGATGCTCCAAGGAAGATGGAGCTCGACTGTTCTCAGTAATAACAGAGGACAGAATGAGGAGCAATGGTCTCAAGTTGCGGTTAGGGAGGTCGAGGCTGGATATTAGAAAAAACTTTTTTTACTAGGCGAGTGGTGAAGCCTTGGAATGAGCTGCCGAGGGAGGTGGTGAAATCTCCATCTTTGGAGGTGTTTAAGGCCCAGCTGGACAAAACCATGACTGGGATGGTTTAGTGGGAGTGGTCCTGCCTCTGGCAGGGGGTTGGGCTAGATGACCTATGAGGTCCCTTCCAACCCTATGATTCTATGGTTCAGTAATTAGGGTTGGGTAGTAAGGACCCAGAGTAAACAAGCAAGTTGTGGTTTTGTAAAGGCTGTAATACCATATAGTCATAAAGTGCCTTTCATCCAGAGGTATCTCAAAGCATTTTTACACACTGGTTGTGTTGTTCAGGCACTGAAGCTGAACTCAACTACCTCTGTCTCGGGCTAGGATGCAGCAGGCATTCTGCCCTGGCTACATTTTACAGCAGCAATGAAGAGGAGATGGGACTATTTTTATAATGGTAGCTCCCACAATGCATTGGAACTTGTCCACCGGCACAGTCCTTGCCTCAGAGATCTCACAATATACCATGGCACTGAAATCACAATCTCCACCATATGTGATCAGTAATGCACAGTCAAAGTGGACAGGTCATAAACCAACCCACAGCCTGAAATTTGTTCACCAGGCTGGGATTTTCAACAGAGCGTAAGGGAGTTTAGAGTTTAAATACCACAGAAATTTTTACTCCCAGCATTATCTGTTCAAAGAATCACGAGTAATGAACACTGGAAAAAATCAACAGTTGTTCGTGAACAGAACAAAGGGCTAAATTAATCATCTAAATCAGGGGTGGCCAAACTTATGGAACTCAAGAGCCACACAAGTTGGTTATTAAACCTTCAAGAGCTGCACTGAGGCACATAGCCATATACTTTTACCTATTAAATTGATTTGCTGACATTCTTCTGCGAGCCACACTTTTTTACCCAAGAGGCACATGCGGCTCCTGAGCTGCAGTTTGGCCATGCCTGATCTAAATTATTTGCAGAGAGTAATTTGACCAGGTCTTTTCTGCACAAAAGCATTAGATTGGAAAGCACAGTTGTACACTTGATCTAAGTATTGATAAAGTTTTCCGTCAGTGGTGTCTGCGCACTAAAACAATGCAAGTAGCAAGCTGGATAGTCAGGTGGTAAGCCTCATCCTCTCTGTGCATGTAACTAGGTCCCTCCAGGTTCAGAAATCCCACATATATCACTGGTGGTTTGCAGCGTGGTTGTAGCCATGTTTGCTGCAGGATATGAGAGAGACAAGGTGAGATACTATTTTTTCTTGAGCCAATTTCTGTTGGCAAAAGCGACACTCTTTTGAGCTTCACAGACCTGAAGAAATGCTCGGTGGTGCCTAAAAACTTCTCTCTTTCACTGACAGAAACGGGTCCAATAAAAGATCACCTTGTCTCTTTCATACATCACCGACACAGGGCTACCACGACAAGAGACTGCAATGTGTTCAGGGTTCCCCAGCAGCAGGGAATGGAAAAGTGAGGCTGAGCAAATCCCTGACTGGTGAGTTCTAAACAGATCTCTGTGTCTGCACTCAAGGGTATTGAAATGCAGGGAACAATTAATGTAGTCCTGAACGTGATGCATGTTTGAATGTTTCATCTTTAGAAGACCAGGCAAATGCAAGAAAAAAACAAAACTTCCATTTTGGAAGAGGTCACGGAAGCTCTGCCATGGATGAAATTCATCCCAATCTACATGCCACTCAAGTCTCAAAAAAATGAGCAAGTAAAGCTGGTCATCATATTTTGAACAAACTTAGGAAACAACAGGGAGCTATGGGACATGCTGCAGATGTATATACTTTGAAATGCTCTTCTAGACTAGCCGTAAATGCCTTGTATTGGCTGCTTGCACATGGTGAGTGGGCCTTTGACTTGATGCCATACCAATGTCCATGGGCTCTGACCTTCTTCAAATCAGCTGCATCATGCTTGGCTCGGACCAATGGAGGCTAAGCCTTGTGTTTCTCAAAGTCTTCTTCCTTTCCTTGTACTTTGACTTGTGAATGGAATGGTTAGCCCATTCCAAAAAGTATTGTCCCTGTTCACACATTCTCTCCCTTTAATCAGCTGGTGTGAATAGGCCCCATTTACCCTCGGAATTGACTTTGCTAACACTTGCTTTCCTCCATCCTGGAATGTGTACATATACCTCTCAGCTGTAGTTTCCACTTCATGCATCTGACAAAGTGCGTTGGAACCCATGAAGGCTTATACCTGAAGAAATCTGTTAGGGTATGTCTACACTTGCAAGTTAGTTTGAACTGAGGCTTAATTTGAACTAACTTAATACCTGTCTACGCTAGGATTAGTTCAAATTAAGGAATTTCTTAATTTGAACTAATGAAAGTTTTGTTCGAATTAGTAAAATCTGCCGGTTAATTTGAACTAAGCCCTTACTTCAATCTTTAGTTTGAACTACGGATGGTGTAGGCTAGGATTAACCATTAGTTTGAATTTGATAAATTTGAATCAAGGGCAGTTAGTTTGAATTAACAAAGTGGACTAATTCGAGAATGTTAAGTCGAATTAGTCCACTTTGTTAATTCGAACTAATAAGTGCAAGTTTAGTTTGACCCTAACTCGAACGTAGTTCAAATTAACACATTTGAATGAACTTTTCCTAATGCAGACATAGCTTTAGTCTTTAAGGTGCTGCAGGACTCTCATTTTATTTTGCTGTACACAGACTAACATTGCTACCCCTCCGGAGACTTGTGGAGAGGTTCTCTGCCTGTTTGCATAAGGCTATCTAATTAAAAATGGCCAAAATTATCAAATTTGGCTCTAAAATTACCAAAATGGCCAAAAAGAATGTTTTAAAAATACAGTTCTGAAGTTGAGCAGACATCTCCTGTGTTGTTTCATAGACTCGTGCACAACCTCAGCATTTACATTCCAGCAGGCATGCACACCACATTTTTTTACGCAGGTCTAATGCATGCATGGCAGCATGCCCTTGGCATCTTCTCTTTCTTTAATCTTTGACTTTACAATGCCAGAACTTGCTTCCCCTTGAAAGTGAAGAAAGAGGGATTTGTGGGGGGGGGTGTGTGTGTGTGATTGTCTTCCTGTGCTGATTGCATAAAGACACTCACTCAATCCAACCTGTTTCTTCTGCTGTTGATGTTTCTCAACATTCAAAAGGACTTCTGCTGCTGAGTTTTACTCAGAGCATTCTGAACAAAGGGTCCTTCCCACCAGCAATGTCTGAAATGAATTTCTTGCTTGTTATGTGGGGAAAATGGGCATCATTCCAAAGGCTGCTACGCTGTCTAACACTGAGTCAGGATCTGCTCCTTAGTGTGTATTTATTTTGATTTGTGCCCTGAAAGGAGTTTCTGTGTCTTGCTCTAGTCTCTCCCGATGGTGTCTGAAATAGCGAATTACGTAATAGACAACTCCACTAAATCCCTTCATCCATCAGACAACAATTGGTCTGGCATCAAAATCTCCCACAAGAGTCTTCCTGTTTCCTCACAGTTACGGAGACAAATGAGCTAAGCAGTATTCTTGAAAGGTCAATGAACTCAGGTTATTATAGACCAAAGGAGGGGAGGAGGAACTTCCAAAGTTGAGGGGCCTGCACAGAGAATGCCCTGTCAGCTGCCCCCTCTCTTCTATTGGTGTGACTCAGACTGGGTGTTTCTGTACCGTAACAGCGGCAGGATGAAATGGAGAGAAAGGCAGTTCCCAAGCCACGGGAAGATTCATAAGTCAAAAATCAACACCTTATTAATTCTATTTGAAACTTAACAAGCAGCCAAAGCAAACAGCACTAATGTCAGGGCTCACAGGTGGGTAGATCCCTGAACAAATGTGCTGCTGCATTCTTCATGCTTCTGGATAAAATTAAGATGCAGCCCCATGAAGAGCACATTGCAATGGTTGAATCTGAGGGTGCTTTTCTATTGTTTTGGAATTGATGCCCCTGACTTGTCGTGGGGTGCAAAAAAAAATGTTCAGTTTTATGCCCCAGAAAATGATTACTCTAGAGGGGACTTCTGTGAGCAAGATTCTTGCTCACCAATCTACTAGAATTGTTTGATGGTGTCAACTAATATGTGGTCAAGGGTGATTCAGTGGATTTAGAGTACTTAGATTCCAGAAAGCCTCTGGCGAGTTCCATCACCAAAGACTCTTTAGCAAAATAAGGAGGTATGGGATAAGAGAGAAGGTCCTCTCCTGAATCAATAATTGGTTAAAGATAGGAAGCAAAGGATAGGAATAAATGGTCAGGTTTCAGACTGTAGAGAGGTAAATAGTGGTATCCCTCAAGGGTCTGTATTGGGACCAGAACTATTCAGCATAATCTTAAATCATCTGGAGAAAGGAGGAAAGAGTGAGCTGGCAAAATTTGCAGATGATACAAAACTACTCCAATAGTTAAATCCAAAGCAGACTGTGAAGAGTTACAAAGGGATCTCACAAAACTGGGTGACTGCGCAACAAAATGGAAGATGAACTTCAATGTTAATAAATGCAAAATAATGGACATTAGAAAACATAATCCCAACTATTCAGACAAAATGTTGGTATCTAAGTTGGCTGTTACCACTCAAGAAAGCGATCTTGGAGGCATTGTGGATAGTTCCCTGAAAACAGCCACTCAGTGTGCAGTGGGAGTCAAAAAAATCTAATAGTATGTTGGGAATCACTAGGAAGGGGATAGGTAATAAGATAGAAAATATCATAGCACCTCTTTATAAATCATGATAAACCCACATCTTAAATACTGCATGCAAACCTGGTTGCTCCATCTCAAAAAAGGTATATTGGAATTGGAAAAGGTACAGAAAAGGGCATAAAAATAATTAGGGGTATGGAACAGCTTCCATATGAAGAGAGATTTAATAGACTAGAACTTTTCAGCTTGGAAAAGAGATGAGTAAGGAAGCTATGATAGTGGTCTATAAAATCATGCCGATGTGGAGAAAGTAAATAAGGAAGTTTTATTTACGCCTTCTTATAACACAAGAACTAGAAGTCACCAGACATAATTAGTAAGTAGCAAGTTTAAAATAAAACGTTCAAATATTTCTTTATACAATGCACAGTCAACATATGGAATGCCTTGCCAGAGGATGTTGTAAAGGTCAAAAGTATAACAGGATTTAAAAACAACCCTAGATAAGTTCATGGAGGATAGGTCCATCAATGGCTACTAGCTAGAATGGGCAGGGATGCAAAACTATGCTCTGAAGTGTCCTAGCCCCTGTTTGCCAGAAGCTGGGAATGGCCAACTGAGGATGGATCACTTGATGATTATCCATTCTCTTCATTCCCTTGAAGCACCTGGCCACTGTCAGAAGACAGGATACTGAGCTAGAGGAATCATTGGTCTGACTCAGTCTGGATGTTACGTGCTCACAAACTGTCTATTTCAGAGGTGGAAGGTCTTTGCTATGTGGGCCTATCAGAACATCTCTCTTCTATAGAGCAAGGCGGAGCAGTCCACTTGCTGACCTCACCGTAAAGTTGCTGAATGGAGGTAATACCGTCTTTCATGCGCATCATCCTTCCAGAGTCCTAGCCCTGAAACTCTCCAAAAACATGCACACCATAGGCCAGATCCCCAGATGGCATCAACTGACATTGCTCCATTGACTTCAGATGGGCCTATTCATCGCAAGTAAACTATCTCAAACTAGAGACACTTAATTTATACTAGCTAAGCACATGACTCATTGGCATCAATGGCACAGCTCTAATTTACACCTGCTGAGGATCCGAGTCAGTATTTTTTTCAATTTAAAGCTAAAAAATCTAATCACTGAGGCCCAGATGCTGATGTTCTTTACTTGCCTGGGGTAGCTTCTGAATTTACATTAGTCCCATTGGTTTCAGTTTGGGCCATTCACAGAGAAAGTGCCACTCAGTGTGAGGGTATCAAAATCTGGTTCTAATTGTCTTGTTTCAGGTGGTAGTGTTCCCAACGAAGACCTACTTTAGCTTCTCTCTCTGTAAATGCAATTTCCTCTTCTATAGCTTCAATGATAAGTAGTTGGCCTTTAATATACAAATGTGTCTCCAGCAGAGCTAAGCAACCCCAGTGTGAAGTCACTACATTTCCACAGAGCAGAAGTTTGATTGTGGACTAGACTTTAGTGGAACATCTACCTAAAAATCCTTCTCTGCTGAAGAGGAAAGGATAGACTCAGTCAAATAAATGATAGTGGCACATGGCTCTTTTAAATCCAGGACAGAGATTTGTAAAGGTTTTTTTGTTTTGTTTTGTTTTTTTTGTTTTGTTTTATTTGTTTGTTTTGTTTTTATTATCTGAGAACTAAGTTTAACATAATGAGTAGCTTTGCCTGGTCTGCAACATTTGTTTCCCATCTTAGGGAATGATCTTAAAAGAGAGCGTGATTGATAAATGGGAAGGGGGTGGGCTCTCTCATTCCTTCATATCAGTAAAAAGATCATATTCAGCAAATAGATGCTCGGAAAGGAGTGGTATATATTTGCAAGCTACCCTATCTTGAGAGAAGGGTGAGAAGTACACAAATTATCTGCTAAAAGTGTCATTCAGATGGGAAACAGAAGAAACATGAAGGATCTCAAAATGCCTTCCAAATTTGACAAAGTGATATGTAAATTAATATAGAGGAACATCAGCCACCCCTACTGAAATGCAGTCTCCTTTGATGGGAAACAAGGCAGCATGTAAATAGCATGCAACCATAATGCTGCACAATTGCATTGTTAAGAAATGAAGATGATACTTGTATTTAACTGGAGGAAATTTAGGTCAGCAGAATGGAATTAAATGAATTGTAATTTGACCAGAATGTTATGATTAACTCCCACACACATGCCAAAAGCACTGTCGGTACTTTAATAAGGACAAATGCACCTTATTCATGTCCCTTTCCACCTTTAAAAAGGCCGAACATGTTTTATTCTACAGCTATTTCCCAAGGAAAGCTTGGCTCAGATATACGGCTTTTCATTGAAACACCTGCTTTTTATTAGCTCAGGTGACTGCAGGAAAGAGTAATTAGATTACTTACTGTGTGACCTATGTATTAGTTAACTATGATTAACACTTAGGACCCACCTGGCAACTAGTCCCTTTTAAGCACTAGAAAAGGTTATCCCCATCCTCTTTTTATTTTTCATCTTCGAGTATATGTCGGCATATACACAGCTCTGTGGCATGTTACATTGCCTCAGCGATGAGGTGGCAAAAGGTAATGATTTGGAAAAAGAATGGGCTTTTAAATCTTAATATCTGCTTCAGTGTTTAGAAAAGTGAAGGGCAAACAATGGCTTAGAGGTCTGCTGCATGCAGATTTTGGAAACTTTCCCATGCACAGCTCAATCCTCAACCATAATCTTTACCCTGCCATCACTGGTATGCCTCTTAGCCGGGTTAGTCCGGTGCTCTGCTGATGCTCTTCTGTTCTGACCTGCTGGCTTCCCTACTCTGACCCCAGTCCTGGACCTGACACTGGGGAATTTCCACTGCCTGTCAGTCGCTAGGCCTCTTCTGAGTAGAGACCAGCACTACCAATATACCAGTGGAGCTGCCCATCTGAGGGATGTGCCTATTCATTACAAATAAATTCTTAAAAGTGAATGAGTTCTGCTAATTGGACCGCATTCACCAAAGCAGGAACATAACCCTCCTTGTGCCAGCCTGATCCTCTGCACCACAGCAAGCGATCACCATCCCCACCTTCCTTCTCTTGGAGAATTCTGCATTGCCTCAGTTGCCCTAAGCCATAGTCAAGGCTCTATCCGTAAGACTGAAGTATGTGGTGAGCGTGATTTTTGCTTTGCATTCATTTAGCTTGTTAAGTTAGATATTAATTGTGTTTTAATTTCTGTTTTGTTGTACCCCATGCTAACTTCTGTGCCTCGTTTTTTGTAATCCATCTTTCTGTAGTTACTAAACTTGTTTTACTTAAATCAGTGTGTTTGGACTGATGTGTCTGGAAAACAATTTGCGGGGGGGGGGGGAGGAATAACAGGATTTGTGCATATCATTTTCTATAAATGAAATGACTGACTGTATAAGACTATATTGTCCCAAAGTGTGCTGGCCAGTACAAGATGCACATTTCTGGAGGAAAGTCTGGGCCTAGGAGTTTGCTGGTGTTGCTCTGAAGTGTAAGTCATGGCTGGCTGGCTATAATACTCATACAGTATACTGTAGCTGGAAGTGATTTACATGCAGGAGGCTGTGTGTCAAAGCAGTGTAAAAGGAGCCCCAGGTTGGTGAATTGAGGGGACACAGCTGTCCATCAGTTCAGATTGTGCCCTGGGTAATGTCACAATCTCCCAAATCCTCACTCTTGCATTATGCATAACTCAAATTCACAGCCATTGAGAGTATTTGTGAAAGTGACACCTGCTTCTAAACACCAAGCAGGACGACTTGATTCTAAAATGTCAGATTGTATTTCCCATGTGTTAGAAGGAACACCTGTCTAAACTATGTGAAACTGGCTGGTACTGGGTATGTTTTGGGCACTGGCCCATTAATATAAAAGGGTGGGGCTTAGCGGCGATCAGCAACTGAAACAAAACCACCCTTTTCTTTAGTTGAAGGCTGGACAAAAAGGTGAGGATAATGGTTTAATTCATTATTTCAGTCAACACCCAAAGCACTTTGTTACTCTCCAGACATGCCTTCCTCAGCTAGGATGCAAGAACCTTTAGACACATGAACCATTTCTACTCCTGGAGCACACCCAAGGGAATAAATTAAATTGATTGGCAATACACTGAACTTTTGGCAGCATAGCAGTAAAACGAACCTACAGCAAGTCAATTACGCCCAGGGAGGCACCACAGGGCAAAAAAATGTTTTCTGATCCCATTCTCTGATCCCTTTATAAATCCTGAACTTGTGGATAAAATACTCCACAAAAAGCTTTCTCTGCACATTCCCAGCAGCAGATTTTACTAGTTATCCTGCATGTTTTGTCTCTTGGGCTGCAGGAAGGTGCATTATTGTCCAGTGAAGTTGAATATGTTGTATACTCAGTCACTTTCTCCTTAGACGGAATCCTCTCTCTCTAACATGTGTTCCATGTACAATATCCCTCGTTCTTCCATTCATAAAGTGATTTGGAATCAGAACTGAGCTTTGTTCAGTAATTCTCTAAGGTACCTATTACCTTTGTCTCCAAGTTATGTTTTTCATGTAGTTCTTAATATGGTGATACCTATAAATAAGCAATTGAGGCTACACAGTCATTTAAAACATCAAAGCTATTGTTTAGTTTCTGACATCCTATGTGGCTGCTATTCCCAGTGTAGCCTAGGCAACAATTGGCCTCATCTGCTCCTCCAGTAATTTTGTCCATCTTGGCATCTGAAAATACGAGTCTGTAAAAGTTCAGTTCTATTTCTGCAGAAAGATGCTGGGGTATGTTACTTGACAGGTCAGCCCAGACAACCTGCATAGTTCCTGAAATGTACACACAGCGTCGCCTTAAGACCAGGCAACTACTGTGGCTAGAACTTGTGGGCTTAAGTGAACCTTAAGAGGTGCACTGGCTAGTGCACTCTTGACTCATTGCATAGTGATGAATTTTACCCTTCAAATGCTGCTGTAAGCTACATTGCAGAAGTTCATCAGGAATATCTAGCCTTTTCTGTATAGTCATCACATAGACAAAGCTTATGGACTTAGCCTGTAATTAGAGGTCACTAAAATGTTAAATGGGAACCCTGACATCAAGCTTTTTTGTTTGTTTGTTTGTTTGTTTAAAGGAATGCACGTCTGAAGATATTTTTCTTTGGGGTTTTAGAGAATATCTTTACTGAAATAAAATCAGGCACTTTTCAATCAATCATTGGGGAAGGAAAATTCCTCAGAAAATAATACATTTCTTAAGACAACAAGAAATAAAATGCTACCTACACAGTACTTGTATGGCCCCAATCACTGTAGGGTCTGACTGCCTACCTGACCTGATTAAAGAACAGATCTGCTGAACAAAGACACGAGTTGTGTGTAAAATCAAAACATTCATCTTAAAACAGCAGGCTGTCTGAAACAGAGACAAACCTGTTAGGGGAGTGGAGATATTCAAAGAACACTTCATGGCAAAAAGGAGTTTTTTGTTTAGCAGGATTTTCCTGTGTGTGTGTGCCATGTCTTTTAAAGGATTTGTCTCTAAAGATATGATAGCAGAGCAAATCAAACTGCTGGGGCCCACTTGTGGTACAGACCTTTACGGCACTGGTTCCAAGCAGGGGCACTTGGTGCTATCATGGTACCAGGCATCAGCCTGATGTTGCAGAGGTCTTCATCTCCCATTCCCCTGCTGACACTGCCATGCCCTGTTGCCAGCTACATCTTTTATGGTTTAGCCCTCCGGCCAGCTCGCTTTTTCAGTTCAGTCCCCTTGTGGGGTAACAAAAGACCAGCTGAAGATCCAAATAAATATCCAAAACAAAAACTTTCTGCCCCCTCTTGGGCTACACAGAAGTCCTCTGTTCATTTTCTCCTTCTCCGGTCCTTTGGAGTTCTCTTGCATCACTTCTTCCTAGCAGGTTTCCCCTTCCCATGGACTCTGGCAGGTTCTCCCTGGGACCATCCCACTTCTGACAGCCCCTGTGAGTTCCTTCCTTAGCAGCCTAACCTGCTTTTTGTGGTTCTCTCTAGCAAGCATTCATCAGGTCCTTCCCAGACAGGGAACTCCTTTCCCTGCTCCCCGTTCCTAGATCTTTCTTTGCCACCCTTTCCATGCAGTTCTCCTTGACCTTTCTAGAGCTGGAATCACTAATTCAAATTGAATCCATATCAAGATCAGCTTAGAAATAACTGCTAGGTCACAGGCAAAATGAACCTACTTTCTGTAAAAAGCCAGCCAGCCTGTGACACTGACCAGAGATGAATTTCCTGTTGGTCCTAGGGAGCCAGTGTAACAGCTTTGCTTTACTGCCCTTGTAATCTTCTTTGTGGAGGGTGTGGCCAATTAAAAAGTGCATGGCTAGAACACTGCTGTACTCTGGTTATTCTTGGCTGCCAGAAATGTCCCTTAGAGCTTCAGGAAAATAGGTGTAAGGTAGAGCTGTGTTAGGACTGCTCTAAATTGTGTGAACTCTTTACTAGCCTCATGGCAGCCTGAGGTTGGGGGAAATGCAAAGGAGTTGTGTGGCACTTTAAGACTAACAAATTTATTTTTTGCATGAGCTTTCGTGGGAGAAGATCCCACTTCCTCAGATGCTTTGAAGATGGGTGAACTTACAGAAAGGAATGAAACTAAATGCAAGGGGTGTAAAACATAGGATCAGGTCATAAAGTAACAGCAAATCAGAGCAGTTTACAGGCTCAAAGATGCAGATAAAACTGTCTGGGGAGGAACACAATCTGCCACCATCCACCCAATTCCCACATAGTAGCCTGTGCAGTGCAATGAAGGAGGACAAAGATGCAGCTTGGTGTATCCTTGGGTACAGGAATGCCATTGGCCAGGCAGGAGTCCTCCTTGCGACTCAAGATGCCGTGTGGCTGAGCTCACTTTTGTGCTAAGCTGAGCAGGTGGAACATCAGCCATTGACAGCATTTGCTATAGACAGAAGAATGTATGGTAGGACTCCTGGGGAAGACAGTGCTTGACTTGGTTGCCCAGGTACTGTGAGAAGAGCAGCATTAGTTATCAGCCTGTCTTAGGGCTCTCTTGAGCACTCTGAAACAGGCCCCAAATAAAGGGGGGACAGTGAGTTCACTTTACAAGGCCCCAGTCAAACAGAGAGGCCTGGTCAGGGACCTACATAGCCCAGCAAAATGTTGCCTGGGGTCTTCTCTGAAGAGAACTTGTGGGGTGGGCACTGGGCAATGAGGGGAAGAGGCCCTTTATGCCATTATCATCCCTTGCATGCCAAAAGCCAGGGCTTGCCTCTCATTTAGCACTCAGCAATGGACAGGATCTGGCAATTGGGGAAGTACTGAAGGGTTTGAGAGCCCTTTGGATGAAAAGCACCACAGAAATGCAAGTGTGTTACCACATCTTTAATCATTCCAAGCCAGCAGGGTGGTTGGTTACCTTCCATGCTGCTTGTTATATGGGATGAAGGGAGAGAAAACAAGAAACTAACATCTTTCTGAGCAACAGGTGTTTGTTTTCTGTCAAGGAAAGTTAAGATCATCTCCTGTAACCATTTCATATGGGCTACTAAGGAACTCCTGGATTCAGGAGTTTGGAAATAAATGATATTATCATGTGAATGAACATATTGCCCTAGAAAGCAAATGTCTTCAGCCAAATGCTATCCATTGTACTTCCATTCAAAATGATAGGTTTGTACTGGAGATGGATTTTCAGTCCTTCACTTGTAAGCTCTGGTCTACACTGTAAATGTTTTTCAGTGGCATTTGAAAGGTGATACTCAAGTTACTGAAAATAACTTACATATCTCCCTCTGACTTTCAGCTGTGTACTTACTGTGGTGTGTTCAGTGTGCTGAGCTGATGGGATATGGCCTTCCACTGAATTTCCTCCACTTGAGGGGATGGCCTTCAGGGATCAACTGAGTGGGTCTTCAGTCAATCAGGAAGTTCAATCAGACAGTAGCGCATTTGCCACTGTATGTGTAGACCGGCCTGCAGGTCATATCCGCTGAAAATACTCTAGGTGTTAAAATTTGCCAATAATTGATTCAGAATCAAGATGACGAGAGGTGTTAGCCTACTTCTTTCCCTTTCAGTGTCTTTGTTTCCAGGAAGAGGACCGCAAAGTTGGGATCCCTACAATAGGCTCAGTGTATTTCGCAGCAAATCTTTTCAATCTCCAGCATAGAAGGCCACCTGCTGCCTTTGTTTCTCTCAGATGATCTCAGGAGATTCTTAAAACATATGCACCTGGGCAGAGGCCAAGCTGGCATGAAGTCCACATGAATCTCAAGAGATTTTATGACCTTAGCTGCCATCAGGCTAGAAAAACTGGAACTATGTACAGTCAGGGCCCAATCTACATAAAAGTATTTGTTATCATGGTGAGTGGTATATAAACCAGCCTTTGTACTCTTACCTCACGGTCATTGACCTCTTTGTGGTATGAGAGGCAAACAGACTTATGGATAGCAACATGTGCTCCTGTGCCTTTGTTCTGGGACTATATCCATGTCAGGTTATTACCTTGTCTTTTCATGGCAAGCTCCAGCAATAATATATCCCAATGAACATTATATTATGAGATCATTATCTCTCCCAGGGTAGGTGCAGTAGCATGTTACAGTTTACTGGCCTTTCAGGGCATGTCTACACTGCAATTAAAAACCTACGGCTGGCTTATGCCATCCAGCTCAGGCTTGCAGGGCTCAGGCTACAGGGCTGTTTAACTGAGGTGTAGAAATTCAGGCTCAGGTTGGAGCCTGGGCTCTGGCACCCTGTCAGATGGCGAGTGGCAGAAGTCAGGCTGCTGCCTGAGCCTGAACTTCTACACCACAATTAAACAGCCTCTTAGCCCAAGCCTGACTCAGCTGGCATGGCTAGCCATAGTATCAAATTGCAGTTAGACATACCCTGCCCGAGCAATGGGAGTTTTACTCACTGTAAAAATATAATGCAGCAAATTTTCACAAGGGCAAAAGGCCTTTCTTGCTGTTATGCGGGAACAATTTGCATTCCATTTTTTTTACTGCAAAATGAGGCATAAAGGTGAGATTAGAGAACTTTAATCTTTATATATTCTTGATTCATGCCGAAAGAAATGTAACTCTGCTGTCTCAGATTCTTAGATCTGTGATTGCAGTCCAGTGGTGGGGGCTTACACATACACAGAAAAGTACAAATTGTGCCCACAAAAGGGAAGTTTCCATTCTGAAAAATTAGTACAGTGTTTCTTGAAAGACTGTGGGTTTTTGAAACCTCAGGAAATTGAAACAGGGGAGTGATACCGTTATTGGTGTAATATTAAACGATCACATCTGTTGTAATCTTTTCACAGAAAGAAATAGTCGGTAAAAAAGGGCTGCATGCATCTTTGGGATTTTATTATTGCAACATAATAAAACTATAGAATTTGCAGCTATGTAGCCAACTCTTTATTAACAATGAAGTTAACAACGAGGTAACAACTCTCAAGATTTTCTGTAGACAGGGGCTATTCCTAGAGATCCTCCCTCAGGTCTGTTGAGCTCATCCTATCAGAACGACTCATGGTCTGAGAAACCACATCTCATAATGGGAGCTTTAATGAATTCCATTTATTTGGCCCATCAAAGAAAAGGTTGAGACAATTTGGTTATGGTTTATAAGTAGTTCAGTGAAAAGTATCTGATACCAGAAGGGTCTTTAATCTAGATCACAAGAGCCCAACAAGGACCAATGGATGGGAGTTGAAGTTCAAAAATATTAAAACTTGGAGTGAGATATGAGGTTTTAACAATGAGGATAATTTATCAATGGACTACATTACCAAGGGATTGGTCACTTTCCCTCACTTGAACACCTTCAATCTGTTGAACCATGGATTATCAGGCTCAGGTTAGGGATTATTGGGTGAAATTTTACAGCTGGTGTCAAGGAGCAGGAGGGCATTGTGGTCCTTTCAGGCCTTGAAATTTATGAACCCCTGTCTCCAGACAGTCACACTCCTACTTTTCTTGTATCCAGGATGGGAGCAGGGATGACTGAGCTCCACAGGACCACACTCTCTCCCTAATAGAAAAAGAGAGAGTGTGGTCTTGCAGTATCGTGAAGCACAATCTTGCATATCCAACATACTGCAAAGCTGCGAGATGGGAGGCCCTAGTAGTAGGTCGATTTATGGTATGTATGGACCACTTGAAGTACATTTAAATCAAAGCTGACTCGCCATAGCAAATGAGTTTGACACTCCTGCTTTAGAGAGTTAGCCAAATCCACTTAACCTTTTCCCAGCAAGATCAACACTTGCTAACAAAGGGGGGAGGGGACAGAGGAAAACACTGCCAGCCCATTAAAAGCATATTGCATGTTCCCCCAAGACTGGGCTGGACTCTCCTATGCTAGGGAATGCATATCAACAAAAAAGTGTAATTAACTACCAATATTTAATTTTAAAATGAGACTGATGAAAGCACTGGAAAATGTAATAATAATAATTTGTTCATATCTAGTGCTTTCAACTCAGTCTCGCCAAGTGACATATAAAGATCACTAAATCAAGCAAGCTGTCTGGGGCAGTGTATTGTAGGGTAATCGTTATCATCCCCATTTGACATATAGTGAAACTGAAGCACAGAGAGATTAAGTGGCCTGCTTGAAGTCACACAGTGAATCAGTGGGAGAGACAGGAATAAAAGCCACATGTCCTGGTTACAAGTCCTCTGCTCTAATGCTCAGACGTCCACCTTGTATGAACCTACATTGGCTGGTGGAGACTCTAGATGCCCTAATCATTTTTTCCCCTGACTTCAGATTTCTGTGCTTCAGTGAGTTTCAGCTACTCTTTGTTAGCAGGGAACTCATCATCTGTCTCCCAGCTAAGCAAAATGTCTGTGGTCTTGTAAAATCTCAGCCAAATTGTACAAGATGCATTTTTTACCACAGTTGATTTTTCAGGATATTAATATCCTGTGGGGTGGAACCTCCTCCCAATAATCAACAACCGCTAACCAAGTCTACTACTATAAAGCTAGGAGTTAGTCTATAGATGCATAGAGACTTCCTTATTCAGTAGTAACAAGCCACACCAGGCTATAGATGGAAGCCAGGGAAGCTATGAAACATGGCAGCTTATTATCAGAAGGAACAGGGCTTTTCATATTTTTAGAAATGGAAAATGAGCCAAAAGTGGAGATTGGGACAGAAACTTCTTAAAGTCCAGCTGAACTCATAAGGGAAGAAGGAAGGGGCAGTCTGAAACTCCCCACCACCCCCATAACTTTCCCCAGTGTTCCAGTACTCTAGATCAGGCATGGCCAAACTGTGGCTCGGGAGCCACATGTGGCTCTTGAATGAAAAAGTGGGGCTCCCAGAAGAACATCAGCAAATCAATTAAGGAAAGCAGCCCCAGCCTAGGAGTTCAGGAGGGGTTGGGGAGAAGCACGGCATGGTCGGGGATAGCAGGGAGAAGTGCAGCATGGTCGAGATTTTAAAAAACTTGCCACTAGCCTGCAGTCTTCTACATTGAGAAGCAGCTAAGTTTTTACCGTATAGGCCTAATTTTCATGGTAACCTTAAGTAATTTTTAGAATCTGACATTAGTAGAATCAATATTTGTTGTCTTTTTATGATCAAATTAAAGTGTTCAATGAATTTTAAACTTAGTAATTTTGGAGTAGGTAAAAATATATGGCTATATGCCTCAGCATGGCTCTCAAAGGTTTAATAATCAACTTGTGTGGCTCTTGAGTTCCATAAGTTTGACCACCCCTATTCTAGATTCTTGAGAAGTGGAACGAGGAGCATTAAACCAAAGCTGATTCTGCAGGGGTCTTGTGCCACCCTAGCTGACTAGCCGCAGGCAGATCCCTGCTGAGGGCTGCTGAGCAAGTATCTCATGGTGGCAGTCGTAGCCTGCTATGACCCCCAGGCAATAAGAATGAACTTCATGTTAATCATTAGAGCAAGTGAGAAGCAGAGATCGGAAGTTCCCGCAGGAAAGCCTAGGAACTAGCAGCACTGGGGTGAAAGCTTATTCTGATGAGCATATTCTGTTGTTATTTGAGTAACCAGGAAAGCCAAACTCCAGGAAGGGGTTACATTTGTCCTTACATAGTGTATGCAAACTTTATTTGCAGCAGGATGGGATTACCATCAGCGCACAGATGGGATAGTGAAAAGGGAGTAATTATTTCTGCCCTGTAATTTATTTACTTCTTTCCCATTTAAGAGGCAAAGGGGATAGTCTCCTTTTCAGTGAGGAAACTGCAGCTGGGCAGCACTGGAAGTCAGCTGATGGCTGTGACATCAGAAAGGCCCTGCTGGCTGGACAACTGGCATTCAGCACCAGACTCTATGGCAAATGCTGCTGGAGCTGAGGGTGGAGTGGCAGGCGCATTCACAGTGATGGAAACACATTGTTCCAATTTGTGGTTATCCTACATTATTGGTTGCAAAGCAGCTTTCAATTAGCCACAAGTCATAAGACTCAGCCATAATGAAAGTAACTGGAGTGTAAAAACCAACCAAACAGGCAAAAAAATCATAAGAGGAGGCAGAAACATGTCGCCAAGGAAATTTCTGTTGTGTTAAATCAAAGGATGGCCAAGTCGTGACAAGCCATGGATTGGACCAAGAGCCCAAATACATAGCTGTTCTATTCCTTTTGAGTCACTATACCATGCCTATCACCAAGGTATCTCAGTGTCTAAAGGGTCTCATCTCATTTGCAGTCACTTCCCTCTTCACACCATACATACCTGGCTTCTCTAATTCACCATCAGGAGGTCACTTCTCATCTTTGATCATGCTGCCAGCTCCATTGGCCACTTGTCACATTTTCAAACAAGCACCATCATGCTTTCTCCAGCTCCCCGTAAACATTTGCAAAGCCACCTCATTATCCTCCTTCCAAACCCTCCTTAAAACTCTCCTTTGCATACAAAAAAATTTAACAACAGCTAGACAATGGTACAATGAGACCACAGGCCTTCATGCTGACCAGCATTGTCTCATTGTTTCTTTGTACTTCTACAGTCTATCTGTAGTCATTTGTTGTCTCTTGGATGATGGATATCTGATAAGCTCTTTGAGGCAGGGAGCATCTTTTTGTTCAGTGTTTGTAGAGCACCTAACAAAATGGGTTCCTGATCCATGATTAGGGCTTCTAGGTGCTACAGTAAATACACACAACAAATAAGAATAATCTTCATTACAAAGATGCACAGTGACAAGAGTTGAAAGTGAATTAGGGAAGGCCGTGCAGTTGTGTATAGAGTGTAGAAATGGGAATTAGGAGGCCTGGGTCCTATTTCCAGCTTAACTGTAGACTCACTAACATTGTAGGCAAGGCACTTCTCTGTACGCCAGGCCAGCATCACTAAAAAGACAATAATCTTGTAGCAGACGAGTTTTTTTTATATACTTGCGGAGGCAGCATTGCCCTTGCGAAGCAAAGAGAGGGGAAGGGATGGGTTGGTTCCGTGACTCTCTGGGCACAATTTGACAATTCATCCTAATACTTCAGACCTTTTGGATTTGCAAACAATGAGGTTTGCTTCTCTGACAATTAGCCAGGAGAAGTGCTGAAGTCTTGAATGGGTTACCTTATCCCTTTGCACAGTCACCATAATTTGTGCCATCAACCTCAGCCAACTCTATGAAATGAGTTGTAGTGTCACACGCTGGTGCTAGGTGTAGGAAAAGTGCCTTCTGCTTCACTGGGTGCTGCAGCCACTCCCAGGCAGCACAGCTGCTACAGTGGTTTTGCCCCTAAAAAGATAATACACACATGGCCTTATCGGATACCACCCACTTTTGCCAAGTACTTTGAAAGCTACAGCTTGGAGACTGCTACCGTACAGAAGGGTGACATTAACCTCTAAGCAGAGGACCCTGAGAGTTCTCAAAACAGGGCTGACATGGGACATAAGAGAAGAGCAGGCTTCGTGCTGGTGCTCTGCACAGGGTGAATTTCAAGGCAAGTGCTAAGTATTACACCGCAAGTACTACACCACAATCCACTCAGTTTCATCCAAGGATTATTATTATTTTAATGTATTATCTTATTCAGGCAAAGTTAAGCTGCCTCCTACCAGCTAGAACCATGTACTAAGTTCAAAACATTCTGAAATGGCCCATCCCTACTTCAAATCCTTCTATACTTTATCTTGGTTGTGGAATTGCTACTGACGCCACCATAATCATAATGGGCTTTTCTCCTTCTGTGACTGACTGTGCCCTGCAGAATAATGCAAGAGGTTCTGACCAGAAAGCTGAGTGACCTAATGGATAAAGTACAATTATGGAGCAGGGGTAGGGGGCGCGTCCTCAGGGAATGCTGAAGTCATTTGGAAAGTTTTCACTCCAGTTGTCCACACTGAACACAGCCTGTGGTTTTGACAAAACACTTCACTTTCCATTCCTGCCAGTCATCGAACCTTCCCAGGCTCTGATAGCATCATGAAATCACCAGAAATGAAAGAGTAGGCATCTGAAAGTGATTTGCAAATAATTCAACAGAGTATGGACATGTTTCTTTAAAGGGTATAGGAGTTCAAAAGATCTTTCACAAGACGTGACTTGCTGCAATACCTAAGTGAATTACATTCCAAAATTACAGTGGTAATCAAATTTCAAACTCAGATTAAAAAATCCTTCGGTCACAATATAAATTTATATATGGAGGACATCGACCAATAACTCTGATGAATTCACTTAGAGAAATACAGAACAGCAGTCTGGTGGCAGATGAGGTGTTTTTTTTTTTGTTTTGTTTTGTTTTTTTTATACACTTTTGGAGGCAGCATTGCCCTTGCAAAGCAAAGCGAGGGGAAGGGACAAGTTGGTTCCCTGACTCTCTGGGCACAGTTCAACAATTCATCTTAATATTTCAGACATTTCTGATTTGCAAAAACTGAGGTCTGGTCCTCTGAGAATTAGCCAGGAGGAGAGGAGGAGTCTTGCAAGGGTACTGTAATCCCTTTGCATGGCCACCGTAATTCGTGCCATCAACCTCAGCCAACTGTATGAGGTGAGTTGTAGTGTCACACACTGGTGCTGGGTGTAGGTAAAAAGTCTTCAGCTTTGCAGGATGCTGCAGCCACTCCCAAATGGTGCAACTACTACAGTGGTTTTGCCCCTAACAACATAGTACGTACATGGCCTCATGGGATACCACTTTTGCTGACTGCAGTGGGGAGCCCTATGAAGTAGGATAGGGGATACAGCCTGATAGGATGTTACAGTTATGAGAAGCTTCAGTTTTATGTTCAGCTTTACTAGGTGCTAAGACTGCCCATCACAGTGTGCTATGGAGCTAATATCTAGTGTTAGGATGCATTGCAGCTGTTACTTGCATGTACAGCTTTAGAGGCTGCCATCTCTGCTAGTTGTATCTGTAACTGAATGGGGCCTGAGAGCCAATTCTTGCTGCGTGCAAAGGAAGGAACAGTCAAGGGTTGTGATAGAAAAGTTACCAGCAGATGGAGAAGCTCTCCATCCGTTATACAAGGCGGGCAGCTTTCTGACACAGCAGGTCAGTAAAGAGAAACATCACTGTTCTGAGGACAGCCTCTTTGCTGGACACCACAATCTGTTAATTGTCATTGCAAGGCAGACTTAGGAGCTGCGCCTAACAGCTTCTGCCGGGGGTGGGGGCAACTAATCTGCATGAGTCCTGTATTAGCATGAGCACAAACAGCACAATTAGGTATTAGCATAAGGGGTGCAGGGCAATATGGGTAATGGTATTTGAAGTTGATCTGATCACAAATCTGTCAATATCTGTAATTCCACTGAAGAGAAATATGAAATACTGTCTTTCGTGAAATGCTACTCTCTGATTGTTCCAAATCGGTTTGGGTTAGTTAAAGGGTAAAAGCTACCCTTAGCTATAAAAAAGACTTGTAAGAGAGCCTTCTGCCTGTTTCAGCCTAGAAAAGGAGATCTCAGAGTAGAATTTGTAAAGATTTTTCTGAAGTAATCTTTGAGGTGTTTTATATCAGCTTATAGCCCTACTGCTAAATGATAGATCTGGCTGGGTTTCTCTAAGGCTGGTCATTATTATTTTAATAGAAATAGTTGTTTGCAGCATCTTGAGGTTTAAGAGCTGAAATTACTAAGAGAGGCAAACTCTCTCTCTCTGAGCTGAAACCACTAAAGAAGAGCAATAGATGGAGTGGTCAGCAGCAAGCTGAGTGGTGTGAGTTACCAGTGAGTGGAGCCAGCATTGAACTAGGCAGTGTGAGTGACCAGTGGGCAAAACTGGCGGATAGCAGGTAGAGCCAAGAGACAGCACTTGTGGATGGAGTGAGTGAACAGTGGTTGGTGCTGGTGTGAAAAACACTCCCTATATACCCTAGGGTTGGTGGGGAGCCCAGTTAGCACTGATTCTTGAAATTGGTGCTAATTTTGCTATTAAGTTTTGTATGTTCTGTTATGCGGGGTGGGTTGTTGGGAATCTTGCTCTGTACGGATTTCCTAGATCAATGATGATTTCTGTTATTTGCCTGTTTTATTCTGTGTTTACTACTATTAAAAGTTCTGTATACTACACTCATCTCGCACTTGCGAGCAGGGAAGTCTTACCTCTTCGGGGTGCGCAGGGAATAGTGCATGATTTCCCAGAAATCTGGGTGGGGGCTCAAGCTGGTTGGTGCTGTAACATTATTGGAAACCCCTAGATATAGAACCTGGCCCTTGTCCTGCCATCTCGCCCTGGCAGAAGGGTTACATCATTATCGTTCTCGTATTATCATTAAGTTCTGTAGTTCATAGCTTGGATAGAACGTGACCAAGAAATTTGGACCATGACAGAAACATATTGGCTACTCCTGGTATAGGGGAAGGAAGGACTCCCTGCTTTGTTCTTGAGGGCGGGGTTGATTCTTCATGCTGGAGATGGTTATGTTTCACTACATTTTGGTTCTTGTTTAGTTGTATGCTTGTAAAGATTCTGTGCTGCTCAACAGACCTTGCTGCCTCAGACTTACTTCTGCTGAGTCACCCACTGGCTTGACTACTCTGTGGGCAAAGCACCAGCATGTCACCAGGGCCCTGTCTCCAATGAGATTGTTGGAAGCTGCTTTTCCATATGTCTTGTGTTTACCCAAGGGCTGTACTTTATCACAGGAAAGTACTTTGCATTTATATAAAAGCGAAAGTGCAACCAAAAAAAAAAGGTGTGTGTGGGGGAGGTTGCTTTAAATTTCAAAACATTGTGGCAGTAGGAAATCACTTTCTAAGGGTTGTTTTATTTTATGGAAAGTCACTTATTATTCCTGCCTGACTTGACTGTAGTATTGCCAAGCAGAATGACACTGAATAATGCCCAGGTAAGTGTCTATCAAAGATGTCCATGAATGAGAGTTGGACTCATAGACTTTAAGGTCAGAATGGTCCTTTATGATTATGATCATCTGGTCTGACCTCCTGCACAATGCAGGCACAGAACGTCACCTACCCACTTCTGTAATAGATCCCTAACCTATGACTAAGTTACTGAAGGGTTGTGGGATGACGCAGGTTTCATTTCTAAAATCTCACATGCCAACTGATTTAATGTGAGATTGATACAAACTAAAATCTCAGCCACTGTGTACTGACTAGGTATGAGCTGGATGTCCCTTTTAAATGTTAGGGTCCACATTTTTTGTAATTACTTTGGCATTAGTTTGACTCATAAATACCCAGCTAGAAATCTAAATGGTGTTTTCTCCTGCAGGAAGTCAACAACCATAGCTGTTGCACATACAATTTAATTAGTAACATTTGGCCTTAGCAGGAAAATGCTGTTTCTTTTACACATCTCACATGATTTGCTTAGTCTATGATGTTTAATTTGTGTGATATAAGGAGAACAAGACTATTAAGAGAGTAAGGTATTAAGAAGACTCCAAAGGCTCCTCTGTTGTGCTGTGTTGTCAATGGAAGAATTACCTGAGTAAGGTCTGTCCCCAGGAGACTTATCCAACCTGTGGCCTGAAGGTGACTATCTGGCCCACCAAGGGCTCTTATCTGGCCCGCAGAGCCACCGAATGCACTTGTGTGGGCTGTGCGGGGCTAGGGATCTACAAATAATTTGCTCACCAGCCCCCAAGTGAGAAAAGAATTGCCATGTGATCCCTCATCCAAAAAGGTTGGACACCCCTGGAAGGATGTGACCTGTCATGAATATGCAGCAGAGGAACAAAACACATTTATTATGGCAGATGAAACATATTTTGCATTATTTGGAAGACAAATACAGTGGAGCAGGAGGACTCTTAATGCATGTTTGTACGGCACTTTTTACAAGGGGGCCTCAAGTCCAATTAGGTCTTATTGGGCTATTGTAATATAAATAACAGCTAAAACAATAGCTTTTTTAAATACAAAAGTCTGAAAAAGAACCAGTGCTGTTAAGGGGGAGGGAACATTTGTAAGGCACCCAAAGCTCATAACGTAATGTAATAAGGCCATTTTTTAAAAATTTTACAGAAATTTTCCTGGGTTTTACAAAAGGCACCATTCAAGTTGTACCCATTTTTATCCAAATTTTAGAAGCACTGGAAGTCCCTGGCCTGAACTCCCTGCTCCAGGAGGAGAGTTGGTGGCTGAGTAATCTGCACTGGTTACCAGACCACCCTCCTCCATTCTGGAGTAGAGGCCAGGTTAGTAGTACCTGTGTGGCTTGAGTGTTGGCATATGTACTGCTGTCAACCCCATACCCAGCACATTACCAGCTTGACAGACTGTGTGGGAGGGGTATTAGCATCCAAAGCAAGCAAAAGTTAATGAACTACTTCTCATGCCAAAATGGGTCAAAACCAAAAGAACTGTATCCAACAATATTTCAGAACATATGGTTTTTTTTAAGTTAAAAAAATCAAATAGATCATACACATAGGAGAAGAGAGTGATATTTACCCCTGTGAGTGTGTAGCTTACTCCATGGCTTGGAAATCTTGGGACTAAGCCAGCCCTGGTTACAGCATGACTCCCTCCTGAGAGGCATTGGATGCTCCCAGTACAAAAGGAGCAGGAGGCTGAGAGATGGAAGGAGGAGTTTAGAAAGCTGTTGCTGAGCCTATAATGGTTCCTGGTGTGGTGTGCAGGACTCCCTGTGGGGCGCCAAAGATTCCAGGTGGGCCATGAGGCTTTAATAATATTAAAGTCATTTAGCACCCCACAATTCACACCAACTGTCATGAAGAAGCAGCGGCCTTGAGTTCCACTCTGGCTGGAGCAGAGGTGAGCCCCCCACAATCCCACACCAGTGGGGGTCTGAAGCAGCTCCAGCCAACCCACGAGCGCCTGCCTCCCTTACCCTAAATCCATCAGGGTCAGAAAGAGATGGGGCCCCAGAGGGCATGAAGTAGTGGCTATGCCAGGGAAGGCTTAGCTTCTTATTAAAATAAGAGTAATTTATTATTGTTAAATAATAATTCTTATGTAATTGTGGTGTTATTATTATTATTATAGGGGTTATGTGATTTCATGGGCAGTGAGGTGGAGGAGTTGCAGTGTGGGGGCCCGTTTTCCTTAGTGTTAACTACGGAGGCTTTCACTCAAAAGGTTGGGAACCATTACAGAATGTGAGGAAAACTCTCCAGGCAAGCAGGGAGACCTGAGAGAGGCTGTGAAGGCTTTATGCAGGATGGCCTGGGAAAAGGAAGAGAAACCTTGTGGTGTTAGGATTTAGCAATGGACTTCTGTTTTAAATTTCATTGCATTTCATTTTATTTTAATAACCCTAATCCCCAAGCAGGGGTATTTGTGGCCAGAAGAAAGCCTGAAGGGAAGTTTCATTTGAACAGTCCAAGAAGGGAAGCTGAGGCAGGCTGCTTATACCATAACCCTAGGCCACAAGAGGGAGCAAGGGAGAGGACTGGCCCTGTTACAACCCCATCATTTACCCAGCGAACTGCAAAGTTACATTTTTGCATTGACTTCCACCTTTTTACAAATTTTGTGATGAACACGGATCAAGTCCCAGGAAATTTTAAACAAAATAAAAACTGAAAATGAAGGGCCTGAAATATAAAGTGCTGCTCAAAGCCTGAGTCTGTTCAGGCTATGAAACTAGCTGATCCTGTTCCAGTTGGTTAGCACTGTAAGTAACTTAAGAACACACATGTTTTGTGCAACATGCTTGCAGTACACATTGAATTAATTTCTGAGCTCTCAGTCATATGTTCATATCCACTGAGAAAACCTGCATTAGGCAGGACCCCAAGCATATGCAGAGACACAACAAATGATAAATGAGCATCTGCTTGTTTTAAACCAGCGTTTGACACAGTTTGTTTTCTTAAGCAATTAAAACACATCTTGGCCGTCTCTACTCCATTCCAGAGAAGTACCGGTATCTCTTCCTTTCACTTTGATTAAATGTTTGCTTTGATAAAATACTTAGTAATACATTTCATTTAACATTCACTGATTTGTAAAAGAGACCAAATGAATGAAGGAAGAGGATTCTGTACCTTCGTAGGACGCTTTGTCAGTCACTTCTTTACTCCTTGTCCCAGCATTCAAGGAGGCTTATATGTTTCTCAACAAACAGAGGTTTCTTTAAAGACCAGAGATTATAATTCAATTAAATTTGATAAAAAAATTCTTCTCAATTATATCATCTTTCCAGACAACTCAACGGGCCTTTACTACTGCCAAGAAGCTATCCATTCGCCTCTAAAACAGTGCTGTTGAATTTCTTAATCCAAAGGGCATCCTGTCAGGAAAGGGTGAGGTTCCCAGTAACATCCAAACGGCTACCATATGTCTCAAGCCTCTGGTTAGCAGGCACTCTGTAAGTCTCAAGTTCTTATACTTTTTGCCACATTGCTACAGTACATTTGGGGAAAACCTGAGTTTCACCACCAGTGTGCTCCAATCAGCAATAATAAAAAACAAAATAAACTAATCATGTTGCAGTCCCAGGGGTTCATAATTTATGTGAGAACACTGCTGGAATGCTCTAAATGATTTTTTTATTCTAAAGGGAAATTTAACTATTTTTCTCAGCCCAGCCATATGAAAATTCAGTGGGTAAGCGAGAATTCCGTGAATAAACTTTGAGAAGTATTACATTTGGCATTCACCAGCATAGTGCTTTGGAGGCCACCATCTTGCTGAAAAATAACATTTGTGAAACTGTGACATTCTGTTTTATTTAACAGATTAAAGATTTATTTAAGTAAATTTGTAGCAGGCCAGAAAAGTTTGGGAGTCAGCCTTTGGCATTCTTTTCCTAAGCTTCTCTATGTGTGGCCTTCTTCAGAGTGTTAAAATTTAGGAGGAAGGAATATATTTTTTCCTTCAGGCTTTTACCCCCAAGACTTGGGTGCATGCTTTTGACAGCTAAGCAGCAGGACTCTGATACAAAGGCTCCTATGGACTTCTGTGGCCTTCCCTTGGGCTAGATCCTTGGCCTTCTGCATGAAGTTTCTCATTTGGAGCTACCAGTGAAAGGCAAAGCACACAACTTTGGATTAGTTGCTGATTTACTCATGGAATAAAAACTGGATCAGACTGGATACTTTATAAAAAGGGAAGACTTTGAAGATACTATTTTCTATCACTCTTTTTCCTCAGCATGCAATAGTGACTTAAACGAGAGAACTGATTTTTTAGTGGGGGTGGGAGAAGCAGTCTGTGTTTATAACGATTTTAACTGTTACTTCTTAACATAAATTATGTGCCAGCATGTGTTACATACTGAGCATCTGAGTAAATTCTGCTTAGGCGAAACATTCCATTTCTCATCTTCCCCTATCCGGAAAACCAAGAAACGTCAGAACCTTGAAACTTCAATTTGCCATGTAAATGACACTAAAGCTGTTTCCAGCAAGGTGAAAAAATGCCTGCTATGTAGAGCGCCAAAATTTCAGTCCCACTTGAACCCATTCTTGAACTCCTAAAAGCCTCACCCATATAGAAGACTGAGAAGAGATTGCCAAATATGGAATCCTGACTAGTTCTGTGCTGCTGCATTTTAGCATTTTTCCTAAGACACATATCAACATATTACCTACAATGGAATCTCCAAGTCTCATGAGTCATGTCACTCTTCAGGAAAATGTTTGTCTTCAGACCATTACTGTTGTAAATGTGAAAGGTAATAGGACCATGAGGCATAGGTGGCACATAAGGGGTGGACAGACCTTGTGCTGGCCTCTGCACCAGGTCAAGTTCAACTGTAAGGCTTTGCAAAGCTTAAAAACATTAAATATGACACATGGGAAAATATGGGGCTAAATGTGCCCATTAAATTGTTTTGTTAAGTTCTCGGAAGTGCACTTCTAGTCATAAGCACAGTTCATGAGTGTGGGCCTACATCCTCAAAGGTAGTTTGCTACCTAACTCCGATTAAATCCTTTGAGAATCTGGGCTTTGGAGCCTGGCATATGGACAGAATGAGAAGTGAAGTGGATTAGATGTACATTGCCTGAATTTCAGTCACTTCTAACTTTTTCACTAATTCCCTTTCTATGTGGAAACTTCATCAGCATGTCTACACTGCAAAGGTTTTTTGGGATACGGAGCCTTATCCCAGAAAACCTTTTCTGTGTCCAGGGAGCCGTTTTTGCTTTTTCAGAAAAAAAAAGTGCTCCAGTGTCTTGAAACACCAGAGTGCTTTTTCGAAAAAGTGAAAGCTGGCTTTTTTCAAAAGAATGCTTTTTTTGAAAAAGCCTTTTTGAAACAACCTCCCACCCCGGTATTTTGAAATACTGGAGCGCTTTTTCGACCTGGTTAAACCTAGTCGCCTGGAAAAAGGGCTCTTTTGACATAGCTTTTATGAAAAAAGCCATTGCCAGACAGGACAATGGCTTTCTTCGAAAAAGCCTGCCTAGCTTTACCTTGGCTTTCATTTTTTGAAAAAAGAGAGTCCAATATGGACTCTCTTTTTTGAAAAAAAAGAAACTGCTGCTTTATTTCAAGACAGAGTTTGGGAGGACTCCTCTTTTGAAATAGCATTTTTTGAAATAAGTTTATTTCAAAATACTTATTTGAATTTTTTTTGTCAAAATAAGTGTTTTGAAAAACATTTTTGAAAAATGGCTTGCAGTGTGGACATAGCCCAGGTGTATATGGAGGTAATTGCTTGTTCCTGGCAAAAGGGAAAAGGAACTCACCAGTCTCACAAGCCAAATAGCTTTGAATCATAGCGTTTAGATGCTAAGGAGCAGTTCTTCCATTGGCCAAAACTTGGAGATGCGTGGGTGGAAGCGGGAAAGATACACACATGTTGGACAGTTCTTCTCCCCCCAGCCTGCATCACTGCCAGCTATCTCACGTTTCATATCATGTTACCAGTACAGTGGAGCAGAGGTGCTGATTGTGACTCATTTAAAAGGAACTGTGCACCTAAATGAAAGGCCATAAGGAAATCTGACCCTGTCTATTCCTACCCTTGGCCCACATCTTGCTCTCCTTTGCCTAATTTGTACCAAGGCACATTCCCTGGGGCTGGTCCACCTGTGATCTCCCTTCCTTACATAGGGCTTCATAGCACAAGCCCCATATGAAGGAGTGACTGTCACTTGTGAGACAAATGTCTAGTCCTGAGAACTTTCAGACCATTCAGTTGAACAAAGTAAGTGAAGGTTTCTTGATGTGAATGTCCATGATGTGTGCATAGGATCTTCTTAGGAAATGGTTCCGTATTCCTCTTGATCCATTCATAAAGGACTTTGACAGCTTGTGGGCTTTCACAATACAGGGGGTATATTTAAGACAGGATGCCAGTTGCCCAGTGCCCCAGAGACTAATAGAAATTTAGAATTGACCTCATTGGCTGGTGTTCCTTAACTTTAATTTTCCTAAATGTCTAGCCATGACTTATATCTCAACTGAAAGGAGAGGTTAAAGCTTTCAAACCCTGGGATCTAAGGTTAGACTCTGTTTAACCATCTCATGAAAAGCAGCTTGATTTTTTAAGGTTGCCGAATCCCTTCAGCTCCTGTTGACTCCAGTGGACTTGATAGGATGGCTCAGCATCTCTGTAAATAGTGATGTAGGAACCTTGCTTTAGGCACCAGGATTTAAAAATGTCAGTCTGAAAGTTGCAGTTCCTAGTAACTGGTACCTGTCAGATCTTTGCACTCTAGCCACATCAAAGATTTGAAATTTTAAACTTGTTGCTCTTTGTCTAGCTGCTGTATGATGACTTTGTTTTTTGTCTCATCTCCCCTCTATTTTAATTATATTCCATTTGTTATTCATTCATCCTGCAGTGCTCCTTCACCTCCCTCTCATCCCTCCTTGTTGTCACTTTTCTTCCTTGAGTATCCGTTCTTGCAGGGGAGAGATGACAAAGTGAAACATTAGGAGGCATGTTTAAATGATTAAAAGGCATGTAAGAAAACCAAGGTTGTCATTTTAATCTCCTGCTAATGTTCATTGGCATGTCTTTGAGATATGGTACCGTGCTGAGAATTGTGATGGACAAAGTGTGAGATTGGCCTCCTGAACCTGGGGGCCTTGCAGGAATAGATCATGTCTAGACCTGGTTTACATCAAGGACCAAACCGGATAAGCCGATTAGCCAATTAGAAATAGTTCACCCAGTGGAGCTGAAGGACCAAAGAAATCTGAAATCTGAGATCATCTGGGTATCACAACTGATTAATAGTGTAGCAAAGATGTGGAGTTTAGGAGAGGCTGGATTTGAGTGGGGAAAGCAGAAGTTTTAATGCGAATGCTGGATACAAATAAATAACAGAAGGCTTTTCGTGCCTCTTTCTCAGCCCTTCAGCAAGGAGAGGGATCAAAACATCAATCGTGAACGCAGAGAACAGTGATACTTAATCCTCCATTCAAACATTTTCAATCCATCCTTTAAAGGTCAAACATTCCAGAGGCCTTATTTCCTTTCTTCACCAGTCTAACATTTTTCATTATTTTATTCTCGTCAGCTTGCGCTATATATGGATTCTACTAACACTAAACATGTTTTCAGCATGAAACTCCCAGCATTTTCCATTGTGAGCATCATTAGTCAGGGATCATGTGAATCATAGTAGTTTAAAATTACTTACTTGGAACACCATTGAAAGTCAGCTAAGCTAATGAAGAGGTGATAAGTTTTAGTAAATAAAAGAAAAGCAAATATAATGGCCTTTGAGGAAAAAAAAAATCTCTGTATAGCCAGTTCTCTGAATCCATGTCTGACCCAATTAGGTTAGTCAGGGCTACTTGTCTTCCTGGGACCCCAAAACACAAAATCATATGTTGGAAAAGTAAAATAATCTGCCTCATCTTTCCAGTGCACTGTTTGGCAGCCAGTATAACATTTGAGAATTTTTATTTATTAGGTACCAACAATGTGCTCAGCCTCATATAAAACAGAGAAGACTTCATCACTGCTTCAAGACATGGCAACCTAAACATAATAGGCTAAATTTTGCTCTGACTTGCAGTTCATCTGAAGTTAATAGGATGGCATGAGATATATAGCCAGGGCAGAATTAAGGCCCATTGTGTAAAGCAGCAGATACTTCAAACCTGGCTGTCTCACTTTACTCCACTTGTAGCAGGTCTCTGCACATACCTGCCATGCTATTTGTGGTCCATTAACATTCTAGTGAAATCAGGGGAATGAGCCAGCCGGTTTGGTCAGTCAGCAGCACAGTGGATATATCCTACCTGGACATACATGAAATGTCAAGCAATTCATTTGTCAGATGCTTTCTGATGGTGAAGAACAACAGAACCATGGCAGAGATGGAATGCATTTTTTGAATATGAGACACCCATGTCTGGGATTTTATAAAGAATTGAAGGGAGTTAGGTGGTCAAATCAAACTGAATTTCAACAGATATTTGAATGGGTAATTCCCCTAACTGTCACTGAAAATCTAAATCTATATTATAATTTAAACAAGATTTTAACATTGTGATTCTAATGCTCGCGTCTGGGCCTTCTACAAGACAGATATTTACTCTGCCTCAGTCTGAAAAGACTGTCTCAGCTTTCTCTGTGGCCCTCACCAAAACCATCTCTCAATTATGTTGTTTCTCAGCACCTGCATGAGTCTGATTCGTCAGTGCCTTAGCCTCTTTGGGTATGTCTACACTGGAGCCTTAGGTCGACTTAAGGAAGCTTAAGTCAACCTACTGACTGCCTCAGCCACACTGGGCTTTTATTAAGTCAACTTAAGTACTTCCTTAAGTCGACTTAATAACACCATCTCTTAAGGTCAACTTAATGCTTAAGTTGATATTATTAAGTCGACTTAAGTCAATGTAGATGGTGAATAGCCCTTAAGTCAACTTAATTGGCCTCCAGGCCCTCCCAGAGTTTCTGGCCACCAGCAAGGGTCAACCTAGCACCTGCCAGTGGGGATGCAGGCAGTCAACAGGAGTTTCCAGTGTGGATGCTCTAAGTCGCCTTAACAGGGTCGACTTTAAGTTGACTTAAAGTTGACCTTGTTAAGTCAACTTAACAGAGCCTCCAGTGTAGACATACTCTTTGGTATTTTCTTTTTGGTTGGTGCTGTGTCTTCTGAATTATCACCCCTGTGCTTTTCTCTCAGTCTCTCATAATCTGAAATTCAAAGATTTTGAATGTCTCATTAGTCACTCTGCACTCCCCTATGCTTGTTCTCCTCTACATTTATTTTGCTCCCGTTCTGTAAGTTCCCCATCCTCAAGCATCTGATGAAGTGGGATTCTCTTCCATGAAAGCTCAGACAATAAATAAATGTGTTAGTCTTTAAAAGTGCCACAGGACTCCTTGCTGAACTAGACTGACACAGCTACCCCATTTGGAACTACCCGTGCTTTGAGTTTTCCTTCTTTCACAGTGCTACCATGGTATTTCCAGGAGCAGTACATCATATCTGATCAGACACAGAAAAGCATTTCGACAAGACCTAGTGTAATGCATGCATGGAACTTCTGGAATAAGAGAAATAAGGATCTGGAGAAATGTTTCCTTAATTGCCATTTTCAGTGCAGGGTAACTCCAAACAAAGTAGCTCCCAAAATATAACACAGCAGAAGTGTCCCCTCTAAAAGGTGTTGTCAGTGCATTGATTGCAATAGCAACACCAATGCATATTACAGTAGCAGGAAGAGGTCACAATTGGGGATCAGGGCCACACTGTATTTAGCATTGTACAATACGTAATGAATGAGATTCCCTGTTCCGCACAGTACAGTGCCATAAGAAAGTGGGGTGTTTTTTAGGCAAACAACAATGTGTAACGTTGTGTTCACCTAGTGCAACCTCATAGACTTCAGCGGACTTGCAGGCTTTACCTTGGAATGAGGACAGAATTTGACTCCGATTCTGCACATTCTACGTTTACAGAATTACAAATTCAGGCCAATCGGACTGAACACAGTGCAGTCTGATCAGTGTTGCATCCACATACCTGTGAGATTCATAAGCCAAGAGGACACATGTGACATTCTGCTCATGGGGCAGAAGGCTTTTGGGCTTCCCCCAAGTGTTCCCTCCCACTGTCCTGATTATGACATGGTCAGCGAGATGCTGAAATGGTCGTGAAGCAAAGGGCAAATCAAGGAACAGCACAGTCCTTCAATCATAACAGGAACTCCTTACAACCCTGCTCTTGCTGGGAGGGAAGTATTATAACCCCAGTAATGACCCTACACCCATAAACCCATTGACTCAAACATGTGCTTCTGCCTGCTAATGGGTACATCAGACCTGCTTTTGTATTGTGCAGGCCAGGATCCTCCTACTGGAGAGTGGAATTTCTCCTTTAATTTGCTGGGTGTCCCCCTGTGTTCTGGGACCTAAAAACATTGTGTTTAACTCATCTTGCAACATACGCTATGTACGTACATAGCATATTGCACTGCATGCCCAAGGAGCAAGAATTCTTTTCCATTTATCTTGAACCTATCACAGTGAGAGTTTCTAGACCCAAACTATTTTGTCATTACCTGACAGGTGCCTGCACCGTCCCTTGCAGACAGTTATGTAGCACTCTTCAGCCTGGAGAAGATGAACAAGTCTTTCCAGTAGCTCATATTTTTTGGCTGAAGTGTCCCCATTTACTATAATGAATCAACATGGAATTAGGGTGGCTCTCCACTTGGCATAAAGCAGCACAGCTCCACTGAAATCAATGAGCTGCATCTCCAGCTGGTACAAATGGGCACAGTTCTATGAAAGGCAGCGGATTTATGCCAGTTTGTATTATTTGCTAATCTGGCTCAGTGTCATAGCGATGGGCAACCTGAGCTAGGAAAAGTCAAAAGGACATATTCAAGTGAAGATGATTCTTGTGCTGGCTGCTTCAAATAAGCTGTAAGAGGCTTATATGGATTTAAAATAAACCATTTCACTCCTCCCAGCCTCACTTCATTTCTTATCCTCATGAGGGTAGCTAGGTCAATTTGCACTTATTAGCAGACCTGTGAGAGTCCAAGCTGCTCAGAGCTGCCCATGTTGTAGTTAGCATTGGAAAGTTCAGCTAAGCTTAGCTACAGGGAGTTCTTACACAAGTTCCCAGTCCCCCGTGTGTGTGTGTGTGTTGCATCAGCCCAGACTGGCAGAACGTAACACATGATGGCACAGAACCCAGATAAACAGGGAAATGGTACTGGTCTCACCCCTTCCACCAGCTTTTGTTTTTTTGAGTTTACATGGAAAAAACAACACAGTGGCTCACTGATGGAGGTGGGATGTTTTACAACTTGGGTGTCTTTGGGGATAACTCAAAGAAAAGCAAAGGAGGCTTCTGTGCAAAACAGTTGAAGTGTAAAGAAATTTTAAAAAAATCACAACAAGAGCAGAATAAGGTCTATCTGTTGCCTGTATAACAATGTCATCATGTTCTGAAGGGGGGAGGGAGAACAGGAACTCAAAGACAAGACAAAGCACAAATAACATCTGATGAGGAATCTGGATAATAGGCTTAAGTTGCCCTCCCTGGACCTGATCCAGAACCCGTTGAAATGAAGGGAAGTCTTTCCATTGACCTTAAATGGCTTTTGATTAGGGTCCTTAGTTTTTTCAATGTTAATGGCATAAAGCAGAGGTCTCAAACACGCGGCCTGCGGGCTGCATGTGGCCCCAAAGCTATTTCCTACGACCTGCAATGACATTACTATTACTGATATTGGCAATATTGTTGTATGGAAAGGTTCCAGTGGTGCAGCCCTTGGGCTAACATACTAGTCCTCCTGCGGCCCTCATGGTGATTTGAGTTTGAGACCCCTGGCATAAAGGATGGATATGATTGATTGGCTGTAGGATTGGTTGCAGTAATGTTCATGTACCTGGAGGAACAGAAAAAATGAAAATGGGAGAGTAATAGATTTCTGATAAATTAATATGCCTTGCAATTGGGAAACCAATACAATCTACATTAAGCTGTAGTGTCTTCTAATAGGTGTTGTAAAGGTCTCTCTGTTTTATCAAGATCTGCTACTAGTGAAGTCCTGCAATAAGAAAACAGTGGACTGACTTTACAATTAGAGTTATTTATATTATAATGGAAAGAGTAAATCTGTCTATCAGCCTATACTGAAACTGGTAGCATGACGTAACTGGTCTTATGAAGATGAGAGATCTTCTTCAGTGCCTCCCTAACACGGAAACATTCATAAGACTGTCATCACCTCTACCTTCAGCCAGGGGCATCACTATACATAAATATTAGGGGGGGCCCTGGCCCCCACCTGCCACTGGGGCCCTGATCCGTTCCCTCCCCCCCCCGCCCGTGGCCTCCCGAGCCCTTCCATAACCCCCCTGCGGTGGCCCTTGAGTCCTTCCCTAACCCCCGGTCCTACCACTGGCCCCTTGCTGCCCCAGCCCCCCCCCCCAGGCTCTCTTACCTAGCACAGAAGGAGAGTGGGGCTGCAGCAGTGGCTGAGGCCATGGCATGACCCTGGTCTGAGCATGCTCAGAGAATGGTCAGGACAGGGCGGGAATTTTAAAAACTCCCAGCCCCATCTGAGGCAGCTTCCTCCCGGCCAGAAGTCTCTGTCTTCCAGCTAGGTACAAGCTGAACTGTTGATGTGTTTGCTGCACAGGGGTGCAACAGTGTACCCCTGTGCAATTTTGGGGCATGTTGCTCAGGGGCTGGCCCTGAGTTTTAGGGGGGCTGAGACCCCCTGAACTTCCCCCCAGTGATGTCATTGCCTTCAGCCCCAACCTCAAGCACTTCAAATGCAGAGCTATGCACCAAAGATGAGGCTTTAATGTCCATCTGGTGCACAGAATGACAGACTGAAGACAAGAAACAGTTGATGGATCTTGCAGTGAGTTACTGGTTAATCGTTTGGGCAACAGAGCCAGAAGAGTCTACAAAGTCATTGAAACCATGCCTTAGTCCAGGGGTCTCAAACTCAAATCACCATGAGGGCTGCATGAGGACTAGTAGAGGAATGCATAAGGACTAGTACATTGGCCCGAGGGCCGCACCACGAAAACCTTTTCATACAACTATATTGCAAATATCAGTAACAACAGCATCATTGAGGGCCAGAAGAAATACCCTTAGGGGCCACATGCGGGCCATGGGTCGCATGTTTGAGACCCCTGCCTTAGTCTATACTCACAGAACTTCTCAGCAGCAGTTGACAGCAGATACGCAAGGCACATAAAATACCTTGCATATCTGCCGATGACTCACTAATCCGCCAGTACACACTAGGGTAAGCCAACAGCAAATGCCTTGTGGTCAACTTACAGCAACTCCAATTCTGGGGCTGGAGTTGCTATGGTGACTTCCGGAGAGATTTAGTGAGTTCTTACCCACCACTGAATCACACCCGGAAGATTGTGCTGATGGCGGCGATTTTGCTGCCATCAGTATAGACATCTCCTATGTCTTCAACCCCAGCCCTCAATTCTCTGGAAATTCAATAAATAAATGGAATTTCATGCTATGGAGATAGAAAGTTGGGGTGAGGCCTTACAAAGCAAAGGCCTATTCATTCCACATAGGATATGTCCACACTCACTCTGTAAATTGAAAAAATGCTGATTATTTCGATTTAAAAGGTTGCATGTCCACACTACATTTCCTTAGTTGACAATAAGATGCTCCCTCATTTCAAAATAAGGAAAGTCATTTTGATATAATAACACCTAGCATTATATCAAAATAATGGTGAAATCAAAATTGTTATTTTGAAATAACGCACTGTGGATGTGTTATTTCGATTTAACTGTTATTTTGATTTAACACTTTTTGCCCTTCTTCTTCCCAGGGTGCCTTTCTTTTTCTATATATTGGGTGGGGGCATGGCCCTTTTAGGAGGTGATGTTGCCACGCCTCACATGGTGCTCCTCTCCTCAATTGAACAAGAAGTCCCATCCATGGATACACTAGTTAAATTTGTGTTTCTAGTGGAGACGTTAAATTGATTTAAATTAAATTGATTTAATACTGTTTCTATTATAGCAATTTAATTGAAATTGATCTAATTGCCTAAGTGTGGACATAGCCTTAGACCAGGGGGTCTCAAACTCAAATCACCACAAGGGCCACATGAGAATTTGTACATTAGCCTGAGGACCACACCACTGAAACTTTTCCATGCAATGCTATTGAAAATATCGGGAACAATAGTGTCATTGTGGGCTGCAGGAAATAGCTTTAGGGGCCGCATGTGGCCCACGGGCCGCGTATTTGAGACTCCTGCCTTAGACATTATAGATCACATGGCATTTTTCCTAAGAATATATTTGTCCTGGTCTAGGTCTTCTTTGGCCAAATGCTTTTTCCTCTGTGTTTACCCTGCATCTAAGAGATGGCTGACATATGCATCAGTTTTTTATTATAATAATTTGTCTGCATAGTGTTCATACTTATATGCCTATAGAACTTAACCAAAAGGATTATAGTTTAGTGGACCTGGCAAAACAAGTAGACCAAGACAGAATATGCACAGACTGTAGTGTAGCCTTTTGCATTTTAATGCATCACAAGAGATGGGTGAGTGTTACTTGTTTCTTGATGTAGCTGAGGATGCAGTCTGTAAAGCAGTGGTGCTCAACCTTTTAGAGGTCACAACACACTTGGTGGCATATCACAACCCTACAGGACACACCAACCCCTCCCCCTAACCACCAGGTCAAATCCAGCCATCTCCCCAGCTCTCTGCAGTAATGTGTCCCAAGACAGTGGTTGAGAACTGCTGCTATAATGTACTTAGTGTCCCTTCAAGAAGAAAAGCTCAATATACACATGGACTGTGGATGTTGTTATTCCTTAATCTATTGCTTCATTTTGAGAAAAAATTCCTAATGTCAGAGCTGTCCTCATCTTCCTGCCTGTGCTGACGGAAGCAGAAAGAGCAGAATGAAGTTGGATAATTGGTAGAACTGTGGCTGGCAGCTAATGATGTCTGTTGTTGGTTGATCCAAAAGCATATGAGATGCCATTTGCACACCGTATGTGGGCATGAAGACAGAAAAGCCAGGAGAAGATCATAAAACAATCTTTGATAATTCTTGGCTTTTTGTTTATACATTCAGTGAGACAGATCTAGCAAAAGGACAATGAGAGAAGAGGCAGAAGTTGCTGTTCAACAATTCTGAAGGAAGTATCTATTAAATGAATGGAAGATAACTTTTACAGCTTTATCCTTTTCTCTGCTGCAGAAATTCTTAAGAATCCAAGGGTGACCCACCAGTCTGGCTCACCTGCACAGGTGATCAGTTCTCAGAACACTGGCTGCATAACACTGTTGCCCATTATGGATGGACATTTAGTCCCAAACACAACTGATCTCTTGAGGACTCTAAGCAATTTGCTATTGATAATATTTTAGGTTTAATCACTAGTACAACTTCATGAAAACTGGACACCCCTACTGCATGCTTTGAATACATTATCCTGTCAACTGAGTTTATTATTCTTTCATTCAGGATAAACTGCAGCAGCCAAATACAGGACTGTATAAATTCCATCCTCAGAAGTCCAACAGGCACCCGGCTCCTTGTTAAACACACACATGCATACATAAATCCAACTGGGTAAATAACATGACATCTTCCAATTCCCAGCAGATCCTTCAAAGGCTGATGTTTTCTCTGTTACCTGGGGTGGTCTTTGAAACAGCTGTATAAACCAGGGGTTTGATACTGGGTAAGTACATGGACTTCAAATAGGCAACTGGCAAGATGAACTTAGCACAGGGCAGCAAGGCTTGCATATGCTCAGGACAACCCAGCTTTGTCTAGTGTCTGTCAAGTTTCACATGACAATGAATCCACAAGCTCCAGAATCTTTTACAGCCTAGGTTCACCTCTGCTAACCATTTACTTTTCTACTCTGTAGACAAAAATAATCAAGGTAGCAGAGAGGTATAAAAAGGATATAAAACCCCATGGTTCAGGTTTTTAGGGAACCTCTAAATGAAGGTTAAGGAGAAACTTTCCCAGTTGGTAGGTTACTCCCTAGCCAACCTACAGCAGGTTTGTGTGTGTGCGTGTGCGCGTGCACGCGCATGCACTGAAACAGCTGGTATTGGCCTTTTATGGAGCAGAATATTACATGTCCTGATTCAGTGGGGTTGTTCCAATGTTCCTTTCTGGGAGATTGGCATGAATGAGTCTGGTGTATTAACCTTATCCTTGATTACATTTAGTTTACAAGCACAAAATTTTATCAAACTCATTTAGGGGTTTCCAATTAAATCATGCTGGATAAACCATTTACTTGCATTCCAGATCAGATGACTGGCAAATAAAGCAATCCCTCCCCCAAAATGTTCAGTCATAGGACAGGAAGGGCGTGAGTCAAAAATCGGCAAGCAGAAAACAGTTTTTCTGAGTATCCTTTACTTTCACTCTGGCTTCATTAATATACAAGTAGACATCTGCTGGTAATAACATAATTGCATACTGATATGGGTAGATTCTGGGGCTGTTGTAACAGCCCTGATCCATCCCTACACTTCCAGAAAAGAGTGCTCACCAACTTCACCTGAGAATGGTTTATTTCAAATTTCTGTTCATCAGAAAAGTCCTTGTTACTACAGAAACAGATGAATAGGTGTAGGAGCAACAGAGACAGTGGGGCAGACAGAGGATTAAAGGGATCCAAGATGGTAGTGACTGGGCAGTATATCTTATATCTCTCAGCTGCATACAGAGCCTCAGTCCTTCGCCAAAAATTAATGGATGATTGTATAATCTCTACATGGACTCATCCAGGATGACAGCACAGACCAGTCCTGAAATCTAGGCTCAGGGTGTGAGCAGTGTACATGGTGGAGTCTATAAACCCTATTCAGAACTAAGGCAAGAGGGGAAGGGGAGCCTCTCTTATTTAGAAGCAAGCAGACTGGCCATACCCAGCGGAGTTGTCAATCATGGAGGCAGGCACTCATAGCTCGGCCTCAAAGAAGTTGCAAAGTCTAATATAAGAGAGCACAGCAAAGGAGTTGGGGGCAGAAAGACTTGAGACAGTAGAGTAGTATCAGCTTTGCCTTGGCAGCCTCCGAGAGCACTGTGGCAAAATGCTAAGATGCTTACAGACAGAGCTGTAATGCTGGTTTTTCCCGCCTGAGGTGCGTTCTGATCGGAACACGGCCCTTGCCATTAGCAGCGCTTGGAGCTGATGCTGCGAAAGCTACCCTTTAAAAAGTGGCTCTATTGAGCGGCTCTGCGCCACTCGAGGCTTTGCCCCATTGGCCCCACCGTAGTTACAATTCTGCTTACAGACCTAGAAAGGAAGAAACCCTGAACAAAGGAACTGTCTTGATCAGGGACAAACTGAGACGCTCAGTGCGTTCACCAAAGGGCCCTGCCTGGGGTCCATGACAATATGGAGTCATTGCAGCAGACTCATGTGCCATTTGTAATGAGGGGAGCACTTCATTATCACTCACTCTGTGTTAGGCTCCCAAGCCCCCACCAGCGGAATACTCCACTGTCCACCCTCCAGAAGAAATACCGTAGAGTTTTTCTCTGTGCCAAATTGGAGGTTAATGGATATATAGAGAATTTCTCTGAAAGAGAGAGGAAGTGGAGGGACTCACAAGAACCCTGGGATAACTACTGCTTTACCAAATTGCTTCAGTCTGTTTCTGTAAATCCTTTCTCCCATCTAGGAAGAGGACAAGATCTCCATTTCACAAGGGTCCAACATATGTCTCTGTGAGGTTTTTAATAGGAATAACGTGAATGATTTATCTGATCTTTTTAATTCAGCCGCTGAGATCAAGGATGTAGACCAGGGGTCAACAACCTCTGGCACATGTGCTGAAGGTGGCATGCGAGCCTGCTTCTAGTGGCACGCAGGGCTGTCAGCCCCACAGTGCTGCTCTAGCTCTGCATGGTCTGAAGCAGCAGCTCCAAGCCTGGTGGTTGCTCCTCCCTCTCTGCTCGTTCCCTCCTGGGAGCACAGAACACAACTGGACCAAAGGCACAGCATTGTTCCTGGCGGCTGCTTCCTCTGGCCCCCTTCCATGGTGTGGCTTTGGTCCCACTGCACTCACTGGAAGAGGGCAGGAGAGAGAAAGCAGCTGCTGAGCATGGTGAGTCTGCCACTTCTGTCCCACTGTGTTCACAGGAGGAGGGGGCCGGCAGGCATGTGTGCAGCTTACACTATCCAAATATGTACCGGACATTGGAAAACTCAGCAAGGGACAGGATCACACTCAAAACATTGCAGTTTAATTTAATTTTAATAAGAATGTGGTTAAAGTTATTTACTTGAGTGTTTACATACATACAATGATAATTGTAATCTTGTAGAGACCTGGTTAAACATTAAATTTTATTAGCAGCACCTGACATTGTAAATTAGCTTGAATCAATGAAGACTTCCCCTGACGTAGACACTACCTCGCTAAAGACCATAGGATCCTGGAGTGTGTGCAAGCAGAAAGGTAAGCTAATGGGACTTTTCCATAATCCTGACAATGGTTGGTAGGATTTCAAATGTTTAGTCCTAGAGAAGACAAGATCTGTCAATATGACACCTGGCATGGGGTAAGCCCTCCCTAGCTCCCCCTGATGGGGAGGTGACAGGGAGCATGAGCAGGGAGGCAGCCTCCACAATTGCCTCAACTCTCAATATCAGCGACAACACTCAGCATGGCTTGATAGCCACAATGTCCCCTATGGGGTACAGTGCCCAGGTAGGCAGGGCTCATGCCCTCCCACTCCTAAGCCCCAGCCCAGGGCCCTATTAGTGCCAGGGGGTATGGCACCATGTCAGCATGGATGCCCACCAAAACATGCTGAGTGGTTCTCCATCCTACCCTTCAGGCCCAATGTTCCCTCTAAGGGGAGAGGGCAGCTGAGCAACTCCGGTTGCTCGCTGCGCTCCCCCCCCCCGCGGGGCCCGCTGCGCAGCCCCTCCCCCTGCTCCTGACAGCCCCGCCCCCGCTGCTCCTGCTCAGCCCCCCCCTCCTGGCAGCCTGCCCGCTCCCGCTCGCCCCCCCGCTGCTCCTGACAGCCCCCTTGCTCGCCCCCCCCCCTCGCCCCCCCCCCCCCGCCCCCCCCCCCCCCCCCCTTACCTTGGGGCTGGACTGGAGCCAGAGGGCCCAGCCATAACTCCCGGGCCAGAGGAGCTCTACGGAGCATGCCCAGATTTTCTGGGCATGCTCCGTTGGAGCTTCTCTGGGCGGGAGTTTTCAAAACTCCCAGCCCCAGAGGAGTTCTGTGGAGGCTGCCGGCAGCTTTCGCTGCGCTGGCGGCTGTGGCGGGCTGCGCCACAGCGTGCCAGCGCAGCTTAGAGGGAACATTGTTCAGGCCTCCTGGGATACGTCCTCCCTAGTCCAGGGATGAGTTCCTGCTGGGCACTGATCTGTATCTTCCTCCATCTTGGGACAGCTGTTGTCAGCTTCCCTGCAGGTCCCCAGCACTGACTGGCTGCAGTTAGTGCCTAGGCGTTAGCCTTGGGGCGCTCATTATGCGGCAGCTACTCCTCAGGGTTCCCACTGGAGGCAGTGTCTCTCATCGTTTGGGGTTGATGCAGCTCTGAGGCAGGAACTTCTGGCATATGTCCTCCCTCTTCACTGGTCAGCCTAGACCAAGCAGAGCTGCTCCCTTTTATTCTGGGGCAACAGCCTGAGCGTGCCCAGCAGGGACTCAAGAGGTGGAGCTTCCACCGCCCATAGAGTTTGCTGGGCTTCTGCGGTGCAGTGTAAGTTCACCCTGTCACTACACCCTTCACTGTCTGCAGAGTAGTAAGGAGGATAGTAGGTTCCCTCAGTTTCCAAGAGATTTTTAAAAATTTCTGGCTTCTAGAGAGGATTGCCATAAATCCAAGCAGATCTTAATGACTCAGACTGAGTCACCCAAAGAGCTGTCAACTCACCAGCAACTACAGACTTAACAACAGAAACATTAAAGCAGGCACATATCCCTGCAACAAACCATGCTGCCAACTTTGTCCACATAGCTGCACAAAAGACACCATCATAGGACCTAATTAAGCCAGCTACTCCATCAAAGGGTCATACACTTGCTCATCCGCTAATATGATTTATGCCATCATGTGCCAGAAATGCCCCCACACTTTATACATTGGACAAAAAGGACAGTCTGTACACACAAGAATAAATGGTCACAAAACTGACATCAGAAATCACAACACAAAAAAACAAAAACAAAAAACAATTGCTGAGCACTTCCATCTTCCTAATCACTCCATTAATGATTTGTTAATGATGGCCCTCAAGAAAAACCAATAGGACATCAAGACTTCAAAGAGAAACAGCCAAAATTGAACTAATATGCAAATTAGATTGTATGAAAGCAGGACTTAATTGTGACTATGGATTCTTTTCACATTATAACAGGTAATTTGACTTCACCCTCCTTCTATGTGCTGTTTCCTAGAGTTTGAATTTTTACACATGCTCTGACTTGCTGTTTCAGTATGACTTGATCCCATGTCTTACACCCCCTGCATTTATTTTCACCCTATTCTGTAAGTTTCCCCTCTTCAAAGCATCTGACGAAGTGGGCTTGTCTCCCACAAAAGCTCATGTGATAAATAAATCTGTTAGTCTTTAAGTACCACAAGACTCCTTGCATTTTTTGGAAAATGAAAGTGTTCTTAAATAGGGGCTTTGAAGCATTCTGGTTGAGATGGAAGCACCAAGGGGGTATGGATTCCCCTTCTCAGCACCTTTGAATTAAACAAAACCCATGTCACACCACAGGAAAAAAAGAAGCACTCTAAGCAAGAGCTGCAAAGAAAATCCAAAGTGTGTCTCAAGATCCTAAAGTCAGCCTTCTGGTCTCCTTCATGTATGATGCTTTGTGTGATACAGCTAGTCCTCACTTAGTGACCTACTCGTTTAATGACCCCTCAGAGTTATGACCAGCTCTCTGATGAGTTGGTATTATGGCGATGTACGAGAACTCGCATCAACTCTCTCAGATTACCTATATTTACAGTACACTATGCAAACTAAGTTCAGTACATTAGAGCTTAAAACATTTAAAATATATATTAAAAATGTTATAAATGATGCAAAGGTGACATTAAAACTATCTACAGATGGGTGAAAAACCCACTACCAGTAAAGTACATTATGCCTGAAATACCGGTAAGGGCTGCTCCTCGTTTAGTGACCAATTCGTTTATCAACCGGGTTTCAGGAACAGAACCCGGTCACTAAGTGAGGACTACCTGTATATCAGTTTGGTTTCTGGATCACTGATGGGAAGCCATGTAGCCTTGAAGAAGATATAGCTTAGGGTCCTGGACTCAGGCTCCTCATTCTCACAGAAGCATCTTTCAGTGGCAGGAGGTTTTCTGGGAATACTTCGAAAAAGTCTTGAAAGATTCATTGGAACTTAGATGCTTCATATTACCCAGTTCCAGGAGGCAGATGAGACAGAAGAGCCAGAGCTACAACTACTAGATACCACGGTGCTATTTTTATGGCATTCTGGTATCCTTTCCAAGACTCATTGTATTTGTTCCATTGACATTATGGCACCTACTACTGAAAGCTACCAAATTAAAAATGCTTTCATAACCAAGCCCTGCAACAGGATGGAAAATCTTGAACTAGCCTTTAGTTTTATTTTTGCTAGAGCCCTAGAAAATCTGATTCCCAGTTCAGTAGTTGTTTCTGTTTCTTATAGCATGCCTATCAGGACACTATCTGAAAGCTTGACTGTGTACAGTGACTCATTCTGTATTTGTTCAATGTCTCAGATCTCTCTGGCACACACTGTGGCCCAGATTTTCAAGAGGGTGTGATGGGGTGTATCAACCCTGTTCTGCCCAGGAAAAGGCTAGGAAGACTCTATGTGCTAAGGTAGCTCCACCCCACTGGCCCTGACAATCGTGTGGTAGGAAAGAGGGCTTTTAGATAAAAGGAAGAAGCCACAGACTGCTTGGGGTAGCCCTGAGAAGGCAGTGGCTGGAGTAGCTCTTGGACAGCTGGAGGCAGGCACCCTCATGCCAGGAATCCCCCAGTTCCATGAGAAGTCCGGTGAAGACTAGAAACAAACTGTGTAAAGAGAGACACTGACTCAGCTACTTATCTGTAAAGACTCCTGTAAAGCTGTGCCTAGGCCTTCCTGCAGCAAGGTGATGCCACTCTCCCTTCTGCTTTTTGCTGACACCAAGGGAGACTCTACTGTGCCAAGTGTGAACGTTTGCTCTCCCCTCTCCCCCCATTTGTAAACAAAGTAAGCTGGCCCACAAGGGCAGGGCCCACAGCAAGAAGTAAGAAGCGGTGATTGCATTGTGCTGATCCTGTAGTGGTAAATAAACATGTCAAGGGGACCCAAACCAATTTGGGAGGTGCCCAGGAAGACTTTTTATATGTGGCCTCTTTTTGGTGGCAGAATTTAGCCCCAGAGTGATTTGGGCTTGCATTTACTACCAGTTGCTTGACTATCTGATTTACTTTCAGATGGATGCACACAAAATTCAGACTCCCTCGAAGAAAACCCAAAAACATCCTTTTGTAACCTAGGCTAGACACATAAAACACACCATGTCATAACACTCCAGAACCCATTTTTAAAGGCATGATGTGCCTGAATGTAAAACCCAATAAGATTAGATTACCTTAGCTTTTACAGTACTGGATGTGAACAGCTTATTCTCTTTTCTCATCTGATTTCTTGGGTAGGGAAATCATGAACCAGCACTTTGTCAGTTCCCTTCTTAGACTCTGAGCAAACCCTTTGCTGTAATACAGCATCCACATTTCTGTTTGCACTTCAACTGTGCTAAGGAAAACAACACTGTTTTCTGCAATAATACACTCTGATATGGCTTTTCACTAGTATAGTTGCTGTTTCGCTGTTTCTTTTTCCCTGGATTTAGCTATACCAATAAATAAATAAACATGAAAAGGACCTATAAAATAAAATAAAATAAAATATCACCATTGCTAAAGAACAGAATAAAAAGGTTGGTTAGGGACAAAAAGGCATCCTTTGAGAAGTGGAGGTCAAATGCTCTTGAAGTAAATAAAAGGAGCATAAACTCTGGGAAGTGCAAAAGTATAATTAGGCAGGCCAAAAAACAAACAAACAAACCAAACTTGAAGAGCAATTTGCAAATTATGTAAATTGTTGTTGAGTTTTTATGATTTCCACAGGGTGTCAATATTGCTCAGATCCTTCATTTTTGGGCAAGGTTTTGAGGTCTGCATTGTGCAGGCGGTCAGACTTAGATGATCATCTGGTCCCTTCTGACCTTAGAGACTATGAGTCTATTAAAAGACACAAAAACTAATAGCAGCATTTTTTTTTAACTATATCAGAAGCAGGAAGCCTTCCAGTCAGTGGAGCCACTGAATGATCAAGATGCTAAAGGAGCACTCCAGGAAGACCAGGCTGTTGTGAAGATCCTAAATTAATTATTCTTCACCACAGAGAATCTGAGGGTGATTTCTACAGTTGCACAGCTCTTCTAAGGTGACAGATCTGAGGAGCTGTCCCCAACTGAGTATCAACAAAGGAAGTTTTGGAACAAGCTGATAAGTTGAACAGTAGTACATCAACAAAATCATACAGTATTCATGCAAGAGTGCTGATGGCACTCAAAGTATGTATCCTAGTGCTTAAATCAGCTTCTGTACTGGATGACTTGAGGATAGTTAATATAACATACTTTATTAAATGCAGTTCCAGAGATTATTCTGGAAATTATAGGCTAGTAAGTATAACTTCAGTACCAGGCAAACTGATTGAAACTATACTAAAGAACAGAATTCAGACATATAGATGGATACAAAATGTTGGAGAAAAGCCAAGACAGCTTTTTAAACAGGAAATCATGCCTTGACAATCCACTAGAGTGACTAGAATTCTCCGAGGGTGTCAACTAGCTTGTGGACAAGGGTGATCCAGTGTGTACAGTGCACTTGGACTTTCAGAAAGCCCATGATAAGATTCCACATCAAATGCTAATAAGTGAAGTAAGCTGTCCTGGGATAAGAGAGACAATGCTCTCATGGGTCAGTAACTGTTTAAAAGAATAGGAATAAATAGTCAGATTAGAGAGAGGTAAATAGTGGGTGTCCCCCTTAGATGTATATTGAGACCAATGCTGTTCAACATTTTCACAAATGATCTGAAAACGTGGAGAAACAGTGAGGCTATGTCTACACTACAGGGCTCAGGTAAGCTGACTTAATAAGGTTGACTTAATTAAGTTGACTTAGAGGGGCCCCATTTGTTTAAGTTGACTTTATGAAGTCAACTTAAGCCATTGGACCCATTTAAAGTTGACTTAAATAAAGTCAACTTTAAATGGGACCCCTAACTTAAGTCAACTTTATAAAGTCAATTTAAATGCTTCTAATGCACTAAGCTGACTTTATTAAGTTGACTTTAATTGGCACATTGTGTTAAGTCCACTTAATAAAGTCAACTTAACCCTTAAAGTCGACTTTAAGGGCAGGAGTTATTAAGTCAACTTAAGCAAGTGCTTAAGTCAACTTAATGAACTCCAAATGTGGCCAGGGAGTCATTTAAGTCAATTTAAGCCTGCTTAAGTCAATTTAAGCCTCCAGTGTAGACATAGCCTGAGGTAGCAAAGTTTGCAGATGGTGTAGAATTACTTAAGATAAATCTAAAGCTGACCACAAAGAGTTACATAGGCTGTGTTCACACAGCCTCCTTATTTCAAAACAATCGAGGTTGTTTCAAAATAAGGTTTTGGCTGTTCACACGACGCACGGTTGTTTTGGAACAATGGGAACTGTTGTTCTGAAACAACCACGTTGTTTTGAAACAAGTTAAACCTAGTCTGTGGGCAAAACAATGTTGTTTTGCAACAGTTCTTTCGAAACAACGCCGTGCGAACGTGTTGTTTCGAAACAACGGTGGTTTCGAAACGACTTGTTTCAAAACAACCATCGTCTGAACATGTTTCAAAATGAGGGTGAGTCGTTTCGAAATAACTGTTGTCCGGAATTGCTATTTCAATTCCGGCTTTTCTCCTTATTTCGAAGTGACTTTTTTGCTAATTCGAAATAAGTCATTTTGAAATAAGGCATTATTTCGAAATAACCCCCTGTGTGCGAACACAGCCATAGAGATCACACAAAACAGGATGATTGGCCAACAAAATGGGACACAAAATTCAAAGATGACAGTTGTAAAATAATGCTTATTGGAAAGCATGATCTCAACAGTACATATAAAATGATGGAGTCTAAATTATCTGTTACCACTCAAGGAAAGAGATCTTGGAGTCATTGTGGATAGTTCTCTGAAAACATTAATTTAGTGTACAGTTCCAGTGAAAAAAGCTAACAATATTAGGAACCAACAGGAGAAGGATAGATAAGACAGTAAATATCATAATCCACTATATAAATCCACTGTAGGTCCATACTTCAACTACTGCATGCAGTTCTGGTGCCCTTAGCTCAAAAAAGATATATTAGAACTGGCAAAGGTGCAGAGAAGGGCAATGAAGATGATTAGGGGTATGGAACAGCTTCTATAGAAGGAGAAATTAAAAAGGTTGGGACTGTCCAGCTTAGAAATGAGATAACTACATGGGGAATATGATAAAGGTCTATACAATCATGAATAGTGTGAGGAAAGTGGCTAAGGAAGTATTATCTACCCAGGGGTTAAAGTATAATTGGTGGGCCCCAGAACCCTCCTAATGCCAGTCTGGAACCCCCTCACACTGGTGCTGCCCCCCACACACCAGTGTGCCCCCCCACCCCAGCTATTGCCTCCCAGATGCCTGCCCCCACCCAGCTACTGCCCCCCCAGCTACTGCTCCCTACATGCCTAACCCTGCCCTAGCTACTGCTCCCCACACACCTACCCCCCACCCCATCTACTGCCCCTGGCCCTCATCTCACGGATGGTCCACCAACCCCCCGCCTTGCTGCGCAGTCTTCCCCTGCTGCACTGGGCTGACCCCCTCCCCCATGCCTCTTCCCCACCAGGCCAGCTCACCTGTGCCTGAAGCAAGGATTTCCCTAACACCCTGCCTACACCCCTGCTGCACCCCCCAAATTTTCCAACAGCCCCCCAGTTGTCAGCTAGTAACAGTGTTATACCAAACTAGTGAGCACCCCCTAATTTCACGTACTGGAGAGAATACTGCCCCTACCCCCCCTCCAGGGCCCCCTTACCTGGCCACCATGCACAAAAGCGGCCATGGCCCAGGCAGAGGCTTCAGCCTGAACATGCTCAGCAGCTCTGTGCATGCTCAATCAGAGCAGGCTCAGCCCAGAGCCTTAGCCCAGGCCAGGGCAGCTCCCTGCCCTCCCAGAACGTGGCGGAATGGCGTTCCAGGGCTTGCTATTTTTAGGAGCTCAGTGTCAGGGGCACCTAAAAATAGAAAATGGAGCTGAAATGCTGCATTCCAGGGCCCACTATTTTTACACAGTGGGCCCCAGAATGCAGTGTTCCAGCTAAAAATAGTGGGCCCTGGAATGCTGTTGCACCACATTCCAGCCTATTTTAACCCCTATATTTACACTTTCATATAACACAGGAAGCAAGGGTCACCTAATGAAATTAATAGGTAGCAGACAAGACCAATAAAGGAAGAACTTCACAAAACACACAGTCAAACAATGTAGATCCTATTGCTAGGGGACGTTGCGAAGGCAAAGGGTGTGAGCCGTCTAAGATTCAAAGAATTTTTCCATAACACCACTTACCAATGCAGTGATACACAGGTACCTTCCTCCAGACACTCAAGAAGAAATATTCTTCGTGGACTCCTCCAGAAGGTCGGAACAACAGACTAGACTTCTACATTGATTGTTTCCACCACCATGTGAAGGCCGAAATCGTGGACAAACAACATCCCTTACATCATAATCTCAGCCATCCACAGCCTCAGAAACAATTCTGACATTATTGTTAAGGAGGCTGACAAAGGAGGTGCTGTCGTCATCATGGATAAACTGGATTACAAGCAGGAGGCTTATAAACAACTTTCCAACACAACATTCTAAAAACCTCTTTTCTCTGACCCCACTGAAGAATACCATAAGGAATTACAACACCTGCTCAAGAAAATACCTAAGGCAGCACAGGAAAAAAATAGACAGACACACCACCAGAACCCCAACCAGGATTATTCAATCCACTATCTAAAATCCATAAAAAAGGAAACCCTGGGTGCCGCATCACCTCAGGCATTGGCACTCTTATAGCAGGCTTATCTGGCTATGTGAACTCCCTCCTCAGACCCTATGTTATCAACATCCCTAGCTATCTTTGATACACTACAGATTTCCTGAGGAAAATCCAGTCCATCGGTGAGCTTCCTGAAAACACCATCCTGGCCACAATGGATATAGAAGCTCTTTACACCAGCATCCCACCCAAGGATGGATTACAAGCCATTAGAACCACCATCCCAGATGATGCCACAGCACAGCTTGTGACTGCACTTTGTGACTTTGTGCTCACCCACAAACATTTCAGATTTGAGGACAATTTATACCTCCAAGTCAGTGGTACGGCTAGGGGTACCCGGATGGCCCCACAATATGCCAACATTTTTATGGGTGACTTAGAACAATGCTTCCTCAAGTCTCATCCCAAAGCACCTCTCCTCTACTTATGCTATATTGATGACATCTTCATCATCTGGACCCATGATAGGGATGCTCTTGAAGATTTTCACAGAGATTTTGACAATTTCCACTCCACAATCAAATTGAGCCTGGAACACTGCACACAGGAGATCTATTTTCTGGACACTACAATACAAGTTAGAGAGGGACACATCAACCCCACTCTATACTGAAAAACTACTGATCGGTATAGTTATCTACATCCCTCGAGCTTCCATCCTAAACACACCACACGATCCATTGTCTACAGCCAAGCCCTAAGATATAACCGCATTTGCTCTGATCCCTCAGACAGAGACAGACATCTTCAGGATCTCTATCAAACTTTCTTAAAACTATAGTACCCACCTGGAGAAGTAAAGAAACAGATTGACAGAGCTAGAAGGCTACCCCGCAGTCAGCCACTACAGAAAGGCCCAAAAAACAAAACAATAGAATGCCACTGGTTACCACATACAACCCTCAAGTTAGACCTCTACAACAGATCATTAAGGACCTCCAGCCTATTTTAAAAGATGACCCCTCACTCTCTCTAGCCTTGGGATACAGACCTCTCCTCGCCTGCAGACAACCCTCGAACCTTAAACGGATGCTCACCAGCAACTACAGACCTAACAACAGAAACATTAAGGCAGGCACACATCCCTGCAACAAACCATATCTGCACAAAAGACACTATCATAGGACCTAATCAAGCCAGCTACTCCATCAAAGGGTCCTTCACCTGCTCATCCACTAATGTGATTTATGCCATCATGTGCCGGAAATGACCCTGCACCTTATACATTGGACAAACAGGACAGTCCCTATGCCGAAGAATAACTGACAAAACTGACATCAGAAATCACAACACACACACAAAAAAAAAACAAAAACAAAAACAAAACAGTTGCTGAGCACTTCCATCTGCCTAATCACTCCATTGATGATTTGTTAACAATGGCCGTCAAGAAACTCAATGGGACATCAAGACTTCAAAGAGAAACAGCCGAAATTGAACTAATATGCAAATTAGATTGGGTGAAAGCAGGACTGAATCGTGACTGTGGATTCTTTTTACATTATAACAGGTAATTTGACTTCACCCTCCATGTGCTGTTTCCTAGAGTCTGAATCCTTATAAATGCTCTGATTTGCTGTTGCAGTATGACCTGATCCCATGTCTTACACTCCTCTGCATTTATTTTCATCCCCCTCTGTAAGTTCCCTCTGTTCAAAGCATATGACGAAGAGAAATTTTCTCTCATGAAAGCTCATGCAATAAATAAATCTGTTAGTCTTTAAGTGCCACAAGACTCCTTGCTTTTTATTCAGAATAGGTTCATCAATGGCTATTAGTTAGGAGGGTCAAAGATGTAACTCCATGCTCCAGGTGTTAAACCTCTATTTGTCAAAAGCTGGGATTGGATGAAAGCAGATGGATCACCTGATAATTGTCATGCTCTGTTCCTTCCCCAGGAAGCATCTGGCACTCATCACTGTCAGAAAACAGGATACTGGGGTAGCTGGACCATTGGTCTGATCAGCATGGCCATTCTTATGTTCCATAGACAGTAGTATAATCCAGATCCTGTTGTTCCACTGAAATTTTATATTAAGCAACATGATGTAAATAAGCAACTACCAAGATTAGGTTTTTAAATATACTCAGCAGGGCTTTTATAACAAAGGCATCAATGAAAAGGGACATGAAGTTACAATGCATCTTGCCCATTTCCCTGCTCTTCTCTTTAATCAGCACTTCCTAATCAACCCTCAGTATATTCCCTAAACTGATTCAGGTCCACAATGTCTCTTGTGGTCTCTAACTCTGGCTTTCAGTGAGCCAGATGGTGAAGCCCTTCTATGACTCATAGAGTTAAAAGTCAGAAGGGACCAATACGATCATCTCTAGTCTGACCTCCTGCATGATGCAGTCCCTAGAACCTCACACATCCACTCCTGTAATAGACCTCAAACTTATGACTGAGTTATTAAAGTCTTTGAATAATGATTTATAGACTTTAAGGTGCAGAGAATCCACCAGCAAGTGAGCTGTGCCCCATGCTAGAGGAGGGTGGGAAAACCCCCAGAGCCTTTGCCAGTCTGCCCTGGGGAAAATTCCCTCCCAGCCCTAAATATGGCAATCACTTAAACCCAGAGCATGTGGGCAAGACTTGTGAGTCAGACACCCAGGAAAGAATTCTCTGTAATAACTCAGCACCCACCCCAGTTAATGTGCCATTTCAGGCCATTAGCTTATCTGCCACCAGAAGTCAAAGATCAGTCAACTACCAAAACAGTCTGTCCTATCATGCCATCCCCTCCATAAATTTGTCAAGGTCAGTTATGAAGGCAGCTAGGTTTTTTATGCTCCCCCTGCCACCCTCCTCCCTTGGAAGATGACTCCAAAACTTTACTCCTCTATTGATTAAAAACCTGTGTCTATTTCAAGTCTAAACTTCCTGATGGCCAGTTTATATCCATTTGTTCTTGTGTCCACATTGGCGCTGAACTCATATAATTCTTCTCCCTCCCTGCTATTTATCCCCCCAATGTATTTATAGGAAGCAATCATATCTCCCCTCAGCTCTTCTCTTGGTTAGGCTTAACAAGACAAGTTCTTTCAGTCTCCTAACAGAAGGCAGGTTTTCCATTCCACAAGTCATCTTTGTAGCCCTTCTGTGCACTTGTTCCAGTTTGAATTAATCTTTCTTAAATATGGAGGATCAGAACTGCACACAATATTCCATTCATTACAAAGAAGTTACACTAGAAATGAATTTGGACCTGTATGTGCTACATTCTCACCAGTGTTACTTTCATTTTTACATGATAGATCTCCAGCCCTGAGTATTCCTTATTGGGCCAAGAAATAAAAAGCATGTTTATCGCTCAAATCCTATAGATAGTCAAGGGGCTGCAATCCTAAGGACCAGAGACAACCCCCTATAACTTGCACTTCCTTGTGTAGTTACCTGTTAATATTTTTCCTTTCCAGTTTTTCCCTACACCAGTCCAAATGTTCAAGGTTAATTCTTCCCAGCCTGCAGACAGAGGCAAATCCTTTGGTCTTCTGTGTTACGGTCTGCTGCTGCACATGACGTCTGCACTCTTTCAGAGTTCCCAGCTGACACAATTGCAGCAGTGAACACAGGATAAGGAACTGTGAAATGTGATGTTTTGACGTCACCAGGCAAACCAGAATGACCCAATGGCTGCAATGTCACATAGTTATATTAATCTTGCACTTTTTCTCTTTTCAGACTGACCTTGTGAGTTCAGAAAGCAGAGGAAGCTGTAGGCAACTGGGGGCCCTAAGGAAAGGCCCATTGTGGGGGCCCCTAAAGGGCCTCCAATAGGCCCTAACTGCTGCCCTCCCTGTGGACTCAGTCCCCCTGCAGCCCTAACCGCCTCCCCCTCCCAAACTCCTTGTTTGCTTTGCAGAACCAAACATGACTATTCCTCTGGAACTCATAAATTATTCTTGGGTATGATATTTTTAAAGATCTTTCAACCATCAAGCTTGTAAGTTGATCATCTTTCACTTAACGTAAATGAGCTAATGCTGAACTACAAAGCTATGTGTATTAATTAACAGTAAAAAGTGGTAAAATTAATGATGGCTCAAAAATAACTAAAATACCACATTTAAAATTTTGGCAGTCAAATCTTACAAATTTTTCATATAGGCTTGGGTTTATGTGCACTACAAATTTAATACAAATAGTTATAATAAATAAAAATAAGTGAAAAGAAGGTTTCTAGTCTGTAGCTATGAATGAAAAACACCAAATTTCAATGAAATTCTCTAAAGTATTCCAGTTTATAAAACTCTGGCCCCCTCAAAAATATTAAATAGTAAGTACAAAAGAAGCTAAAAAATTACTTACCAAAAGAAAAGACATACAGCACACACAGCTGAAATGATTGCTTGAAAGCAGCACTGTATTTGTATGTAGCAGCCTATATGGACCTACCTGGTAATCTGAGCTAACCAAAGCCAAAATAAAAATTGTCACAAAGGCAAAGGAAAAGGCAAAAGAAGTACAAGTAAAAAAAAGAAAAGGAAAAGTCAAAATTTCACAAGTGGGATTAAAAAATAGCAGAATACTGAGGAACTAAAAGATGAGACCATTGGAAAAGTTCCTGCTATAGTGCTTGCTCCTGCTTTTTTAGCATGTCAGTGTGAAGGTGATGAGCAGATAATAGTGAAATCGGCAATTCAGATGAAGTACAGATCCTAATGATAATTTGCCTCGATGAGCCAAAACTGAAAAGTGCTGAGGTTTCCAGTGCTACTGGCCCTGCTAGATGGGAACAATTTCTATATTTTTATTTCTGTCCACCAACTGGAGGATGGGGCCGCTTATAGTTTGGGGGCACTAGGCAGCCACCTGCTTCACCTACCCCTAAAGTCACCTCTGTCTGAAAGGATGGGGCCAAGACTAGAACTGAAGACTACGAAGAAAGAAATTGACGGGAACATTACAGTTTTTCTTTTCTCTTCAGTCTCACACTCCAATCTAGATGTTCGGAACCTCCCCAGACAGCACTAATGGATTAGGTAGGGTCTAGTGCACATCATGGGCCTCAAAGCACTCTTTTAACAAAGACTGTAGTGGCTGAAACCTTTCTGTCCAGCTTGTGTTCTTTAGACAAGGTGACTATTAAAACTCAGGTGGCCATTTTTGCAGATCTCTATGGGCCATGGGAACATCATTGATCTACCTCAGTGGGCTTCCAAGGTGTTTGAACTGCTTCTTTGTTTAGTTCTTCTATATATCTAGACACCTTTATTCCTGGGTTTCCCTCACCAGTTGATGTAGACCAATGTGATTGCCAGCTCCCACTGAACTCCAACTTCCCAGTTCCATAGAACAGGAAGGCTAACCTTACTGTTCTTGCTTCCAGATGGATGATAGACCATTCATTCGCTGTTAATCTTCACCAGCCAGCTTTGTTCTTTTTCCACATCCATGCAGTGTGATGTTTGTTTTTCCTATCTGCCAGTCTAAATGATCCTCCCCCTGTGTAATTTCTTGTGATGAGTTACCACCTAAGGTTGGGTAGTGATTTGTGGTGATAACCCCAGCTCTCAATATAGTTCATCGAAGTCTGCTTTTCAATGGGACTATTGGAAATGATGAAAGCAAAGCATGGGCTGTGGTATAGGATAGTAGCAAAAGATTTGATCATCTTTCCTGAGTGTAGTGAAAGTTCTTTCAGAGGCAGTAATTCAGGGTGAGGGCACTATGAAATATACCTGGTGAAAGAGGAAATATGCATGTTATAGTTAAGTAAATACAGTGGATAGGCAATGGGACTATTTATGACATTCAGCATATCAGCAATATGCAATAAATCTTTGGGTCAAGCATCTAAATGCAATCAGCACCACTGGAAATTTAGAGACACTTAATAATGACATTTGCTTTTCTTTTGTCCTGCAAAAAATAGATAGGGATGCATTTGGAGTTAAAGCTGCCCTTTAACTTTAGGTCAAGTTTTATTTTGCTTCCCCATAATTATTCTGTACAATGAGAAGGTGATTTTGTGAAACTTCATTTGTTTGGGTTGATTTGACTTGATTGAGGACTCCTGGCCCTAGTGTAATAAGTATTAATAGTTTTTTATATTTTTTTAAATGAACCAGAGTCCTGATCATGCTAAGGATTAATCATAACTGAAGGCCTCTGTCCTGAGCAATTTGCAAGTTAAACTGTAGGATTAATAATTATAATGATCTGAACTCATGCATTAACTCATCACAAACTGAACTAGCATATCCATGGACAGGACTTGCTAGTTGGATTTAGGAGAGGGGCACCATGGGAGGTGTGGCAAGATGGCCTCCAAGAAGGACAATGCCCCCACCCAATACATAGAAAGAGGAAGGCACTCTGGGAGCAAGAAGGACAAAAAGTGTTAAATCAAAATAACAGTTAAATCAAAATAATGCAGCTACACTGTGTTATTTTGAAATAATAATTTCTATTTAACCATCATTTTGATATAAAGTTAGGTTTTATTATTTTGAAATGACCGTTCCTTATTTGGAAATGAGGGAACTCCTCATTTCAAAATAAGGAAAGCTAGTGTAGACATGCACTGCTTTAAATTGAAATAATCATCATTATTTCTATTTAAAGTGTAAGTGTAGACAAGCCCCCTCTTCTTTATGGTGGTACCTACATTTGGACTTCATTAGTGCAAAACTATTAGCTCTCTATAAAATCTTTGCTTCAAAAGAGAGGTTTTGTTGTTCTTTGGGCATGGGAGGATCAGCATCTGCAAGTGGAGCATTTCTTCCTGCACTCTCATTCCCCAAGATGTGAAAGAGTGCCTGCATGAGAACCAAGCACACAGAATACTGGTTCACTGCAGGCCAAAGTTTCACGCCCATTGCAAAATCTGCACATACAATGGGAGTATGTGATGGCTGGAAAGATGGAGCTTTACACGTACTTCATTTTAAATGTCCCAAGCAGCTGGGCTCTGACAGCTTCTTTGGGACACAGGTTCTTATTGCTAGTTATTTGTTTGTGCAGCACCAGCTGTTACTGAGGGGAAGCTTTCCTTGTTTTGTTTTTTCTAACTAAAACATTTATTTTCCTAATGTTAATCCCTCCTTGTAGCCCCAGGCTCTAGAGGGGGGTAGGGGTCAGCTGAGGACAGGGTGTGGTGAATTGAACTTGCTTAGAATTCTACCACTCTTGTGTTTTTTACATCAACGTATGGCAACAGCAACCAATATGGCCAGCTCTACTTCCTAAAGAGAACAGCAAAGTAAACACATGTGCAAGAGCGATGTAGATGTGTTTATCATACACAGCCAAGTACAGTAGATTTCTGAGGATAAAAGTATCCAGTGGAAAAACACATGGGCATAAGTGAAACATTAACCAGCAAGAGCTGCCTAGCCAACAACATGTGTATCCTTCACAGGCTCAGGGTTCTGGACTTTGGAGCTCATCGGGAAAGCTTCAGCCTTTTTATGATTCATGGCTTTTTTCCTGACAATTACCAAAGAGACCATATGGTAAACATTGTTCAACCAGGGAAAAAAAAGAAGACTAGATAGTCCACAATCCAGGGAGATCTAACTTCTGTCATAGGAGCTAACCTGCAGCATTAGCAATGTGCACAGTGCTCCTTAGGCTGAAATATTAGGGGCATAGTCAGAACTGATATTTTGGCCAGGCCTTTAGTTGACATGGGTGAGGCACAAGCCTTGTGTCACAAGTGAAATAGAGGCTGATAAAAACACAGGTTGAATTGCTTAAAATCTGATTGGGTGGGCCTGCTTTCAAAGTGGGTGGGCCATGGTCCACCCCCATGTTCTTCGTATCTGCACTGCTAATGAAATTCACCCCTGGGCAGAAAGCAGAGTGGGGCCTAGCTGGCACATCCACTCATGGGAAATTTCTTTCTCAAAGGGAAGCAGTGACTAGTCAAGGATCCTCTTCACTGATCCAATATTTGGTGGAGAGTATTATGAGCTAGTCATTCACTGGCAAATTATTTAGATCAGGGATTGGCTTTTACTGTGTCTTTGCAGAATGATCTCCTGATGATGACCAGGGGCTTAGGGTGCTAGCCACATATAATAAATAAATAAATAAAAACAACACTGTGGTTTGAAGCCACATTAGGCCAAATTTGCTGCTGCCATAGCTGAAATCAGTGAATTGACACCCCTCGAGTTCCATACACTGAAGCAAACACTGGATTTAGGACCTTGCTGAGCAAAGCACTGGGAGCACATGCTATCTTTAAGGGCAACTACTCCAATGCTTGCGTGCTTCAACAGCTGGGCACATTTGTGAGCAGAACACACATTGTGAACATTGGTGGCATTTTTATATGGTCAGTGTTCCAACTCTAACCACACTTGAAAGGTAACTTTCCACTGGCAGTTGCCCAACAAGCACTTCAGGTATGTGTCAGGTCCCTTTAGAAAAAAAAACAAAACAAAACAAACTTATCTTGCTCATTATCACCCTGGCATTTGCTTTGGCTTTTGTTTAATTACCTCTTGAATTGAACAAAGGTTCAGATAGGGTTGAGATAATGGGAAGTCAGTGAAGCCAATGTGTAGGAAATAGCGATACAGAAGGTGTTAGACTGTGCCAGCTGACCCTCAGTTATGAGAAACAAAGGCTGATAAGGGGGAAAGCGATTAATCAATCAACGAGGCAACATGGGGATGTGTGAAGAGCTGTCAGATGTTTGCACCTACATCCCACCTGGATGGCCACAAACAAAACAGAGTCTACTTAGACAAATTCCTGTGCAGCAGAGCAAAGCCAGACAAACACTGCGAAGCCCCTGAAAAAAGGAATAAACATGGGAAATTAATAAACTTTGAAGCCACCCAAAGCTTAATGCACAATTAAATGGTGACCTGAGAAGAGGGACCATTTATTTAGTACTTGCATTACGGTAGTTCTTAAAGGCTGCCATGGAGATCAAGGCCCTCATTGTGTCACATGGTTTGCAAACACAATAAGCAGCAGTCCTTGGCACAGTTTGTCATCTAAATAGGCAGAGTGGGGAGGGGTAACAAGGGATAGAGTGGTGACATGACTTGTCCAAGGTCATGCAGAAAGGCGCCATACCAGTCCAGTGGTCTATCAATTGAGCCATACAATGTCCCACACAAGGTAAAACACTGGATTCACGGGAAAAGGGCTTGAGCTAACTCCATTGGCAAAGGGTAACCTTTGCATCATTGCTCTTTCTTGGGGGCTCCATTGTGAGCTGGCAGCTTTAAGCTGTGGTTAGGTTCTATAAGAATCCCGCTGCCGAAGGCTCCCCAGAAGATGCAGTGAATTAGATCTTCCACAGCCACTGTGGCCAGACCTCCCATTTAGTCAATGCAGCCTGCTTTTGAAGATATGCTGGCCAGCTATAGGGCTCCCAGATAGGAAGAATATGGATGCCCTGTGCTTGCCATGCACTTCATGCAACTGAGCAATTCCCTCTTCATTCTCCTCACTCTGACAGGCCCTGCTCACAATGGTTGGTGCTGTGCGTGGGGACACATGCTAGCAATCCAAAGCAGACATATCGATAACCGCATCTTGTGAAAAGCTTTAGAGGAGCAAGGGGCAGGTGTATCAACTTTCACTTTCTGTCGCAACTGTGCTGACAATGGCTCCTCTGTGTGTTTTATTGGTAGCTGCTGCTAGGTTCCCATGCCACATCCATGGGCTGCCTGAGCTGGGTAAGAAAGGGAAAGAAGAGGACTCAGGATGACACGTTCAGTGACTTCCTGCTAGCCCAGTGCTGCATCTGACCTCAAGCAAATGGCCTGGAGGGTGAATATTGCAGACCGTATGGAGAAGGAAAGAGCAGAGAGGAGAATGGCCCCAAAGTTCCAGCAGAAAAAGGTGAGGGAGATGTCCTTGGTCTTCTCCAGGAGCAGAAAGATGCCACAAACTCCTGTCGACTCTCAATTCAACAGTCACAGCTGGCCTCCCTCTGCAGCACCCTCCTACACCCCTGCCCCCAACATTTCACGTAGCGAAAAGGACCACATTCCTACCCTCACCACACAACACTGGGGACAATTAAGGACATCCCCAGCTTCAGATACCTTGACCTCTGAGAGCCAAAGTTGCTGTATGTGGAGCTAAAATGGACAGGAATGTTCTTTCCCCTTCCAAAGCTCTGTTCAATATATTTATTAAGTTTTTATGTGTTTGCTTTTAACTTGCACAACTTTTTTTTTTCATTGCTTTAAGTTACTCAGTAAAATGCTGCCTCCACCTCAGCAGCAGCTTTCTCCCTTTTGCTTCACAGAGATTAAGCAAGACAGAGCAGAAAGCTACAATGATGGGTGTATTTTTCTCCCTGGGATCAAATCTGGTGAATAAACAACACAAGCATCCCTTCAATCTACCAAAAGCACATTCAACTGTTGTTCTGCACCTGTTGATCCTTCCTTGGTGTTGTGAAGGTAGCTGGTGTACAGCTTCATGAGCCAGGGCAGTGACTGGCAGGTTGGGTCCTCCAGGATCACTATTGGCATTTCAACGTCACCTTTAGCGTTGCAGGAGTTGGTGAAGTCTCTACTCGTAGCTTTCTGAACAATCTCATGTTCTTAAAGATGCAAGCGTCAGGTACCTTCCCTGACCAGCCAATGCTGATGTCATTGAAGCGTCTCTGGGGATCCACCAACACTTACATAACCACAGAAAAATAGCCCTTTTTGCTTGTGGTACTTTGTGGCAAGGTGATCAGGTGGCAGACCAGGGACAGGCATGCAGTTCATCCTTCTATCAGAATCTGGAAACCCATTGCTTCCCATCCATGCACTAAATCCTTTGCATTGCTGAGAGTCACAATCCTGAATAGCAGGGGATGATTAATGGCCATGCACACTAGCATGACAACAACCCCCTCATTTTCCACCTTCAAAATGATTGCTCTCAGCACTGCCAGCTTCCACAGTGTGATCACAAGTCATTTCTCCAGAGTCACTGCAGCTCTCATTCTGGAGTCCCACAACTGGTGGGCTGGGTCACACGCAGCACACAGATCCAGGAGTGTGGCCTGGAGCATCTGAGAGTGATGCAGCCACTCTGTGCTATTCCACACCAGCATTGCACTGTTATCTCACCAGTCAGTGTTCATGTCTTGGGCCCATTCTATGGAGCAGCTCTGTGATTGCCATTGACAACCTGCAGTTAAGTTTTCACTACATCCCACAGCGATCTGTCCTCCATGAAATTGTCACATTCCCTGCTGATGTGGCTCCTTCTGTGCCTCTGCAGATACCAGAGGATCATGCATTTTCTGCTTGTAACATTTTTGACAATTAGGCCCCCTGACAGCAATTCTGGACCTCAAGGCATAACAGTCCCATCCTGCCTCTTTCTCCAATGGCCCTGCACACAGTTCACACCCACTCCACCCCAGGTCCCTTCCCACCTCCCACTTAGTCTCCCTCTTCTCTCCTACACTCCTCCTTTCCCCAGGTGGCAAGCGACAGCACAGGGAGAGTTGAGAAGGTGCGGAAGAACATGAAGAGCAGAGGCATGGGTGGCGGGGCAAGCGGAGGAGAAGAGGGACACAGGCAGTGAGTGACAGCATTGAGGCCAAGTGCAGGGGCAGCATAGCAAGGGAGGAGTGATGTAGTGAGTGGCTGGGCGAGGTCTGGTGTGGAGTGGAGTGGCATGTGGGAGGGGCTGTGGGCAGAAGAGGCTTGGGCCATGTTAAATTTCCAGTCTTCCGGCAACAGCTCACCCCCACCCCCAGCAGGTATGATGACAATAGTACAGAGTTATTCGGGCTTTGTGCTTTTAGCAGAGATGAGAGGCGGCAGTTCATGCAGTCTTTAAAAAAGGGTACAAAAATATGGGCAATAAATGACATGATGGGATGGAGACAGTTGATGCTGGACGGTTGGCCCCTTGC
>ML681972.1:6344846-6380426 GCA_007922195.1 Podocnemis expansa
TATGAGCCATCCTGGTGAGCGTGGGGAGGCATGATGCAAGGGGCCAATCATTCATGCGCAAAAGGGACATAAGCAGGCAAATCAATAACTTGGGAAAGAGAAGGAGTCTGATGGATCAGGAGTAAGAGCATGTTTTTACAAAGCATGATGGTGAGCACAATCTGTAAGTACAATAAGACCCTCAGGAGACACAATCAGTGTCATTTGGTGGGGTGAGTTCTGAGTTATTACAGAGAATTCCTTCTTGGGTGTCTGACTTATGAGTCATGCCCACATGCTCAGAATTTAACTGATCACCATATTTGGGGCTAAGAAGGAATTTTCCCTCAGGGCAGACTGGCAAAGGCTCTGGGTGTTTTTCGTCTTTCTCTTTAGCAGTACTTATCAGACACAGTGCAGGTATTCCATGACCCACTCCGACCCCACCCAGTCAGGTGGAGGGAGGTGAGTGGGGATGTTGGGGGAAGGAGTAATTTTAAATGCCCCAGCCTCAGAGAATCTCCCAGGCCTGTGGTGGTAGGCACTGATGCATGTTTGGAAGTTTTGTGGCGGCTGGGGCATTTTAAATCTCCCACCACTATTACTTACTTTTTCGAGATAGTTATTGTCATGTGTTAAACATAATGTAATTAATACTTTCAGGTGTTCCCAGGTCCACTAAAGGTTGAGAAATACTGTTCTGTACCATCTGGCACAGCTCACTTGCTGGTAGAGTTTCTGTACCTTCAAGTCTTTAAATCATGATTCGAGGACTTTAATAACTCCGTCATTGGTTAGAGATTTATCACAGGAGTGGCCAGCATAGCACAGGAGGTCAGACTAGATCAGTGGTTCTCAACCACTGTGTCAGGACACATTACTGTATCACCACATAGCAGTAAGCGTGTTGTGGAAAGCCAGGGAAATGGCTGGATTTGGCCTGGAGGAAGTGGACTGGAGTGTCCTGTACAATCAGGATATGCCACCAGGTATGTTGCAACCTGCAAAAGGTTGGGGACTACTGGACTAGATGATCATATTGATCCCTTCTGTGATTAATATAAGCTCAGCATGTGCCTAATTTAATGGCTGATAGGGTTATGTAGTTATCATGGCCAAGGTGAATTTTGAGGGGGGGATTTGAGGGCGGATAAGGTAGTGGCCTGACTTTTTGCGGGAGTTTTCCCATGCACATTGAGTGGGATGGGAGAAACTGGTGGTCAGCTGTGACAGGGTGAAAGCAAAAGTCGACATGACAATGAACTAACAGAGCACATAGGTATGGCAGTGATGAATTGGGGTAGGCCTTCAAGACAAACACACATAGGTTGTGGTTGATGTAGTGGGAGGAAGAGGAGTCCAGCAAGCTAGGAAATTGATCCTAATAACAGCACTTTGAAAGGATTGGAGGAGAACAAGTTTGCAGTAGTCAAAGCCAGAAAAGGCGCAGTTGTAATAGTTGCAATTCAGTATGACAGAGTTCTGGATGAGTATTTTAGGTGTCTGGACAGAGGAAAGGTGAGATCTTAGTATTTTTATGGAGGAAGATACAGCATGAATTAGAGAAACCCTGGATGCCTGAATCTAAAAAGTCGGCAGAATCAAAGCTTACACCCAGATTATGGGCTGACTGATGGTGACTTGTCTTCAGGGACTGAAAAAATGGAGAAGGGAAGAGCCAAGAATTCAGTTTTGGTCATAATGGCTATGTCTACACAGCACTTTTATTTTGAAATAACACTTGTTATTTCGAAATAAAAGAAATTAAGTCTACACGACATTTTCTTATTTCAAAAGGACGGATCCCATCCTTTTGAAATAAGAATTGTCATTTCAAAAAAGTAAAACCTGGCCCCCCCCTCGAAACAGCCATTATTTCGGAAGGGATATTTCAAAATAACGACGTTTAGACCTGTTCTTTCAAAACAGCACTGTGTAGACCTGTTGTTTCAAAAGAACTGTTCAAAACAACAGGTCCAAACGGCTTTATTTCAAAATAACCATTTCGAAATAACAGCCATTTGGATTGCAGGCTTTCCCTTAATTCGAATTAACAGTTTGTTAATTCGAATTAACTTATTTTGAAATAAGGATTTTATTTCAAAATAACTCATTTTGAAATCCTTATTTTGAAATAATGATGCATGTGTAGACATAGCCAATGAGTGTAATGTGACAGCTGGAGAGCTACAAAGAGGAGCCAGAAAGACAGGCTAAGCTTATAGTTTGGATGGATGGAGACAGGTCAGGAGTGGAGAGGTAAATTGGTTGGTCATGAGAGTCAAAGCAGCAGTCAAAGCTGCACTTGCAGGTAATACTGCATAGTGAGAGGACTAAAGGAAAATGAGGGGAACCAGGACACATCCCTGTGAGACCCACTCAAAAGATGGAATGGGAGCCTGAAAAAGACTCACCAAATGGTGCACTGAGGGAAAAATTAGAGGGGTAAAGAAGAGAACCAGGAATGTGTAGTCATGAAAGCCAGCATAGCATGGAATTGCAAGGAAAGGAGCATGATTAATGGTGCTCCAGGTAATGGATCCATTATGAGGATATATGAGAATGAAGTACAGGCCCTGGTATTTATCTAGAAGGAAGTCATTAGAGATCTTGGTGTCAGCACTTTCAGTGGAGTACAGAAGCTGGGAAATTTTCCTTAAGGTTAAAGAGCTTTTGGAATCCTATCAGATGGTCTGAGTGCCATTTTCAGCCATCTCAGTCATTGTCAAGTCCAGCAAAATGTATTTGTGAGCACCCACTCTCATATCAAGAGTTTTCTGAAGGCTACAAAACATCTTTGTTCTCGAACAGATTCATGACTTGACACCTCAGCCTAGTTCTAAGGATGCTGTCACACCCTCTTTTTGAACCTTTAGCTTCAGTACTCCTCTACTCTTCTCATATCAAAGCAGCCTTCTTCAATGTTTAAATCCTCTGCACTCCGTTACCCCTGTAGAACCATCAGGTACTAAAAGCAGGAGAGAGAAAAATTTAGATTCCTTACCTGTTCATTTCCTTTTCCCTATTTTGAGTGCCTGACAATCCATCCCCACCTTGTCTATTTTTAAAGGGCACTTTCTAGTCAAATTCCAGTCTCCAGCAGACTTTTTGCCAATGTCATTATAGGCTCTGTGTGTCTATTAAAAAAGAAATCCCTCTCTTTCAAGATTACTAGTTAGCGCCATTGTAAAAATGCTATTGACCATCAGCATCCTGACCAATGGTTTTAGTAGGGAGTAGTCCACTCCAGTAGTTCTTCCTTGGGCCAGAACTCGTCAGGTGGCTACTGATGGATAATTCTGCTGTGCTTCCACTTCTGGGTCAGAGAGAACAACTCACTGAACCATTGCTAGACACTCAAAATAGGAGAAAGGAAATGACTGAGTAAGTTACGTTAGTGTATGACTGACATGATGAAGAGAATTCTTCAGAAACAGCAGTAGTTTGACCATGACCTTTCATCATCATGATGCATGATTTTTAAGAGTTAAGAAATAAAGTTTCCATGGTCTTGTCATTTGGTTTGAAAGAATTTGCTTTGATTTAATTTGATAGACCTGATCTGAAGCCCACTGAGGTAAATGGGGAGACTCTTTTCATTGACTTTAGATTAGGCTGTTTAGACCCAGGATATAGCAGGTGTAAATTGGTGAAGCTCCACATTTGAGCCAGATTCTTAGCTGGTGTAAGTCAACATGGAGCTACTCTGATGTAAGCTAGCTGAAGAGCTAGCCCTCAGGACCATTTTCCTATATAATGTTTTTGTAGTGGATATTATTTATGATCCTGTTATCCAAACTGTAAGTTTTTTTTTTCATAAGGACCCAGATAAGCATCTCAGTATTTGTCATAGACTGCCCAACCAGTTATACTAAAAGAAATTAAGATGTTTTTATTTTTAGGAGTTCCCATTCAGGAGTTTAAGAAATAAAGTCTCTGAGTGTTTGCAATGCCTTTTGCTGTAGAGGTGTGATTTAGGTGTAAATCTCCATTGTGGTTTAGAGACAATGCTGCTGATAGGCAGTATGGATTGACATCTCGTAGCCCACTCAGAGCTTAATTTGTAATGAAAGAGGTGGCAGTGCTGAAGCATCTCTTTACATTCATAATTGATGCAGCAAGCCTGGTGCCAAGGCTATGAACTAACAAGCACAGAGGTGCCAGGGCTATGAACTGCCAAATCCTGGCACAAATTAATCACTGACCCCAGTTCTTTGTTGATAGCACTCCTCTATGAACTTCAGAGTCTTTAATTCCAACTCCTTGATTTTTGAAATGTAACTCATTGGGGAATTAGCTGCAGGAGCCTCAGTAAGAATCAGATGGCTAAACCCCATGCGGCACTTGGTGTATTTCAGACTAAACTACAAAAACTTTCTCAGCCTTTTTCTAAGTTAATAAGGACAAAAAAAGCTTTGGTGGAGTCCATCTTTCACTGAAACTCACTAAGCACAGCAATTTCTCTTTCTAACGGTAGAAAGAAGGTGTTTTTTAGCTAACAGACATATATTGGATTATTTCTGGCTTTTAAAAGAGGAAATCTAGTAAACCTACTATTCTGTATGAACGTAGGAGTCTTTGCCTCCTGGCATACCTGCTGTCTTCCTTCCCCTTGCATACAAATAAACACAAGTCATAAACAAGTTCAGTTGCAAAGGTTTGTGTGTGACGGTCCTGTGGGAGTAATCCATACTGTGCACACAAATCCAATTGCCCTACTGTCTTTCACTGCCTTGACACTTGGAGTAGTCTATCAAGGTCACCCTCCACTAACTCTCCTGTTTTCAGTCCAGCCAGACTCCCCAGACACAGCTTCGCTCCTCAGAATCCCCTTGGAAGGGATGAGCTTCCACTTTCTGGTCACAGATAACAGGTCAGACAAGCATAAATCCAGCAAGGTCTTCAACCCAGTGAGCAGGGCTTGATCACAGCGTTATCTGTCTGCATTCCTCCAGCCTCTCCTCCTTCTGTCAGTGTTTAACAGAACTCTAGTCAGCACAGATACATGGGAAGGTTACATGCTTCTGAACTGGCTCTGAGATGGAGCCCAGCATTGCTGTCTAAAGCCAGTCCTTTGTCCACTGCATCCATTGGCCTCCCTCAAAAAATTCTTTAAAGAATGCCAAAGGCTTCAGCATCAATTGTCTCAGAAAAAATATTTGCTAGAGCAGCTGGAAAAAGCCAAGTCAGTGGAACTGCACGTCACAGCACTCTGTAGCACTTTGGTGACAAAATGAAATTTAAGCCCCAAGAAAAATTGCAGTGTGCCCTTTTCCCTAGTTTCACCAGACAAGAGACAGAGTCATTTGTATTATATGGTGCAAAGATTGAGAGGGAGGGGGTTGCAGCCACCAAAAAATGTCAAAAACCTGTAAAGCCCAAAGTGAGTCATTTTGCCCTTTCACATAATCACCAGAGCCCCAGCTAACAGCTTGTGCTTTCCCTGTGGCTCTTTTTCTTGTACCAGTATGAAAAGACCCGATTTTTGGGTCCTGGGTGAGAAAGATCTCTGAAACCAGTTGAGTGAAGCCAGCAAGCCAAATCTACTGTCTGTCTCAGTGTGGTGCACCTGACTTTCAGATGGCTTCTCAGCAAGTCTCCACTGATACAGACTGCATGAGAGGATCCCAAGGGCCTACTCTGGTACTGCTTTTCTAACCCCCCCCCCCCCCATTTATCTGCTTTGATACTCCAAGGGGTGTACAAAGGCACCAGCTTGGCTTAGTCTGTTATCAGCCCACTGTTCCACCTTTACTCCTGTTCCTCTCCATTTTGGTGCTCCACAAAGAATGCCTACATGATAATGAGTAAAGCAAATAGGCCTGCATCTCAGGCAGCATTGAGAGCTCCCAGCTACAAGGGCAAATTCTCCCTGTTGATTGTAAATTGTGAATGGTGACTCTGTTGTTAGCCAAAGAGAAAGAGGTCTATGCCAGAGAGCCAGTTGCTAGTGTGACAGACTCCTACCTACTCTGCAGTCAATATGGGGGCCACATACTTTCACAGTCCATTGTACACCACTGGGCTCACTTTCTTCACCTGCTAATCTGAGCATGTAACTACTCTGTACCCCTCTGCTCGCCACCCCTCTTGTGCTGACCCATCACAACTTTTTTGGGCACTTCTTCAGGGCCCTGCCTAATTGCCTTCTCTCCTAGCCTCTTATCACAGTGACCTGTACCCACTCTGCTCTGCTAATGATACCAGCCTGGGTGTCCTTGTGGCCCATCTTTCCCACCACCATCTTGGCACTTTTTCCACATGGCTCTTGAGGCTCAAGATGATCTCTCCTGAGCTGGTTGACTAGACCATAACCCTCCCCTCATTCAAATCGCATCTTAAGACCCATTCCTATCATGGCATCCTAAGAAGTGTTGGAATTGAGACATATTTCTAAGACAGCTATTATATATTTTTCTATTTTGTTTGATTTATTCCTCCTGGGAACATGATTCTGGGGAGTTAACAGAGTGATTTCATTAGCGCAGGCCTCCCTGTTCATCCATCCTTCCTATCCTCACCCCCCCTTGACTGCATGTTGTATAAAATCTGCCAGCAGATAGTTTGGATCTTGGGTGATTTATCTCTAGGGAGAAGTGCCTGGACACCCTCAGGAGGAGCACAAATAATAAAAATAATTTGCGGCTGCTGTCTCTGAAGCTGCTTTAACTCCCCTCCATCACCCAAACACCATCAGGTGTGTTCAGATGAGCTGCCTTCCTCCTCATGGATCTGCTGAGCCCAGCCCACAAATGCACCCTGCTTCAGTCAGTTCCCACAAACAAAAGAATTTCATTGTATGCGGACTGGTCCATTGATTCCTATTTCATCACTCTTATACAATAGAACTCATGCTGCTTTTCATCTCTTGTGAACACCGGGGCAGGAGGTAGGAGTCTACCTTGAGCAAGACACATCCCGCTATCTGAATTCAATCTAATGTCTCTCACTTTCACGCCCAATCCAAATACAGCATTCTTCATTACAGCACACTTGGGAATAACATGGCCAGAGCCAAGAAACTTAAAGCAGAAGTTTTGACATTTATCTTGAATCTATACTGCTGCTTGCAAACTAGTCTCAGCAGGGCAAGCCTAGGACATGGAACGAGCTTGTGCTGAACATTTCCCAGCTGTTTACAGGTCAGGCTTTTAACCTTTAATGTCTCTGCATTTTATTCAAAAGGCAAGTTTATTTACAAAATACCTAGGGCTTGTTTATAAAATGCTCTACCTCAGAAGAAATGTGGGTTTGATAAGCTCAGTGTTTATAGATCATATGCCCATGCCACTAGGTTAAGGGTGAAATTCACCACATACAGAGGGCCAGTAAGCGCCCTATGCCTTACTTTAAGTTCCAGTTCCCAGTGAGACATGGAAAGATCCCAACCAGTTGAGCAGATGACTCATTTGTCCTAGCTCCCAGCACTAGCAACTCAAATCAGGGAGGAGTCAAAGAGGGATTATTTAGATTTCAGTGACGCACAGGTCTTGTGATGACTGTCTGCAGGGGGTGGAATTTTCCCCTAAGTGAATAGTTTGCATCAGGAAGCACTTTTAGTTCAAAGGAGCCATTCTGGATCATTCTGTAAATGAGACTTCAGGTCACAGAGCCTACACACGAACATGCTTTGGAGAAGCATTCTTGGAAGACGCCAAATGGAGAGACAAACTTTGTGCCCCCTGTGAAGTTTAATTTTATAAATCACACCTATTTTTAACTAGTACACACACAAAAAATAGCTCTGAAGCCAGCAAACCTCTGTTTATATTTTAAATGTGTGGCTCAAAAATAGCCAAAACAATGTTTTTTTTTAAATATGGTAAGAAAAAATATATCCCAAAGGTTGAAACATTGTTTGCAAGGAACAACTTTAAATTGGGACAGTTCTGAAGGTCTGAAAATAGGGGTTTATAACTGGAAATGCAAGGATGACACTAAGAATAGTAGGCTTTATTACAACTCAACTACCAAGTATTTAGGTGGTGTTCTTGGAACCTGCCATTAGTGATGTCTGTAGACCAAGGTGCAGAATTATTTTGATATGAAAATGCTGGCATGATTTCACATGAGCTGAAGGAGCTGGGCCACTGGTACTCAAGACCACGCTCCTCCTTGAAAACAGCACTGGGTGACTCATTCTGCCATGGAAAGCAAGATCATGAGACGTTCTTCTATGTTCTCAAGGTGCTGATTCCCTAAGAATTGTGTGCATAGGTCCGTCTGAGGACTGTAGGCCCCACCTTGGCTTAGTGTGGTAGTGAGGGGTCCATCTAGCTGAGAGATCTTAAAATATAATTGTCAAAGGGAAATCATCATTGGATAAGTGGGGTCCTTAAGGTTCTTGGCCCTACACTATTTAAGATTTTTATCAGTGACTGGGCAGAAAATGTCAAATCATCACTGATAAAGTTTGCAGACAACACAAAAATTGGTAGTGTGGTAAAGAGTGAAGAGAACAGCCCACTGATATAGAGCCATCTGGATCATGTGGTAATCTGAGCACAAGCAAACAATATGCATTTTAATATGGGTAAATGCAAATATGTACATCTGTGAACAAAGATGATAGACCATGCTTACAGGATGGAGGATTCTGGAAAACTGTGATCCAGAAAAAGATCTGAGCATCATGGTGGATAATCAGTTGCACATGAACTCCTGGTGCTATATGGTGACCAAGAGAGTTAATGCAATCCCTGGGTGTGTAAACAGAGGACTCTTGAGTAGGAATAGAGACGTTATTTTACTGCTGTACTTTTCACTGGTGTGACTGCTGCTGAAATACTATGTTCCATTCTAGTGCTCTCTGTTCAAAAGGGATGTTGATAAATTGGAGAGGGCTCAGAGAAGAGCCTGGAAAATGAATTAAGGAGTAGAAAATATGCCTTACAGCGATAGACTCAAGGAACTTAATCTATTCAGCTTTACAAAGAAAAGGGTTAGGGGTGACTCAAATCACAGTCTATAAGTATCTATGCAGAAAAAATCTTCAGTCTATCAGAGAAAGGTATAACACAGTCCTCTCGCTGGATGCTGAAGCTAGACAAATTCAGACTGGAATTAATGTGCACATTTTTGACAGTGAGAGTAATTAACCATTGGAACAATTTACCAAGCATTGTGGTGGTTTCTCCACCATTGCAATTTTAAAATCAATACTGGAATTTTTTCCCCCTAAAAGATCTGCTCCAATTTGGGGGCAGTTTTATGGCCTGTGCTATACAGGAGGTCAAACCAGAAGATCACAGTGGACCCTTCTAGCCTTGTAATCCATGAATTTAATAGCCACCAGTTGAGATAGTGGAGGCCAGCTGCTGCTCTTTAGACAGGCTGTAGATTATCCCCTTCTCGGACCATTGCTTCTTGTCTGCAGGTGGGTGGTGGTCCATTCTTCAGGAGGAAGACAACCTTCAGCCACCCAAGCAGAGGAGTGTGGGGGTGGGAGGACACAGCCATCACCATCATAACTGACTTGGACTGGGCTGGCAGAAGTGAGGATCCATGTATGCAAAGTCCTCTACTGAGACAGTGTCAATCAGTATTCTCCCCACGACTTGAAATTAGGGGCGGTATAGGGGAGAGGCGTAGGGGGGTGTCGGGGTGCTCACTAAATTGGTATAACACTGTTACTAGCTGACAACTTGGGGGTATTGGGAAATTAAAACCCAGCTTCTGGTACAGAGGGATGTGGGTGTAGGTGGTAGAAGCCTGGAGGCTTGTTGCAGTGGATGGGGGAAACTTCTCCTAAAAGCAGGAGACAGTGCTTCTCCCTGAGGGAGGAGCAACTGGAGGAAAAACCCTGATACCAGCTTGGGAGACAGGCTGATATTTTCCACCAGAACTACAGCTTCAGCAGAGAAGGCAACAAATGGCACGCCATGAAGTCTGACTGACAGACTTACTGGGTTACTCTGCACCTTGTGGGGGGAACAAGACCAAGCATGCTGGAACTAGAAGCGCCCACAAGACTTGTCTGGTGTGGAGCTGACTTTACTCTGCCCTCTTTTGCCAATGATAGGGAGCCCTAACCTGGCAGACCTAAGGGGAGCCTTGCCACAGGCGGTTTCCTCCTCTCAGAACAGTTGTTCCTGGCCTGCCTGTGTCTGCAGAAAACATCATGACACTGGTTACACGCATGTTATGTTTTCAAGATTTTCTCAGTCATGAGGGCAAGAAACATTTATATTTTAGTTGAAGGTTCATGTTTCTGGTGTCATTGCTTGCCCCAGGAGCAAGAAGCACTGGCAGCTGTCTGTATCCGTACAATCCTTCTCTTAACAGGCCTGCTCTTCCTTTGCCCCCTTTCTCCCCACCTCTCCACCCACTCCTTACATAGATCTGAGGCAAACAGAGTGAAATTCAATAAAGACAAGCGCAAAGCACTCCACTTAGGAGAGAACAATCCATTGCACGCATGCAAAATGGGCAATGACTGCCCAGGAAGGAGTATTGCAGAAAGGAATCTGGGTATCATAGTAGACCACAAGCTAAATATAAGTCAACAGTGCAACACTACTGAAAAAAAAACCAAAAACACCCAACAACAACAACAAACCAAATATCATTCTGGGATGAATTAACAGGAGTATTGTAAGTAAGACACCAGAAGTAATTCTTCCACTCTACCCTGTGCTGATTAAGCCTCAACTGGAGTATTGTGTCCAATTCTGGGCACCACATTTCAGGAAAGGTGTGGACAAATTGGAGAAAGTCCAGAGAAGAGCAACAAGAATGACTGAAGGTCTGGAACACTTATGAGGAAAGACTGAAGGAAGTGGGTTTGCTTAGTCTGGAAAAAAGGAAACTGAGAGGGGACATGGTAACAGTTTCAAAGTACCTAAAAGTTTGTTACAAGGAGGATGCAGAAAAATTGTTCTCCTTAACCGCCAATGATAGGACATGAAGCAATGGGCTTAAATTATGGCAACGGAGGTTTAGGTTGGACATTAAGAAAAAATTCCTAACAGTCAGGGTGATAAACCACTGGAATAAGTTGTTTAGGCAGGTTGTCAAATCTCTGTCAGTGGAAGTGTTTAAGAGCAGGTTAGACCACAGGTGGCCAAACTTACAGAACTCAAGAGCCGCACAAGTCGATTATTAAACCTTCGAGAGCCACACTGAGGCATTTAACCACATTTTTACCTACTCCAAAATTACTAAGCTTAAAATTCATTGCGCACTTTAATTTTATCATAAAAATGGGGCAAATATTGATCCACTAATGTCAGATTCTAATAATTATTTAAGATTACCATGAAACTAGGCCTATACAATAAAAATTTAGCTGTTGCTAGATGTAGAACACTACAGGCTTGTGGCAAATTTTTTAAAAATCTGAGCAGTAACTTGTCAGTGCAGCAGGTAAAAGCTCTCTGAGATGCTGATCTCTAAGTATTGCACAATGTTTTGAATTTCATTGTGGAATATGATGCTTCACAGCAGTAATTTGTGCCAAAAATTGAAAGTAATCTATGTTCAGTTTTATACTTTTCTTCTTTGTATTTTCATTTCTTAGTATTCCACATCATGTTTAGGACTTGTAAAACATGATTTTATTTTAAGAATGAGTATGCTGCATTAGGGCCTATGAGAAAATCTAAATATGCTATGGCTTCTCTGACCATGTCACGCTTCTTTCCCCCACCCCCCATTGCTGCTTCCCTGCTGTCTCTTGCCACGCTGCTGCTTCTCTGCTCTCCCCAACCATGCTGCACTTCTTCCTCCCACCCCATCCTGGCACCTACCATGCCCCCACTTCCCTGCCAATATTTCTGTCAGTAAACTTATTCACTAAAATACTCATGGACAGTGAATACAAAAAGTCTGAGGACTCAGACACAATTAATTTTAAAATGAGAGTTATAGTAAGGGAAAATACTGCTCTCATCTTAATCCTGTGAAGAGATGCACACAGAGACACCTTTTCAACTATTCAGAATCACAACAGATCAATGAGAATTTATGGGGACAAAGTGCAAGATCAGAGCCTGTTTCAGTAAGTGCTTTGTAGTCCATGCACAGAAGATACTATGGAAAAAATCCCATTGAATTTATTCAGTTTGGGGTCAGGCCCTGTATAAATTCTAAGTATAATTATTTGGTTTTTATAATACAAAGTAAAATCTTTACGGTGAGAGATTTTTTTCAGAAAGTTTACAACACAATTTTCCATCCTCAGCCCTTCACAACAGTTGCTCTTGTCTAATGGGCTCAGATACCATAGAGTCATTCATGAAGACTGCACTGAAATATAAATGGATTTTGACTACTGGTATACAACAAAGGAGAATTGATACACGTTGAATGCTATTTAATCAGTAGAAGTATAGTGCTGCTATTGAATTTTGCAGTGAATGTAAATTATCTTGGTAGTTGACTTAGTTATATTAATTAAAATTTTCTTATAAAATAAATGTGCTAGCAGTTCCTTCTGCAAACAGATGACATACTGATGTCTCAGGCACACTTGTTCAATGGACTTAAGGAATTTTTTTTCTAAAGCCAGTTTTCACTAGTGGTGGTCTATCTTAAATCTAAATCATTTTGCATGCTGAAAATGAACCATGATCCTTAATAAGTACTTGTAGCATTCTTTAAATAGAGGGCTTTTTTTAATAACCTTTTGACAGTAGTCAGTGGTTTTGGATGCAACACTTGTGTCAATTTTCAGTCATTTCTGATGATTCTTATTTAATTCTCAAAATAGAAATGCAAGAGAAATAATTTTGCATTATATTAGGATATCTGGAAATGCCAGGTGATTTTTAAAAAAGAAAAATTAATTTACAATTGCTTTACAGGTTTAAATTGCTAATTATCATCATTTATCTGTAGTTCATTGTAGACTTGTTTTTGATCAATTTATGTTGCCAGTTTTAAAAATATTTACCCAAAAGAAAAGTATTTAAAAAATCATGCACTGATGTAATTAAAGACTGTATCATTATGCACACAGACAAGGAGGGTAGAATTAATATTGTGGGGGTAAACTGTAGAATCTGGCAGTCACTTGCTCTGAATGCTTCTCTTTCCACCTAACTGACAGCTTGCTTTTCCCCCACAGGCTCTCACAATGCTGCCCCTCCCCTCCCCTCCCGGCTCTCACCACACTGCTTTTTTCTGCTAGTGAGGCTCTCTCAATACAGCCCCTCCCCGCTCTGACCAGGCTGCTTTTTCCTGCAGCTCTGACAATGCTGCTCCTCCACTGCCGACTCCCACCATGCCGCCGCTTCTCTGCTCTCCCTGACCACTGCAAATTTCTTGCCCCTGGCTCCCGCCATGCCGCCTGTCCCTGCTGCACTCGCCTGGAGCCGCAATTTTTCTTTAAAGAGCCGCATGCAGCTCGCGAGCCGCACTTTGGCCACATTTGGGTTAGACAAACACCTGTCAGGGGTGGCTTAAAAGGGTGTTTGATCCTGCCATGAGGGCACGGGACTGGACTCAATGACCTCTCATGGTTCCTTCCAGTTTCTATGACTCTATGATTGCACTTCTCTCTCGGAGACCATGGGGGCTGGGAGCAGGGCAGGAGTTTCAAGCGACAAAGTCTCAGGCTGATTGACAATGGCTGTGTTGATTCTTGGCTCCCTCTAGACCAGCGGCAAAATCTCAGTCAGCCCATTTGTTTTGGGTGGTAAACATTTGGTTAGCTGGAGTGACTTTTGCTTGGTATTGATTCATGTCTCCAGTTGAGGCTGATTTATTTTGAACAAGGAACCCAGGGGATTGGCAGATCGGCTTGGTGTAAGGTTTATAGTCCCCTAGCTTGTCTTTATCAGTGGCCATCATCAGATGAAGGTGTAAGAAACCCTGTATTAGACAGACATAGGAAGACTGGCTCCCCCCATTAGGTCCGATATTGAACTCTAATAATGATTGATGTAAATCCTGAAGCATGAGGTTTTGTATCCCTAAGGACCTGTTTATTTTGCTGATAAAAGCCAAGTGGATGTGTGCTAAGCTTTCTACTGCCTGAAGAACGAGTGTGAAGTTTGGAAGGCACGAATGCTAAATTCTCTCCAGTGGAGTTTAGGCCAGTGACTCCCACGACTGTGTGGGTGTTTAAATTCTTTCATCCTTAAAACCCATTCTTTTATTGCTGATTAATGCCAGGGGATGTACACAAATAGCTGAGACTGGCATCATCTGTTTTAGGAAAGACAGTGTGTCAGCTTCTCTAAGCAGAGCAAGAGGGAGGCAAATTTCCTGTAACAGAATTTGACCCGGATGCTGGAGTCAATAACCACTTTTTCAAGAAGTGCAACAGAATCTTTAACGCCCATGAATGCTCATAGAAGTCAGTTGTGTCGCACATCCCTGCCACACAGCATCCCCTGAAAGAGTCTGCTTGTTAACTACGTATGGGGTCGTGGAACACTCAGTACTTATTTTCCCTGAATTGTCCGTTCTGTCTGTCTGTCTTGGTTACCCTGATGCAGGTATGACCTATAGTTTATTGGCAATTAGCTCAATGTTCATGTCTATGTCTCAGGAGTTGAATGTGATCTTTGTCATAAGCCTTGGCCCAGAAGGGTTTTTCCTAGGGAATGCTATTCAAACTGGAGGGAAAACAAGCCTCCAAAACAATGGAGAATGGAATGGTATTGTGCATAGTCAGTCCCAGGATATCAGAGAGGTAAGGTGAGTGAGGTGATGCCTTTTCCTTGACCTACCTCTAGCTTAAACAGATCTCAGGATATTGTCTCTCCCATCTTGTCACCCAAAACAATGGCAGGTTATGTCTGTTCATCATCTTCACCCATTCATTTGTCCCAAGGAGATGGTTTATTGGAATAATCCTGATTGAAGGCTTGCTTGTTCTCATGACTGGATAAGATCCAACAGTGATTACTATGTTGGTGAGCCCTTGGCAGTGTCAGGCAGGAATTGCAACAAAGATAAAAGACATTGCTAAAGCACTAACATATTCTTCAGCATCAGCATCCTACAAAGCTTCAGCACATATCCATGGGGAGTTGCAGAAAATGAATCAGGCATAGTAATGATTAGGACAGACAGGAACATTTAACTTTGGAAGTATAAGAAGGAACAAAAAGAGATTCAGGTTACTAGAAGTTTTTGATTTGTAAGAGTACAAAGGTCAAGAAATGTCTTTTGTCAGACTCAAATAAGTGGACTTGGATAATCCCAAACAGGGTTGTGAAGAGTCTGTGTTGAGCCAGTAAACTGGATGGAATGAAAGATCTGCCTAGCAGAATGAACTGAGAAAGACAAAACTGATGCTTAAGCTCTTGGGTGTGTTCTGAGTCCCAAAAGAAAAACAATTTTTAGTGAAGAGCTTAAATGAGATAAATCTAGTCAATGAGATAAATGCAGTCAAATCCAACAAAAACTCTCAAGAAATCTGTTTATATTTTCCTAAGACCTATGCTGGAACATGGAAACAGCTGTAGGGAAATAGAACAATGGCCCATCTACTCTGTGTCCTATCACTCTGAGTAGGCAGTGACACTTTGTTAAGAGGAAGGTGTAAAATCAGGCTTCAATCTTAATTATTCATGAAAGTGCATATGGGGACAAGTTCCAAAGGGGGTAGCGCCGTTAGTTGAGTTCAGCAAAACAAACAAGGAATTTGCTGGTACTTTTAAAGACTAACAAATTTACTTATCACATGAGCTTTCTCCCATGAAAACTCATGCAATAAATGTGTTTGTTAGCCTTTAAATGTGCCACCAGGCTCCTTGAATGTTGTGCATATGGGTGAAATTTCTTCCTCACTCCAGGCAGCTAGTCAAGGGCATTGTTGGTGCCTGGCAGACAGGGCATGTGCCCCGAGTCCTGGCACCTGTGCCTCAAGTGCCCAGCATGGCCCCCGCCTGTCCTGGATCCCTAGCAAGGAGAGGCAGAGGTGCCACTGTGGGTGACCCTGCAGGGGATGGGCCTAGGAGAGGCAGGTGCCACTGCGGGTAGCCTGGCCCTGGATCCGCCAGCCAGGGATCCAGGGTTTGCCTCTCCTGGCTGGGGAAATGGGGCTGGACTCCCTGTGGCAGTGCTTGCCTCTCCCAGTCGCAGATCTGGGACTGGCCTACCCCCGGTGGCGCCTGCCTCTCCCAGCCAGGGATCTGGGGCTGAGTTGCCTGTAGCGGCACCTGCCCTGCTAGGCCCTATCCCTGGCCTTGGATCCGGGGCCAGGCTGAAAGCAGGGCCCTGAGACCAAATTGGGCCCAGAGCATTGAATCGGGCCCCAGGTCTTTTCCTGAAGCAGTGTGCTCCTGCAGCTAGTGATTGTCTGTGAGTTCTGGGATTCAGGAACTGCTTTTTCTTCTAATCATTGTAATTGTGAATGGTAGTCTCACTATTCGTATTGGAGCAGATTTTCAAAAGGTTCATTTCCCCATGGGAGCAAAGATGGATGAATAATTTATTTTTTGGTTTGTTGGTCATTCTGGAAGGCATAACTTCTGGTCAAACAAAAATAACTATTTTTTATAGTTTTTGGTAAATCAAATAAAAATTCATTTGACTGAATAAAATGTCTTGGTTTTTCAAAGCCAAACATTTTTTCAATCTCAATCATTTTAAAATGTTTTCAATTGTTTAATAAAATCTCATTTGGAACAAAAAAAATTTAAACGTTGCAATTTTTTCTGATGATTTGTTTGACCAAGCCAGTCTAGTGAAATTGACATAAATTTCTAAAAGGTTTTGGAGGTGTTATAGCTGTACGTCCTCAACCACCACTACCACCAGAAAAGGGGATTTTTCTGCAATTTTTTTTGTTCATCTTTAAGTAGGAGCTGTTGCATGCTGAGCAATTTCAAAAACTGGTCTCTAATGAGAGCTGGGAACTCTGGGTCTCCATTCTATCATTCAGCTACTATACTGGAGAAAAGGAAGAGAGCAAATGCTTTTGGCTATAAAAAAGAAAAAAAAAAAGGCAAAGGTGGCCAAATTGGGAATGACAGACCAGCATCCCTTACTCCAGTGTCAGACAAATTGACTGGAATGATAAACTATAAAACTCTTAAGTGATCATGATATGATAGGGACCGATCAACAAGGCTTTTGCAGAGGGAGACTGTGTCTCATGAATAACTAGAATCCTGTGGACATGTTAATAAAATGGCAGATGAAGTAGAACTGGCTGAAATCATATATTTGGACTTTCAAAGAGTTTTTGACAAAAGTCCACCACAAGAAGCTATTAAGGGAACTCACAAGGTGAGAAGCAAACTACCATCTGAGATCAGAAGTGGCTAAGAGAGCCAAAATAATTAGTATAAAAAAGATAGATCAAGCACTGCTATTCACACTGTCTCATTGCACAAGAACAAGGGGGCATTCAATGAAAATGAAAGGCAGCAAATTTTTAAAAAAAAGAACACTTTTTCACAGTGGCCAATTAACCTATGGAACTCACTGCTGCAAAATATCATTGAGACCAAGAGCTGAGCAGAATACCCAAAAAAGACAGGACATTGCTATGCATAACAAGAATATCAAAAGATGCCATGATGAAGTGTTAAAAAGCAAGCAAAAAGGAACAAAAATTTTGGATGGGAGGTGAACTTTCCCACCACCATGCTCTAGCACTGTCAGACCTAAGATCCTGATCTGGATGCATTACCAAGCTGACCTGGCATAGCACTTCCTATGTTCCTAACTGTGCTGGTTCTTAGCACTTGATCTTGTACAAGTGAAGTCTGATGGAATTTCACCACTGACTTCACTAAGAGCAGAATCAGGCTTTTTGCCTCATTCTGATTCCTGATAGACAGCTGTCCATGTCAAAGACATCCCTCCATATCAATTAGCTTTGCTTGGCTTTTGTTGTTGGAGGAGATGCTAGGGGATGAATGGACACAGACGGACACTGTTTTGTGCCTAATCTAGGCTGGCTCCCTCAGTGTAGGGTTGAAGGCCACTGGCAGGTTATAGGGAGGGGAGTAAAGGAGAAACTGGGGATGGGGTGGGGGGGTGGGGGTAGGAAATAGCTCTGCTATACCTGACTGGTGGACAGATGAATTTAGCTCTTGGTTATCAGGTGCTGCTGAACTGGCACCTTTCACCAGCACTAACTGCGCTTTAAAGAGAGAAGGGAAAAAATCCAATTTAAACAAACAAATGATTTGGTTTACCAATAATTTGGGAAAGCGGGATAACTTCCCACAAATGATGTCTGCCTCAACCACCAATTTACCTTGTCTTGAGGGCAGTGGAATATGTTAAGAGGCATCCAGTGCCCACAGGCTTCTGCCACTCGCCGCCAGACCCCTGTATGTGGCGCCAGCCTTTGCTCCAAGCTGATCCTTTTCCAGCTCCTGAGAGGCAACGCCTGTAAGCTCTGACTTTTATTCCTAAATCCGCCAAGGATAGTGCTCAGGCCGTCTGTCACTACCCTGCACCCTCTCTGGGTACAATTACACACCTTGCAGATTCCCAGCAGGCAACAGATTATGTTGTTACAAGTGGCAGGCTGACTTACCAGGATTTGTGGGCAGATTTAAATATAAATAGTCAATATATATACCTTAGGAAGGTTGTTAAGAGAGAGATGAAGACAACACTCGCTTCCTTGCCAGATGCATACTGGCCCCAATTGAAAAGAAAACTGCAAACACTAAATATGCTCAGTGAAGGCACCTGGCACCTGGCTCCATGACTGCATGATTTGTTTGGTCATCTCTTTTAATAGCTCTGTCCCCAGTTTGCTCCAAAGGTGGATCTCTGAGATGGTCTCTCCCTGCATCCAAACATTAGACTTTTCTGGGAGCAGCACTGGATGTATACTGCCGAAAAAGTACTTGTAAGCATTCAGTGAGATGGGGTGTAGCACTAGATATCTGGGTTCAAATACCTTGTTCTGCCACAGACTTGCTGTGGGACTTTGCCCAAGTCACATCCTCTTTCTGCTCTTCAGTCCTCTAGCTTCACATGAGGGCAGTACAATCACTTTTTGTGCGTCTTATCTCTCTAGATGGAAATTCTTTGGAGCAAGGATTGTCTCTTATTCTGTATTTTGTACAGTGCCTAGTGTAATGGACCCCCAATTTCAGCTGGGGTCTCCAGGTGCTAGCAATAATAATAATTCGGGAACTTGGGGAGATATAAAAAGTTTCTGCTTGATTCTGGAAGCTCTGACTCCAGGCTGAGGAGCAGGGCACTTGGAGACATAGAAGATTTTGGGTTTGGTCAACAGCCACTTTTCCAGTGCATGCTAGCTCTTAGGCATGACTCCATCCTGAAGTGAAATGAGAAGAACTAGTCTCCTTTTGCAGTTCGAGTATGACCGTGACAAATGACTTAGCCTCTGTGGGTGCCAGTGAGCTGGGAATGAATTTCTGTCAATGGTTTAGGTACAGTTGTTTGGGGCAAAATGGAGACCAGCGCTGGCTGGCTCTCCTCCTATTTCTAACAGACATAAGTCATAGCTGCTGCTTCTGCATAAATCAGGGTCCCCCTCCAGCTTCACATAAGGCACACTGTCTGTATTAAATTACCTAGTCTGTCATGAGTCTTCTTTCCTCCTCATTTTCTCTGGCAGAGCTGCCCTAGGGAATGGGATGCTTTGCTTTTGCATTAAGGGGAATCTATCACATTCTGAATCCAATCCAGGCTTGAGATAACACCTGCTGAACTGACCATAGGCAGAGGAAGAAAACAAGTGTCTAGATAAAAAAGCAGCATGGTCACAAGTCAACAAAGGTTTTGTCATAGTTACTGAACCAGAGTACTTAGCTTGAATAATGCAGCTGCAACTGAGCGCAGCTCTGATCCTGCAATGATCTCCTTTGTGGTGCCTCTCAGTACCAACCTGGAAATCATTGCTATTTCAGGGTGAAGGATATAAGGAAGGCAGAGCACTTGAACACATAATTACACCACCCATATACAGCATGGGGGTGAATTTAAATTTCTGGGCATCCTCCATCTCCATGGAATGGGTTTAAAAGCAGAAACTGAGGGTGAGCTTCTTGTCCTATTCTGCAATTGGCAAAGTTAGATAAAAAATTTCAGATTTGACTTACCCACAGCAAGGTACCTGGACTGGGATTTTTGAAAAAGTCTGCTGGGTTAGAGACCCAAATCCTAGACTAAGGGGTTCCCAACTCCTTCAGGCCCCTTGGAAAAACCCAGCTGTAAATCAGTGGCTTGGTTTCCAGAGGCGTGAGTTCCCACTGCTGCCAGTGACTTTACCAGAAGGAGTAATTGTTCTGTGCCTCCGGAAATGAGAGAACTTACCAATGTGCTCAAATATAGGTTTAAGTGCCTAACTTTAGGCATCTGTGTATGAAAATGGCAGTCTCTCTCTTCTCAGCTCAATTTATTTCTGCACTGTGATACTCAGTCCTTCCTTCTATTCTAGTGTCCTTTCGCCTAGTTAAAAAATGCAGCATGTGTTAAAACTCAAATCAAAGAATTTTCTCACCCTTTTATTTTTTCCTCTCACCATCTTATTCACATTGCTAAAGTGGTTGTTGACTCTAGCACACAAGTCAAACTCTATTCTAGGAAATTACATTCTGACTAATTAAAATGAGCCCAACATATCAGTTAGAAAAGCACAAGCTTTCCCCGTCACCCAACCTGAGCTAAAGAAGTAATCCCATCAACTCCTACCAAATAGCAGCGTTTTATCCTGGATGGAGTCAGTTACTAGAAGACAGTCACCCCAGGTTTTTATAAGCCATTAGACCAGGGGTGTTAAACTCATTTGCTATGGTGAGCCAGAGTTGACTTAAATGTATTTCAAGTGGGCTGTAGATATCATAAATTGAAATACTAGGGCCTACACTCTTGCGGCAGAACAGAGCACTGGGTATGTGAGACTGTGCTCTACGATACTGCGAGACACAAGATCCACTCTCTCTCTTTCTGTTAGGGATGGCTGGGTATGTGAGACTGCCCGTCCTGTGGTAATGCTGTGGTATGTGAGTCTGTGCTCTCTGAGGCTCCGCAGTCTTACAGTATCATGGCGTACAGTTTCACATACCCAGCACTCTGCGATGCCATGAGAACATCAGGTCTTGCAACATGGCAGAGTGCTGGGTATGATAGTCTGCACTCCGCAAGACCTCACTCTCTAGTGTGCTCTTGCAGAGCACAGTCATGAGTCACACAGAAGAGGTTTGTGGGCCATATGTTTTACATCCGTGCATTAGACAATTGCCAGATTCCATTCCAGAGGTGGTTGCCCATCGGTGTTTGGTGATGTCATACCCATAGATTATTTACCTGCAATGTAATTATGATGCGAAGTCCCTGTCATATACCATGCTTCCATTGTACTAGATGCATACTAACACAGAACAATAAGACAGTGCCTGCCCCCAAAGAGTTTATTGTCTGAAAAGCAATTTGGGAACCTTTTGGATGACAAGTGCCATACAGAGAGCAGCCTCATTTACTTGTGAGCTTTTATCCCACTATCTGTGGCCACATCCACTGAATAGTATTCACCATAGAAGTTTTGTGGCTGTAATTTATCTTTTTCCATGTGTGACACTTTGTAAAGAAAATAAAAACGTCATCTCTGCCTGGGGACCTTGCACTCTAGGTGGAGTCATTAAAAGGGTGTTGTTGGAAGCCATCAAGAAAATTCAGAATTGATGCAGAAAATTCTGCCTGGTGTTTTAATTGGCATGGCATTCTCCTTCTTCTGGTGCCTGGTCTTCCCTCTCACTCTCTTGGCTGATGTGGGGGTGGGGGTAGTGCCCTCTTCTTGCTATCAACTGGGTCCCCTTCCCAAATACACATGTGCACACCTGGCTGTTGTGTGGGGAATCATAACAGTCACTCACTTTACTCACACCTGAACATAGGCAAGCACAAAGGCAGATAAACATCCTCACTGGGCTCTGTTTGATCATGACACATCTCAAACAGGTGCTGGCATCGGCATATGGAAGTCCAGGCCAAACATCTGAGCCCCAACTCAGGGAGGGAACCATGAGGGAAAGGGATTAGGAGGAACAAAACGTCAAAGACAGTCAGAAACCCCACATTTTGCATGCATGTTCTCATGTCTGTCAGTACAGGATTTCACAAGCATTTTCAGAACGGCTGCTGCTGTGCAGTGTTATACACCTATAACTGAACTCTAACCAATTTGCCCTTGGCTCTCTGCAGGATCCTTTTTAGGTTTCATGGCAAAGAAAAGAGTCAAGAACAAAAGGATTTGTGATTTGCTTTCCTGCCTGGAATCCCCTTTTCTTCCCTTTCGTGTTCTGTCACTTGAGAAATCTAAGTATTAGGAAGGTATGGGAGAGGCAGAGCTGGCCCGTTCTCTCTCTGAGGGGCCTCTCCCTGCTTCATACTCATGCTTCTTACCCAGATCATCACCTATGTGTCCTCAATGACCACACCTCCATTATTTATTTTTGTTACAATACTTGATACTCTGACTGCCCTGTTGTCATTCTGCCAGCCATTGTGTTTGGTAGTAGAAGGAGATTATTATTATTGCATTAGTACCTGGGTACCCCAAAGAGGGATTAATAGGGCCCCATTGTACTTGGCACTGTACTAACAAACACTACAAACAGTCCCTGCCCTACAGAACTCATCATCTAGGATTTAGCCAGTATCCTGCAGGTGAGTAAACAGACAAATGAGAGAGAGAGAGTGAGTGAGAGAAAGGTGGAAAGGCAAGGTAAAAGAGGAAACAGATGAATTTGTAGACCTGTGTAGTTAGTAGCCTCATGGGTCAAAGGTGATGGCCAGCCTAATGAGCTGTCACTGTGATTCATGTGGTTTCCATTAGTTCCCATAATATATTAGGCACTTTCCACTTATAAAAGGCATGATTCTTGAACAGAAGAACTTGTGCTCTAAAAACACTGGTAGACTAGCCAGTTAAAGAGTCAGCAAAAAAGTTAAAAGAAACAAGGAGTCCTGTGGCACTTAAAGACTAACAAATATATTCATTGCATGAGCTTCCATGGGAGAAAATTCCACTTCATCAGATGCTTTGAAGATAGAGGGACTTACAGAATGGGAGGAAATAAATGCAGGGACATGTAAGTCATGGGAACAGCATACAGAGGGAGATGAGGTCAAATCACCTGTTGCAATGAGAGAAAAATCCAATGTCCCTATTAAGTCCTGAAGCAGTGCAACTGAATTTGCAAATAAATTCAATTTCAGCAGCTTCTCTTTGAAGCTTTGATTTAGTATTCATCTGTCTGAAGCAGCTGAAATTGAATTTATTTGCAAATTCGGTTGCATTGCTTCAGGACTTAATAGGGACATTGGATTTTTCTCTCATTACAACAGGTGATTTGACCTCATCTTCCTCTGTATGCTGTTCCCCACTGTTTGACTCTTTACAACTGTTTTGATTTGCTATTACAGTGTGACCTATTCCCATGACTTACATGCAGGGAAGTGTATTTCCTCCCATTCTGTAAGTTCTCTCATCTTCAAAGCGTCTGATGATGTGGGATTTTCTCCCATGAAAGATCATGGAATAAATATATTTGTTAGTCTTTAAGTGCCACAGGACTCCTTGTTTGTTTTACTGAACTAGACTAACACGGTTGCCCCTTTGGATCAGGGAATAGGTTGTTATATATAAGTTAAGTGGTGAGGTGCTGGTTGGCTGTATCTTTGGTTATAGCTCTGAGAGTGTTTACACTGGACTGGACCCTATCACCACAGACCTTTGGTAACACAATGAGTCTCAGAGTTTAAGACCAGAAGGGACTGCTAGACTATCTCTAGTCTGACATTCTGTAAAGCACAGACCACAGAATTTCACCCAGTTGTCTCTGCATTGAACCCAATACTGTACCTTGTGTTTGGCTAAAGCTATCTTCCAGAAAGGCTTCCCATCTTGACTTGAAGACATCAAAAGATGGGGAATCCACCACTTCCCTTAGTATTTTGTTTCAGTGGTTAGTCACCCTCACTTGTGTAATTTCTAATTTGAATTTGTCTTTAATCTAATGGAGAAAGCACCCCCCCAAAAGGAATAATTAGAGGTTAAAGAGCATCCAGTGTTTCTCCCACGGTGAAGGTCCTTATACACTGTCATCTTCTGATCGTCTTTTTTATAAGGTAGCCAGACAGAGCTGTTTAAATCTTGCACCATGTTGGATAATTAGGAAGAAATATGACACAAAAATAACCACCTCAAGATTTATATATATTATCAGCTATTGTCTTATAACCCTTCAGCCTTGCCACATTATTAATTGACTGGGGCCCAGATGTTTAAAGACATTTAGGTAACTAAAGATGCAGTCTTTAGGTTTTGGTATCTCGTGGCAATGAGTTCCATGAGGTAATTGCACAGTGACTGACAAAATATTACCTTTTGTCAATTCTAAAATAAAAGTATCCAATCTCCCATCAGTATACCACCATCACTCACCTTCCTCTGTAGCATGGAGCATGGCTCAATTGCTAGCAGATCTGCTGTACTTTAAAGTTTTTAAATCATGATTTAAGAACTTCAGTAACTCAGTCATAGGTTAGACGTTTACTACAGGAGTGGGAAGTGAGGTTTTGTAGCCTCCGTTGCACAGGAGGTCAAACTAGATGAGCATATTGTTCCCTTCTGACCTTAGAGTCTGTTGTTCATTTTATAAACCTTTATCATGTTCCTACTTATTAGCCTCCTCTGTAAACAGTTCCATTCCTTACCTGTGCAGGTTTCATTGGTAAGTAGCATTAAAATAATGCTTGAAAACATATTTAAAGGGTCTTTTAAAAAATCCTAAATATGATTTAACTTTTAAAAAGCCCCCCACACAAACCATTTTTGGCTCCATTTTCACTCAACTTTGGCTCGGTTGCAGCTAGTGGTTTGGCAGAGCTCTGTATATTTTTGGATCAAATACCCAGACCAGTAAAGACAAAAGTTCTTGGTATGACACACAGGGAAAGACCTCAAAAAGAAGAGTATTTTTTTTTGTTATAATAGCCCTTCTTTGTGTAAAATTTGGCAAATGAATAGGTATGATTTTAATTTTTTATGCAATGCTTCATTTTAAACTTTTGATAAAAATAGTAGATAAAAAGTTGGTTTATTTTTATACAAATGCATTTTTTTTTCTTGCTGCTCAAGTCCCAAATGACAACTATAGCACATGGGGGTGGCAAGTTGAGAGGAAGCCAGAAAACTTTTTGTTCTTATTTCCAAACTCTTAATCGGTAACCAGAAGCCAGACAACCTGCACCTTGGCTGCCTTTTCCCACTTTTATCATTGCACTTCCTTTCATTTCCACCTCTGCGCTTGGAAAGCCTTCATCTTGCATCTCTTCATTCATGTATAAACTTTTTGTCTGTATTTACTGTGCCTAATTTAGGCCCTGGTCCCACAAACACACAGGAGTAATGGTCAGAAGGAATACAGACAAATGAAAATTTAGTATTCTCAGAGAATGAAAGTTACTCAAGTGAGTTAAGTGTTTGCAAAGTCACAGTTTTCATCTGTAAGCTATTGGTAACATGGGCCATGTCATCTTCTAGATTTGTTAAGCACAGAACAGCCTGTCAGTGTAAATCTATGTTGCTCTATTGAAGCCAGTGGGCCAGATTCTTAACCAGTGCAAGTCAGCATAGCCCCAGCTCTGCAGGTATACATGAGTGGGGGACTTGGCCCAGTACTTCAGATGTGCAAATAATAGAAATAATTTATTAACTAATTGCAGATCATCACAATGGCCACTGAAGGAATTACTGAAAATAATACAAAATTAAGGGACTGTCCAACTACAAATAAAGACATATACAGTGTGACCTGATCTAATGACTTACACTTCCCTGCATTTATTTTCCTCCCATTTTGTAAACTCACCCATCTTCAAAGCATCTGATGAAGTGGGATTTTCTCCCATGAAAGCTCATGCAATAAATAAATTTGTTAATCTTTAAGTGCCACAGGACTCCTTGCTTGGTTTACATATAAAGAGACACAGCTTTACAACCAGCTATTAGCTACAAGCATTTATAGCACCCAGAGGCTCTGCTAGACTGGGTGCCACTCAAAACAGAGAATCCCTGCCTTATATTCCTCTTTTCCACCCCGCCCCCCAAGACAAAGCTCTGAATGAAGAAGACTTTACATGGCACTGTGAAGGTTCACAGACTCAGGCATGGCTGAACCAGTGAAAGGTGCAAATCCAACAGGCAAAGACTTCTCACTGAAAGCTCCCTGCCGTAGCCATTCCAGTACTGAGACAGTGCAGAACATGTTAATTGATCTCAGCTGTTATGGCAGAACATGGAGAAAGAGGTGGCTTCTTAGATTCTGTAACAAGGACCTTAGTCATATAGACTCAAAGCATTAAAGAGCAAATGAACAGTCCTTAGAGACAAATAATCTCACATCATACCTGTTTCATTTTCTAGCAGTCTTCTGAATGCAGCACCTAATGCTGTAGGTCAAGGGATCCCATTAGAGTGATGGATAGCATTAATTCTTTTTTGATCAATATTGCACATCAGTACATAGTATGTGGCATGGAAGGGACCAAAATCACTGTGCATCTTTTCAGGTCAGTCTAGCTTTGGCAACATACCACTGGATTTCAGTTAAATCATCTTCGAACTGTACCCTTGCAGGCTGTACTGAAGGAAAGGGATATATAATCTGCCATCTGATTGTCTCCACAGTAAAGCCAGGAAATTTGCCATTGAGCACATCCTTGTTAGAACAAGTTGTGTGGTGATAGATCAGTTAGTGGCAATGATGCTGATTTAATTTTCTTGACCCAGCTTATATTTCTGAGCCTCATAAATCCTCATGAAAACTGCAAAATTTTCCACAACAGATTTTAATCCCTTGAAACAAAGCAAAAGCCGCATTTTCAGAAAGGTGGACCCATCCCTTCTCCACCCTAGAGAGAGAGTTATTTTTTTACATAAGTGTATTCAGAAGTAGTGCTTGCACACCACACAAAAGGAAGATTGCATTTCCCTCCACCCTTCATGTTCCTTTTGTTAATAATTATCAGCCAACACTCAGTTCTGGAGTCACGTGTCTACTGGTGAAAGATGGGCTCTGTCTCTAATCTCAGTCCTCCTCTCCCATTATTGTTTCATTGACTACTGTTGACTCTATAGTGCAGCTGGAAGCCAGAAATGAATGGAAAATTGGAAATGCAAGACTGGTGGGGCAGGTTTCCCTAACCAGTGTGGCAACAGGCAGAAAATAAATCAATTTTAAAACACCATTTTTCAAGAGCCAAGTCTGTTTAGGTTCATTATGCACATATGTTGCAAATCTAGGACACCAGAAAAAAAAAATCAACAAATCTGTGTTGTGCTTCAAGTTTTAAAAGTTGCCTCCTCTGGTGCATCCTATGTGTCAGCCTGAATTGAAATGGCTCCAAAACTGGGCAGTGGTTGTCTGAGATCTTCCTCCCACATGGACTCTACTGAACCAAACTGAAAAACTACTCCCCCTCCCCTCAATACTTCCATTGGGACAGTTGAAGCAGCACTTTGGGAGGGACTTCCTCAGTTAACAAGTTTCTGTTGATGAGGTGAGCAGGACTCAAACTGAGTCAAAGAAAGTTCACCTCACAGTGATCTTGCAGCCACAATCCAAGGGCTGGTGTAACTGGACCTAGCAACCTATACCTCACTGGAGTTTTATCTACCTCTGCTGAGACTCTGTCCCGAGGTCTTTCCTTGACTCTTTTCAAGCCCTGTTCTTAACTGTACAATGGTTTGGTCTTCAGATTGGCTGGGTTGTTTACATCCGGCCTGCCAGAATATGATGACTTGTAATGTGTGCTTTGCTGGCACCGTTCCTCAGTGGTGAAGATTTTAGGCCTTATTCTTTCTGGCACCACATGTGAAATTCAGTTTTCCCTCCGCCTCAGAGATTTCAACAGCAGCAGCTACCAGTTCCTTAGTGGATTACCCACTCTCTGAAAACTATATCCTTTTAAGGTGGCTCAGGATGGCCACCCAAAAACTGAAGCCCTTAAAGCCACTATTTTGAACTGAATTGGCCGTATGCAGAATGATTGTGACCAGAAATTTTAAGGCAGTCATCTGATTTGCCAGAATTTGGGCCTCGTGTTGGATTTCAGCCTTGGTTTTACTCAGCTCCGCCAGTTCCATCAGGATGTCATAAACCTCAATCACTTGGCACTTCACTGGTCTTACACCATCAGTGGGGTTCCCATAGCAAGTACCATTTATTGGGTTCATGGGCAGATTTATTGTCTGTGAGGGTCTTCCACGAGGTACCTGGATACTAAAAACAGAATGTATATCCGCTCTCCAAAGAGAGATACTGAATCTAAAGATGACAGTGCATCTGACAGAACTGAGTTGTGGGAATGGCAGCCACAAGGTACAAAAAAAGCGCTTGGATTCAGCACCAGGATCCTGGAACCCTAACCTCAGCAGCATTGCCATCACCCCCAAGCCCTGACAACTGCCTACAATGCTGGGACACCTGTCTCTAAATCCAGGCCTGACTTCCAGTGGCTGAAGTGAAGGCAGAGTCCTGACGTCTGGAGGAAATCACCAAGCTAGTGGTTCTTGAACACCGGCAGCCAACCTGAAGACTGCAGAGTGCCTGGTCAAGAAATGTTCGGAGGCTGAACTAAACTGTCCCTTTCTCCCTCAAGCATGAAACAGGAAGAGTGGATCTCTTTGGCCTCCCTGTGCAAAGTGCTGGACTCTTGGAAGAAGGGGTAACTCAGGGATTTGAGAGGGCTGCAGGAAAGCTCTTTTGTGGAATGGGGCAGCCCATCAGTTAAGACAGTGCCTTCTTTGGGGCCAAAATCACCAACAGCTGTGATTGGGCAGGGACCAAAGGGGCCCAGAAGAGAAGAGGACTGGATAAGAGCTGCAGAAGGTGCTTCCTTGCTGAAAAAAAATGTTGATTCCCACCCCCCCACTCTTCCCTGCCTGCTGGAACATGGCAAAATGGCATTCCGGGGCCTGCTATTTTTAGGGGCTCAGTGTTCAGGCCCCTAAAAATAGAAAATGGAGCCAGAATGCTGCATTCCAGGGCCAACTATTTTTAAATGGAACAGCATTCTGCCACATTCTGGTGTACTTTAACCCCTGGTGGTGGCCATGCCAAAAGAATTGTCATATACCAGTGATGCCAGGTGAGGATGGGACCTGGTAACCAACCTGCTGTAAGAGGCAAATCAACCATGCCAGGATCTAAGCCCACAGGCGGGGGTAAATGTACCACTTGGGAAAATCTTTCCCTTTATCAACTTTAAGTTCTGTGGTGTTTCTAACCTGACCAAAAAAAAAAAAAACCAAAAAAAACCCAACCTCATAAGGAGTGTTGCCTAAGCCAGGATACTCTCTACTGACAGGTAATGGCCTGGGAAGATGGGCCCATAAATCCACTGCCACCCAATGTGGCTTGGACCTAACAGGGATCAGATTCCCAGAAACTATTGCCTGTGGTCACTTGGGCCCCTAAGCGCCCTACAGATCCTTAACAGAACTGGTGAAGAAGGCAAGAAAGGGCCCTGCTCCTCAGTGCAGTTTGGGCACTCTGAGTATGCACACAGCAGAGTTTTTACCTTCAGCTTTCTTTCATGAGCTGCAAAGACTTTCTACCAGAACAGCGAAACAATAGGAACTTTAACCATCTGTATGGGTAGCTGGTTGGGGTAAACAGGACTATGGTGGATGCAATACAAGATGCACAATATCCTCACTTTGAACTGAAAGGAAATGTTTGGATGGTCAAAGAACTCCAAACAGGGATAGGCTGGTCACAACTACTAGGCCTCAGTTAGAGCTGTGTGGAAGTTCAACCCATATCCCATGCCTCAAACAGAGAAGATGCTGGGAAGGCTGGGTCAGACCCTGGTTCATAGTCACACTAGATCGTATTAAAGGCTACTATTAAATCTCTGTAGCACCAGAGTCCGAAAACAAGACAGCCTGTGCCATCCACTTTGGCCTACAGACTCTCACTGTGCAGCTATTGTCTTTTGTAGTGTGTCCTAGGCCTCGAAATGTAGAAAAGATCAAGTGTAGATTCAAAGTTTGCCCATTGCTGATGTTCTGAGATGGGATACAAGGGCAATCCTTAGCCTCTAGCCTACAGAGTTAATGCTGCAACTAGTTAACCCTGACCTATTACCAGGAGCAGGGGAATCAGAAAGGACTGTCTGAGAGGTAGGAGGTGGAAAACAGCTGGGTGTGAGCTGGAGCCCTGCCCAGAGGTGTCTGTCTGTCAAAACTGCTGTTTGGACTCTCTAGTTCTCTGAAACATGTCCCTTCATCCCAGGGACAACAGCTAAGTGACGACTGCCTGATGGATTTATTTCATGGGCTGGGAAAGCAGTTCCCCAGCCTATACCACTAGTGTGGATAGCATTATGAAATCATCTGGGAAGTCCCCACTGGTGATGATACACATTGGAACCAGTGACTTGGCATCACGTGGAGCTACCCAAGTTAGAGAAGATTTCTTCAGGAATCTTGGAAAGGAGTGGAAGAAGAAGAAAGTCCAGGTGATAGTCTCTGGGAATCTTCTGGCCTCATAAGTGAGAGAAGGCAGAAAATACTGGCTGGAGATGAATAGCTGCATGACTGGGACAACACTAAAGTTTTGGGTTTGTGGAATACTAGGCCACGTTATAGCAAGAGAGAGGGCTCTACAAATAGAACAGCCTGCATCACACAAATAGAGGGGGCTAATCTGGAGCAGCCAGAAGGAGTTAAAGTAATAATACAAGAGGAGAGTGTTAAGGAGGGAAACACGGGACAAATTCAGATTTGGCATGTCATGAGCAAAGTGAACTGAATACATTTTTGAGTTGCTTATGTACTGATATTAGGAGTCTGGGTTACAAGCCAGAGAAATCTGAAGTTCTCACTGATAAGAAAACATTTAATGTAATTGTTATTACTGTAAACTTTATGGGATGATTCACACAACTGGAATGTTAAAGTCACTAGTTATAACCTGTTTAGGAAGTATGTGGCACTTGAGATTAAAGATGCTGTTGCCTGTATAAACACATATGGGTGCACACAGAGCCACAAGGTCTTGAGATGTATGAGGATCAACGTGTTAGCTAACAGAGCCCAGGAGGGAAATCCTGGTGGGGGTCCAGAACTCACCACCAAATCCAATCAGAAAACAGAATAAATTACTTCTTAGCAATGTCAGCAATGTTTGTGTCATGTGGCATAGGAGAAGAAATGCTGTTCTGGGATAATTCAACTTGGGAGCCACAAGTTGGAGGTCTCATGCAGCCAGCAGTAACATATTAGATTCTCTAAAAATTCTAAATAATTTTCTAACCCAAAAGGAATTGCACCCAATGTGAAGTAACTATTCTGGATTTCATTAGGCTGGATAAAGGTGAATTAATGGACTGGAAGTCAGTGGTTGCGTAGGGATTATGACCCATTTACATTCAATATGGGCAAAGAACCAGTAATGTATACAGATGTAGTCTTTCTTTTATCTTGAATTGATTGATAGTTCTAGATAATTACAGTGAATCCAGCACCCATATTGCTACAGTTTTAAGATAAATTCAATGGAAATCATACTTAGATTTGGAAGTTCTGCGAACACACCCAGAATGAAGACCATGACCACACACATAGTCACAAGCAAGAAATTTTGTCTGTATTATAATTTTACTAAGCAGATGATTAATGTAACAACCATAAACAAACATATCCCACTAAGAGAACCCATATGCTAACTAATGCTGTTAGCATACTTGCATACACAAAGGTATTGTAGAGACTGGTAGACCTCTCAACCAGCGGCATCACTGCCCCGGGGAGGGACCTGGGGCATGGTCCCAGGACCCACCCCCAGCCCGCAGGCCTTGCCCCCTGGCCGCAGGCCACGCCCCCCAGCCGGGGACGGGGCCAGAAGCGGCTGCGGGCAGCTGGGCCCCGGATGCCTGGCCGGGGATGGAGCTGCTGCGGCCACCGGCAGCTGGGCCCCGGATCCCCAGGTAGGGACGGGCCCACCGCGGCCGCAGGAGGCTGGGCCTTGGCTCTCCAGCCCAACTGGGCCAGAGACCAAGGGGTGGGGGGGCCGCCAGACCTGGGGCACCGGCGCTGGGATTTGGGGCACATGCCCCGGGTGCCCAGCGCCAGCGACGCCCCTGCTCTCAACAGGTGGTCACTGATAAGAGGTGTGGTTTCTCCTGGGGTCTGCCCAATTTTTTCATCTCAGGGAACTGCCTTTATCTTGTTCTGACCACACGTCATACCTTGTGTATATACATGAGTGATGCCATGCCATTTTCCTTATCTATATTTCCATACCCCATAAATTATGAGGTGCCCCACTTTTCATAGACTGTTCTTTTAATCCCCCTTTTCCTCATTATTATTTATGTAAACACGTTTCCTTTGTGACCTGTGGTTAAAGCAGAACTTTCCATGATGTTTCAATCAGGCACCTTGCTGTCTAGACAGATACACTGGGGTCTGTTTTTCCACAATATCATGTATTAGCACATCCTTTACAGTAATCTTGTAACCTTACCGGCGCAAGTTTGTTCTTGGGTCATGCACTTATGTCAGGTCACCTTAAGCCTGAGGTCTAGTTTGGCTAAGCGGATGTCTTCCAGGCCTTAGGTTGTAGGCCTTGCCTTTATTTATGTACCTGATACATACTCCTAAATACCTGTCAATCTTATTTTCTTCTAGTCCTCCCCTACTTATATCTATTCATCACACATTGCTTATATATGAAATAACCTGGGTTAAGCATGACTTTAAAAAAATTAAATGATAAAATGAATTAATTGGTTACATATACTTGGTTTTTAAAAAGGAATAATTTCCCAGAGATGAAGAAAATTTATGATCCAAATTGATTGGGAGGAAACATTTAGACAAAAAAATTCAAATGCAAATGGAAAGTTCTTTAAAAAAAAAAAGGAGTTTATTAAAGGACCAAAAAGACATGGTTCAAAAATCAAGAAAAGGACAACTTTCAATGGTACAGAAAAGGCAGCAATTTGAAAGAAAAAAGCAACATATAACAAATGGAAAAAAATGGGGCAAGAGAGGGTGAATTTATATGGATTAGAAGTTACAAAATAAGAGAAGCTTAAAATAGCAGGGAAAAGTCATGACTGGGAGGGTTATGGATAATAAATAGCAGTTTTAAAAAATACGTTAGGAACAAAAGAAATTCAAGCAACGCTATTGGCCCTCTGTACTATTGTGGTAGGTGTTAATGATGCAAAAGAGGCAGAAATGTTTCAAGACAAGTTTGAAAAGAGCTGGTTAAAGGGATCTCTGGCCCAATAATAATTTTCAATACATCTGGGTATACTGGTGAAATCCCTGAAGACTGGAAGATTGGTAACGCTGTGCCAAAATACCCTGGGGGTGATGGGCAAAGAGGATACCCGTTAACTACAGGCAGGTTATCCTAACATCAATACTGGACTAAATAATGGAAAACTGATATAGGAGTCAATGGATAAAAAAATCGAAAGGTAGCAATACAATTAATGATAGGCAACACAGTTTCAGGGAAAAGTAAGTCTTGTCAAACAAATCTGATTTCCTTTAATTCTTTGATTGGAACAGCAGTTCTCAACCCCTATATCAGGACACATTACTGTGCCACCACACAGCAGTCAGTGTGAAACAGAGAGCCAGAAAAATGGCTGGATTTGGCCTGGGGGGAGTGGGCATCTGTGGCCTGTAGGGTTGCAACATGCCTCAAAAAATGTTGTGACCTGCATAAGGCTGAGAACCACTGGATTAGATTACAGGTTTGGGTACAAAGAGTAACCTCATAGATTTAATATGCTTAGAATTTTGAAAAGTATTTAGCCTTAGTACTGAACAGCATTCTGATTGAAAAATTAGCATTATCCTACATTAAGAGAGCATCCAGAAAAAGGAATTAAGATCAGACTAACTGCTCTCTCAGAAAGTAACTATCAGTGATGAGTAATCATTAAATGAAGTTGTTTCTAGTGAGGTTCTGCAGGGACTGATGCTAGACCCAACACTATTCAACACGTTCATCAATAATGCAGAAGTAGATATAAAATCACTGATGATAAAGATTGTGGATGAAACAAAGAGTGGCAATGTGGTAAATAATGATGAGGACAGGGCAGTTCTACAGAGCAGTCTGAATTGCTTGGAGAGCTGAGCCCTTTCAAACAACAATAATTTTATTACAACTAATGGAAGGTCATACATCCAGGAACAAGAATGGGGTCTGTATCCCAAAAAATAGTCTATCGGAAAAGGATTTCAGGGATCATGTCAGACAAAGACCTCAGCATGAGCTCCCAGCACGCTGCTTTGGCAAAAAGGATGAATGTGATCTCTGGATGTCTAAAACAGGAAGGTAGTGAGCAAGGAGGAGATTTTACCTCTGTATGTAGCATTCGTGAGACCACCAGTGGAGTATTGCATACAGTTCTGGGGTCCATCTTTTAGACGTACGGTTGAAAAAGTAGAGAAGGGGGCAGAAAAAGCCACAAAAATTACTCAAAGGCTGAAATAAAATGCAGTATGGTGAGAAACACAAAGAGCTCAATCTAATCAGCTTATGAGAAAGAAGTTTGACAGGTAAGAGCTGGTACGAAAATGTGCTTCTTAAAAAGCTGGAAGATATGGGAATTGTGATAGCTGACATGAGAGGTCATGGTGCCAACATGAGATAATGGTGCCAACATGAGAGGAAACAACAGAGGAGTGCAGACACGGATCTGAAAGTTAAACCTTCGAGCTTCTTTTGTCCCATGCAGTTCTCATTCATTGAACTTGGTGGTCAGTGATGAAGCATCAGCTTCTGGTGAGGCTGCTGAATTTTTTAATGTAATTCAAAAACATCTATGTATTTTTCTTTGGATCAAATCATCAATGGCAAATTTTGAAGCAACATCTGGGAACATCTTCTCTGACACTGAAACCTCTGAGTGCCACACAATGGAAAAGTCTAGTGGAGGCGATAAAGCCTATCAAACACCAAATTGGGAAGATAGATAATACCATAGTTGCCATTATGCGGCACAATACTATGACAAGAACTGTTCATGGGAGAACAGTTGCAGAAGGAAATAGAATCACCAGAAACATAGATAACTTCAAATTTCTGTGTGGCTTAGTGTTGTGGCATGACATACTGTTTGAAATAAATGTTGTAAGCAAGAGATTCCCAGATGTTGACCTTGATATATCTGAAGCAATAGAACAACTAGACAAAACAAAGTCATACCTCCAGTCTTACTGATCAGATGAGGGATTTCAAAACATTCTGAAGAGTGCACAGAAGTTGGCAGAAGAACTTCACAGAAGTTATGTTCCCACCCATTCAAGAATACAAGGGTATGTCCACACAGGGCTTTTATTTCAAAACAACACTGGTTGTTTTGAAATAAAAGTCCCTATGTCCACAGGACGTTTTCTTGTTTTGAAAGGAGGGAGCTCCTTGTTTTGAAACAAGAGCCCTCCTTTCGAAACAGCTTGAACCACTTTGCTTTCGAAAGGAGGATTATTTCGAAACTGGTTGTTTCGAAATAAGCCATTTGGACATGTTATTTCGAAACAATCCTTGTTTTGAAATAACAAGGACCTTCCCCTCAGCACCCTGGCCAGGGATCAGCATCCTGGCCAGGGTGTTGAGTGGGGTGCAGGGGGTCGGAGGGTGCCCCAGCTGGTTCCCCCCCCCCCGCTTCCCC
>ML681972.1:6380826-6438895 GCA_007922195.1 Podocnemis expansa
GCTATTTCGATTCCCTCCTTTTTCCTTATTTCAAAATAGCTTTTTGTTACTTCGAAATAAGGCATTTCGAAATAAGGCCTTTATTTTGAAGTAGCTTGTTTCGAAACAGCTTGTTTCGAAACAAGGGCTTGTGTGTGCACATAGCCCAAGAGAAGACGACATTTTGACTACGAGGCATAGGATAATCCCATTAGAGATCCCAAAGAAAAATTCAAAGTTGAATTCTTTAACCAGATGCTAGATTGTGCAATACAGTCAGTTGAAGAATATTTCGTGCAGCTTAAGGAACACAGCAGTATATTTGGGTTGTTGTATGATATTCCAAAAGTCATCAGTATACCTGAAGAAGACCTACATCAGCAATGCAGGGCACAAGAGACAGTTTTGACACATGATGATGTGCACAATATTGATGGGAGTGATTTGGGTGATGAACTGAAAGTCCTTTCAAGATCAATTTCAGCAGGATCAAGTCCAAAGGCTGTTCTGGAATATATGTGCACAAACAAGATTACCATCCTCTTTTTAAATGCTTTTGTTGTTCTGCGTATTCTCCTAAAACTTCCTGTAACAATTGCCAGTGGAGAATGCAGCTTCTCCAAGCTGAAGCTAATAAAAACACATCTATGCTCCACAATGACAAAGAAGAGGCTGGTTGTCCTTGCAACCATCTCACCAGAGCATGAGCTGGCCCAGACTGTGGACCTTCAGGAAGCAGTTCAAATCTTTGCAACCAAGAAGGCATGGAAAGCACTGCTTTTATTATTCAAACAGATAAATTCCAGTGTTTATTATGCAGACAAGAAAAGTTACCTTTTCTGTTCTGGCATTTGAAAGTTATTTAAAATTTTTGAATAAGGCATGTTAAGTTGTTAGTTCTCCTTTATTGGGGTAGATAGCAGAGCAGCACTATGAGAGGTGTAGAACAGGAAGAAGGTTGAATTGAGACCTTTTAAAGTTTTGGCTGAAGCGAGGGGGCAGGAGGGCATCATCTGAGCTCCCCAACTCAGGTGCCAAAATGTTGTGGGCCAGCCCTGATATGACACATGAACTCTCCTGAACTGAAGAGAGAACAACACACACAGTATTTTTCTCCAAATGTTTTCCCTCGGGACTTTACACAGCAGTTTTCAACACACACAGCCCATGACCAATAGTCTGTCCTCTTTGTCATCAGTGGATAAAAACAGCCACCATTCATTTCCTATAAAACCTAGCAAATTCTCTGCAACGTGGCCCATTTCATTCAATCCTTAGGATTTTGCTGCACTGCTTCTCTGCTGAGTGGTTCCATCTGGCCCCAACTGCATCCATGCAAAGTTTCCTCCCCCAGCCTCTTGCCAGGCTCATCAGCCAAGATGGAGTTTTCTCATGGAGCTCTGGACAGCAATGGACCAGGCCCAGTGTTCATCTCACTTGGCTTCCAGATTGTTCAAGCCTATTCTCACAGAGTCCCCCTGGCTAGCTACAGCAAGTCTGCAGGCACACAAAACATGCCTAAACAAAACATGGAATCTGTGCTGCATCCCATGCTTTACTCCCCTATTTACATCAGTATATGCTGAAATGCAAGCGGATGGGTTACGCTACTAAGTGACAAGCTGGTTTAAATCTTCACCTTAGTCTCACATGTTACCCAGCGAGGGTTGGGTGAGAGTGTTATGAAGGCAGAACACTCATCTTCGGGGCCACCATGTCACTGCCTAATCACTATGTGCTGGTAAACTGATACAGACATTAGCTGAACTCCAAAAATTACTCCCTGCAGCAGTTAATTATAGTGATACACAGCCAGAAAATGCAAAGGACTCAAATCTTGCTTCCCTTGACCACTATCCGTACCCCAAAATGCAACCAGATTTTCCCCTACTTGGAAATGTGTACTGCAGGGGCTTGACCCAGACTGAATGTGTGTGATGCTGGAGAATCAAGGGTGTCAACAAACAAGAAAAGAGAAAGAAATGTGATCTATTAGAACGATAGGATTGATCTGGCAAGCTTTAACACACATGTTTAAACACAGTGAAGGATAGCTTGTTGCAGAAGTGGTGAACTTAAATTGGTGCCTAGTGGGTTGAGAGACTACAGAAATAGCCATACATGCTTTTATCTTCTACTTTGTCTCAACAATCAGTACTGACTTTGTGAATGATAGTGTATGGAGTCTTGCTGTCCTCCTGCTATTCCATTCTGCTAGGCTATTCAGTGGACTCCTTCTGTACAATCATCGTTGGATAATTACTGTTAAAGCCACACTCTGTACGTTCACTCCAAGAGAGGAAACTCTTTGAATCTGGTTTTGATGTTCTCTTCCTCTTCTCCTCTCAGGCAGTGCTCTCCACCCCAGAAGGTAGGCAGGCTGCCAATCCACCACCCTGCCCCGCTTCTCAAGAAGTGTTCTAAACAAAAGAATGTACAAAAAGGAATTGTTAAGTGGATTGGCAGTTAGTAGCAAGTTTTTTTAATTGCGAGAGTGTTCATGTGTGTGGGTTCCAGAGAACATTCTATTCAGGTTACTGTATTGTGCCTTGCCCTTATGGTCTGAAATGTTACTTGTCAGGGAACATCTGCCACAAGGAACAGAGATGGTAGCAGAAATGGCTTATGTATTGAGAAATTTAGGCTTTTCTTCTGAGTTCCCTCCCTGCCAAAAATGGATTCATTGGGGCATATGGTGGTGGGAAACTACTTGTCCATCCAATAGTCTGACAGAGGTCTCCACCGTAAGTGAAAGCTAAACATTTTTGTAACAATACTGCGATTCCAGTAATGAATGACTGCAACAGAGAAAGGATTCCCTTCCTTAAATCCCCATCTACTTTCTCAATGGCCCAAATACAGACTTGTCATTTTGACTTCATTAAACTCAATAGCCCAGATCACCAGCTGGGGTAAGTCAGAATAGAACCATAGACTTAAATGAAGCTAAAATGATTTATACCAGCTGGGAACCTGACCCCTTTAAGAAGTAGCACCGCCCTTCCCCCACTGCACAGATTGCTGCTTTGACCTGCCTTTGGATCTGGCCTTGAATCTTCAAAGAAACAAGGGTTGTTTGTTTTCCAAAGTGCAACTGAAACTCTTAGTTCAGTTGAATGTAATTATTCTCTTTTATATGCAATTTTATGCACTTAGGTTAGTTTCCTCTGCTTTCACACTATACAATGCATGACCAACCATCAGATATTCAATATATTCCAGCGAGACACATTTCAGCAGGCAGTTAAAACACTGGTCAGTCTCCCTTGATTATTAACATACAACATATTCGTATGTCTCAACTAGTTTGTATCCTAATTTACACTAAATAGATTCTAACAACTGTATTTGCCTTCAGTGGTTGATGTATCATGTGTTGCAACAGTTAAGAGTTGTAGCTTGATCTACCTGCACAGACATGAAATAAGCAATTGGTAGCTAAACTAAAGCTGTTTCAATATGTAGGAGGGAGGAGATATGGAGCTTGGGCAGAGGATCATCACAGAGCAGTGCTCTGCAGGGGTGAGATCTAAATTGGAAGCATGACAATTATACTGCTCCACTACCCAGTCTCCTTTCCATACAGGTAGGTAAAAGTTCTTGCAGTCCTGAAATTACAGTAGTGGCTGCAAAGAAGTCAAAGATAGAGGATTCCATTATTTAAACTCCTGCCTGCATCCAGGTATTCAATGGCCCAAATACAGGCTTTTCTTGCTTTGTTATTTACTGGAACCTCATGGACAAAAAGTGGTATGTCAGCTATTGTACATACATACCACTGGGCATTATTCAGCAAGGGTGAGAGAGCAACGCCGTTTGCAAAGGTGCAACTGAGTGAGCAGTCATATAGAATGACTGTCCTTGATCCATATATGTTTCCTGTTGTGGTGCACACCAAGCTTCAGGAGTTTCAGTTTTCATAAACCCATCAGCGCTAGTAGAGAACTTGGAAACATTAGCAATGGGCAGCACCTAACAGCCCCCAGACTTATAATGGCTCAGATATCCCTTGTAAATTGGACCACAGACCCTACATTCCTCAACTGTGCATTTTATGCATATTTTCTTTTTTTTTTTTTTTTTGTGCAATCAGAGAATACTGATTTCAGGCTGTTAAACCTTTCTGTTAACAAGTTCTCCATGCTGTCGTCAGAGCCAGTAAAAGAGCGGGTTGGCTGGCATGTGTAGAGAGCTTTTTGGCTGACTACAGAAGTTTTTCATCTTTTCATTTAATGTGCCGCCAGAAAAATTTGCTTCATTTTCCTGGGCACAAGACCGCTGACTCACCATTACCCTGCATGGAGGCTGATTATGCTTAGTAAAAAGCCTGTTCTCGTGGCTGAGGTCCCAGATCAGAAAGTTATAAAATATCAGGCTTATTTTTTTTTAAATTAGCACATCATATTTCATTAACAAGTTGCTTGCAAAGTGCAGTGCTTATCAGAAATATCTGAGAGGACAGCCTAGCAATGATGGTGTCAGCATTAATTACATTTGTCTTTCTCTGGATGGGAGTTCTATAAACCTTCCTTGTATATACTGAGTTATTTTCTGTCAGTCAAATGTAACATCGTAATGAACCACTCTAAGGATGATCTCAGATCTTCCACTTTGGAATGCATTCCTTTATACCATTGGTTTTCAATCTCTGATTTGCGGATCACTGGGGGTCCACCTATTGTCTAAGTGAAACAAACAAAGAGTCCTGTGGAACTTAAAGGCTAACAAAATCTATTTATTGCATGAGCTTTGTTTGTTTTACTGAACTAGACTAATACGGCTGCCCCTTTGGAACTCAGCTGTCTAAGATTTCCAAAGGGGTCCACACCTCCATTTGAAATATTTAGGTGTCTGAAAATGAAAAAGTTGAAAACCACTGCTTTATACCACTGAATTATTCAATGTTCAGATTTATAACACTGACCCTTGGTAATTCTACAAGTCCTTTTGTCTAAGAATCTCAGATCATTTTACAAGCATCAGATACTGTCAACTGTGAATTGTATTGTGGCACTAATTTTTAAAAATTCGACTTGGACAGATCCCCCTTTAATAACATATCCTAAATTTTTAAAAATTCCCTTAAGAAGAAATTGATAAAGGTTTCCCTGCTCTGCTATTAATACTTATAAGGGACATCTCCATAAAGGCTATATACAGGTCAACACTGCCTGCCCTTTTCAGCGGCAGTCAAACAGAGATATACAAGTTACCTAAAATAACGTGCAAATCTTTGTTTGCCTTCCCTACTCCAGGCATGTCCAGTGTTCTGAGTCAAAGGGTGGGACCTCCCTTCAACTCAGTGCTACCCAGCTGCTGGGGTTGTGTTCAGGGATCAGACTTCCTGATTGGCTGAGTGGGTCTACAAATACTTGATCAGAAGATCAGGAAGTTTGATCTGACAGCAAGGAATTTGCTGCCATCAGTGAAGACAAGCCCAGACTATACAAAGGCAACAGTGGCAGTGAGTATCTTGCAAAGTGTTCTCCAATGCAAGAAATGAATAAATGGAAGGAGAGAGATATTGAACCACAATTATTTGTCTAACTTTTTTCAATAATAGCCAATGTAAGTGTTACTTCTGACAAATGCACAATATCTCAGTCAGAGATATGACTTTTCAAGCGGGCTGCGCCCCTTTAAGGCTCAAATTGTGAATCACTTTGTAGATAAAACAAACAAGGAGTTCAGTGGCACTTAAAAGACTAACAAAAAAGAACTATAGATAGTTATACAAGCAGCCCCTGTGACATTAATAGACCTATATCACTATTCACCAGCTGAGGATCTGGCCTGTGACTTCAGGATATTACTTCATTATACCTCTTGTTTATGTAAAGCCTCCATTTACCTTGGTTCTTTGTTACTTTATTTCTCCATGGTTCAGCAGGGCTATTGGCGTTATAACCACTCATTCCCACCTGAGCTTTTCTTTGCCCTTTGTTCTGCTAGTATTGTTAATGGAACTTTTCTAGGTTCCTGTATTACTGCTTGGCCATTCTTTTGTAATTGTATGTAGTAATCCCTCCAGGACATGAGAAAATGTACTTATTTTCTGTTGCACTGGTGTTTTTGTCAAGCTCTTTTTTTCTCCTTTTGTTACTTTAATTATACTAATTTCTTTGCTTGTTTGATAACTTAGTACCCACGCATGAAGTAGCAGCATCCATGCCATAAGTGTCTATGGGGCAAGGCTTCTTTGTAATTAACCAAGAATTCAGATCTCTGGGTGGCTTGAAAGAACTGCTCTCTCTAGATAGCTTTCTGTTGTGCAACAAGATTTTTTTCCATTTACTTTGTGTGAACTATTAACATTGTGGAGTTTTCTTGCGTTACCATGCCTGTTTTAAAATGATACAAATTGTCATGTGTAATTTCACAAATATTTAACCCTGATATTTCAAGGACATATTGACTACTGCACCAAACAACATTTTATCGTCAGTTTTTCCTTCACTGTCACTACGCCTTCTGAGTATGATCTAGATTATTTAACCCTTTGTGTAGTATCTAATCTTTGCTAGCACAGTAGGTATGTCTACCCTGTGTGTTTAAGTCGACTTAAAGGCCCTTAAGTCAACTTAAACAAAGCTCTGTCTACATTGCAGGGCAATAAAGTTGACTTTAGCATCAGGTAAAGTCAACATATTGCTTCCGCTTATAAAGTCGACTTTACAGTTAAGTTGACTTTATTAAGGCGACTTAAGGCATGTGGAGGGGAAGTTGCCTTAAATCGATTTAATTGGCCTCCCAACCACAGAAGACATGGGGATGGAGGCTGGCTAGAAGGCACAACACAGCTGGGAGCGTTCCCAGCTGTGTGAACCACAGCCAAACTCCCCATGTTCCCTGACTGATCTCCCCCGTTCTGAGCCGGACCGGGTATCACAGCCCAACCCGGCATTTCCCCCATTCTCAGCCTGACAGAGCCTGTCTCACTCCTTCTCTGCCCAAACCCATGTGTCTACCCCTTCTCTGCCCAAATCTGTGTATCTTCCCCCCCTGCTCTTCTCAGCCCAATCCTCAGTGTCTCCCCCTTCTCTGCCCAAACTTTTGGGTCTCCCCCCTTGCCCTTCTCAGCCCAATCCTTGGTGTCTCCCCCTTGTCTGCCAAAACCCCTGTCTCCCCCTTGCCCTTTTCAGCCTGACCCTGCCTATCTCTCCCCGTCTTCGACCAACCCTGTGTGTCTCCCCTTCTCAAAGGACCCCCCTGATATTGTTGTAAAACAAACAAGGAGTCCAGAGGCACTGTTTAAGATTAACAAATTTATTTATTGGATGAGCTTTCATGGGAGAACAATCCCACTTCATCAGACAGTTTGAAGATGGGGGAATTTACAGAATGGTAGGAAATAAATGCAGGGGAGTGTAAGACATAAGATCAGATCACAGTCTAACAGCAAATCAAAGCTGTTGTTAAGATTCAAACACTGGGAAATAGCACATGGAAAGAAAGAAAGAAAGAAAGAAGGAAAGTTATTTCTTTTATATTAGATTGTGTGAAAGCAGGATTAAATCCTGACTATGGATTTTTTTTCCCCCATTATAACAGGTGATTAGACTTCACCTTCCTCTATGTGCTGTTTCCTGGTGTTTAAGTCTTAACTACTGCTGCGACCTGCCCCTGTGCTGGCAGTTGCACTGCAGCACCTGTTCCAGAGCCAGAGGGGTCTGGGCAACACAGGGAGGGTGTGGAGTGCTGCGCTGGCACATCGCTGGGCTACATCAGGCTCCCTGGCCTCTCAGGGCTCCCTGTTGCCACACGCAGTATGGAGGGTGGTGTGGTCACTCACTTCCTGTAGTTAAGGAGTGGCTGGAAGAGAGGGGCACCTCTGCTGTGGTGCACTGTGGGCCGGGTACCCACAATGCATCAGTCCTAGGGCGACCTAGCAGCTGCCAGTGTGGACGTGGGCAGTCTCCTGACATTTTGAGTGTGGACATGCTAAGCCGGCTTAATAAAGACGACTTTAAGCAGACTTTATTAAGCTGGCTTAACCAAGCCCTGTAGTGTAGACATAGCCAGTGGCATCTCTTCCCACAGGTCTAATGGAGTGTTGTACGCCTTACATCCATACAGCCTGCCATTCTGATTTCTCTGGCTGGCACCACTGCCCTTCTGATCATGCCACTGATCACTTTTGCTTGGCAGAATAGTTCTCTGGAGTTCTGTATTATTTTTATATGTTCATTCTATTGCAGTAGCAGCTCAGATCCCCAGTTATAGACCTGGAACCTGTTGTACTAGGTACTATACAAGCACAAAATAAAATGACAGCCTCTAGCCCCAAAGACCTTATCAATCTGTCTGATTTGCCTGCTCACATCGGGTATGTCTACACTATAAAAGCAAAGTCAACTTTATTAAATCGACTTAATAAAGTCTACTTAAAGTCGACTTTAAGTAGACCTTATTAAGTTGGCTTAGTAAGGCTACACTGAATTAATGTGACTTTGTCAAGTCAACTTTAAATGGGTGCTCTGGCTTAATTCGACTTTATAAAGTCGACTTAATGGTCCCACTGCACTAAGTAGACTTTATTAAGTCGACCTAGTAACTCCACATTGCCCTAAGTCGACTTAATAAAACTGACTTAACTGTAAAGTCGACTTTATAAGCGGAAGTAATAAAGTCGACTTTATTGCCCTGCAATGTAGGCAGAGCTTTGTTTAAGTTGACTTAAGGACCCTTAAGTTGACTTAAACACACAGTGTAGATGTACCCTTTTTGAAGTACCTGCTATATTTAGAATAGGCCAGATCTAAAGTTTCCGCCAGATGCATTCTTCGCCTCTTCACACTGTATTTTGTTGTCATTGGAATTTCATCTTTTATTGTGTCTTAAAAATGATCATAACAGCAATCTGTCCAACATGAATGACTGATAGTTTTTGTCACCCTGGCGCCTTGTATATAATGCTTTTCCTTTGCAAGGTGCCTTGAAGTATTTTCCAGAATGCACAAATAATTCACTAAGGTCCAATTTATCTGTCTCTAACATTCCCTCAATGGCTGATCCATGTGCTTAGTACACACTACTGCCAGTTTGATTAATCATCCTGACTGTTAGGAAGTTTTTCCTAACATCCAACCTAAACCTCCCTTGCCATAATTTAAGCCCATTGCTTCTTGTCCTATCATCAGTGGCTAAGGAGAATAATTTTTCTCCCTCCTTCTTGTAACAACTGTTTAAGTTCTTGAAAGCTGTTACTATGTCCCCTCTCAGTGTCCTCTTTTTCAGACTAAACAAGCCTAGTTCTTTCACAATCTTCCCCATAAGTCAAATGTTCCAGACCTTTCATCATTTTTTGTTGCTCTTCTCTGGACTTTCTCCAGTTTGTCCACATCTTTCTGAAATGAGGCATCCAAAACTGGACACAATTGAGGTCTAATCAGTCTGGAGTAGAGCGGAAGAATTACTTCTCATGTCTTAGTTACAGAACTCCTGTTAATACATCCCAGAACAGTGTTTGTTTTTTCTGCAGCAGTGTTACACTGTTGACTTGTATTTAGCTCGTGCTCCACTATAACACCCAGATTCCTTTCTGCAGCATTCCTTCCCAGGCAGTCATTGCCCATTTTGTACGTGTGCAATGGATTGTTTTTTCCTAAGTGGAGTACTTTGCATTCGTCTTTATGGAATTGCATCCTATTTACCTCAGACATTTCATCAGTTTCTCCAAATCACTTTGAATTGGATCCTGTCCTTCAAAGCATTTGCAGTCCCTCCCAGCTTAGCACCATTCACAAATATATAAGTATACTGTCTATGCCATCATCTAAATCATTGATTAAATTATTGAACAGAACCAGGTTCAGAACCAATCCCTGCGGTACCCTGCTCATTATGCCCTTCCAGCATGACTGTGAACCATTGATAACTACTCTCTGGGAATGGTTATCCAACCAGTTAGGCACCCATCTTACAGTAACTCTATCTAGATTATACTTCTGTATTTTGTTAATGAGAAGGTAATGCAAGACTGTATCAAAAGCCTTACTAAAGTCTAAATATATCACATCTACCACTTCCCTTCTATCCACAAGACTTTTTACCCTGTCAAGAAATCTATTAGATTGGTTTGAAATGATTTAGTCTTGACAAATCCATGCTATCACTTAACATCTTATTCTCTTCTATATGTTTGCTAAATGATTCCTTAATTATTTGCTCCATTATTTTTCCTGGCACAGAAGTTAAGCTGACTGGTCTATAATTCCCGGGTTGTCCATATTTCCATTTTTATAGATGGGCACTATATTTGCTCTTTTCCAGTCCTCTGAGATTTCTTCAGTCTTCCATGATTTTTCAAAGATAATAGCCAATGGCCTAGACATCTCCTGAATCAGCTCCTTGAGGTCTCTAGGATGCATATCATCAGGATGTGGTGACTTGAAGACATCTAACTTGTCTGATTCCAAAGGTGTAGCTGTGTTAATTTAGTTCAGCCAAACAAACAAGGAGTCTGGTAGCACTTTTAAAGACTAACAGTTTTTTTTTCTCATAAGCTTTTGTGGGAGAAAACCCCACTTTGTTAGATGCTTGAAGCATCTGAAAAAGTGGGATTTTCTCTTGCAAAAAATCATGCGATAAATAAATTTGCTAGTCTTTAAAAGTGCCACCAGACTCCTTGTTTCTTTAACTTGTCTAAGTAATTTTTAATTTGTTCTTTCCCTATTTTGCTTCTGATCCTATCTTATTTTTACTGCTGTTTCCTATGTCAGGCATCCAATTGCCACCATCCTTCTCAATGAAGATCAAAACAAAGAAATCATTTAATGCCTCTGCCATTTCCAAATTTTCTGTTATTGTGTTTCCTCTACATTGTGTACCAACCCTACATGGCCCTTGGCCTTGCTCCTGTTTCTAATGTATTTGAAAAATACATCAAAATATCATCTTGAAGACAGCAGAGGAGATTGAGGTTTTCTCTGTGGACAGTGATATCCCTGTTAAAGTTTCCCAGCAGCTGCATCAAGAGCTGGAGAACAGCTAGAGATGGGGCCATTCCAGGTGTATTGTGTAATAAGTTCCCCAGCAATGCCTTCCAGTGGGAGGTTGGGGAAGGGTAGCTCACCACTGAGTATTTCTCTAACGCTGAGGAGGTGAGGAACATCTGAGAGGTTGGAGCCAGGGAGGGAGACATTCCCGAAAGGCAAGTACTGCACTCAAGCTGCACCCTCTAAATGCCTGTGTAATTACAAAATCATGTGTGTCTACTTCAGAAACTATTGTTGACAGTATCCTTTTTTACTTCTTAAAAGTAACCAGACTTTGTTGTGAATTTTAAAGGTGAACATTCCATTCTATACTTAGAAGAGCAGAGATGTTTGCACCTACATCAACAGACCATATAGACTTGACCATTCTTAGGGCAGCTGCTTATTTTTCCTGATGATTCCCTTTTATCCTCCAGTTACAATTTTCTTACAATGTGGTAGGTGCTTACATGCTATGGTATGACAGAACAGAACAGACCTCTAATTTCATCCTTCAGTTCATTTTCCATTTGGCCTGACACACTAAAATTTGAACCTGAACTCTTATTTGAGTCTCTTTGCCTCAGATATTTATGAATCAAGCTGTGGGTTTTCAGTGTAGTTTATGCCTCCTGTTTTTGCCTTCCAGCAATCCACATATTTTTCTTCATAAAGGAAGCTGGGCTGCTGAAATAAGAATTTTATTCGTCAGCTGTATTTTTACTCAGTTCCCGCCCACATTTATCCCTAATCACTTATTCATAGAAGATGATCTTTCACAGTTAGTTGCATGATGCCATTGCAGAGTTGATGCTTTTCTTGTAGAGTAGAGGGATTCTAAGCACAATTAGAATGAGCAGGAGTGAAATCTCTTGCCTCCTCTCTAAAAATGATCAGATTCATTCACTCAGAAGGCCTGAACTGACAGAGGCACACGCTATGCACAGTGCTCTGTGACAGAAAATCCCTAGAGCCACAAAGAAAGGAAAGCTGCACATGTCAGCTTATCCCCAGAGTGGGTAGAGTTACAAAGAGGTGGGCATGACTAGAGTGCCCAGAGAAAAAATTGTTTCTGTACTTGCTCAGGTAGCCTTTGCTGCAGGGATCTTATGGAGCTTCAGTCATTACACAGGTGTGCCAGATAAAAGCATTGCAGTTAAGGGTGCATTCCAAAATGGTTTGAAGACAGAAGGCATAAATTCCTACTTCTCTCCAAAATGAGGCAGCTAAACTGTATAAATTTGCCATGAAGATAGTTGAATTTTCCATGTAGTTTTTTGTTTAGTTTCAGTTCATACATTTTTAATAGAAAGTCTTTGCAGTTGGGCTCCTGTTGAAATTTATCCTTGGCATGCCTGCAGTGTGTTTGTGACTGATATCGTGTTAAGAATATTGTCTATGTAAGCACAAATTGAAAGAGAGATGGATTGTGAGTAGATGTGGTACAATAGGTATGTTATTTGGGTTGAGCAGGTGTTAATTTAGATTTATGGTCATCTTTAGTTTATATTCATCATAACATACTATTTATCCAACTACTTTTATAGTCCCTATCACCGTAGTGTCTAAGCACCAGTATTGATTTTGGCAAGGGAGAAGGGAAGAACTTACCCATTCCAAACATTACTGTACTTTCCTGAGTCATTAATAAAACCAAATTATGGGCTCTCATTTCCCTAGTACTACTGCATTATTCATTAGTCTCGGGAGTAGCAGAATGAAGGGAGTAAAGTTCAATAAAATTCAAACTATGGTAGTAGCTGTGACTTCACCCTTTCTTTAAATACAATAGGTGTTGCAAATATAGCTAGTATGTGAAATATCTGGGACTCACACACATAGAGCAGATTCATTTTAATATTATCATATTGCTTGGTATAATATGAAACTCAAGTATAAGAAATACAGCATATTACATAAGATAAAATCCCTGCTTAGCCATAGTTACTGATACTGCATAATCAAGGAACTCCATGCCATCTCTGAAGGATATGCAGAAAAGATATTGTCTGAGTCTACTGCAAACTGCAGATTGGAAAAATCACTGGACTATAAGAACTGTTTCTTCAATACATTCAGAGAGGTGAGAATGAACCATAGGGAAAAAATAAAGAGTGACCAGCGAGTCAATCCAAGGACACAAGAAGATGTTTGACATATACCGTACTATACAGAATACAGGATATTTTGATTAAGGACTTTTATTTGATGGGAGTACATTCCTTGGGGGATTGAAGTAACACTGGACAGCACAAGTAGCTTTTAAAATATTCACCCATTGTCTTTGAAAAATATTCAGTTGGCAGGAAAAGCGATGTTAACAGTAAAACATACACTTGGTTTATATGTATTCAGCACATATATTACATAAAAAATGCTACATTCGTGGGAGAAAATCCCACTTCATCAGATGCTTCAAAAATGGGTGAACTTACAAATGGAATGAAAATAAATACAAGGGAGTATAAAACATAGGTTGCCTGTGCAATGATCATGTGGTCTTTTTCCATAGGACCTCTGCTTCATTCAGTGAATGCACAGTTGTTTGGTATTTCCTTTTTATCCTCTTCATTCAGTGTGTGAACCCAGGCCTAATTTCCATACAGGATTCAAATCCAGCTTGAAAACCATAATGATTACATTTCCTCATGTGTATTTCTATGCTGCTGTCACAGTGATAGTCAAATATTTCACAAACAATGATTAATTTATCTTTGCAACACACCTATAAGATTAGGTGGCATTGCTACACCATTTCACAGCTGGAAAATGAAGGCACAGAGAGATTAAGGTCAAAAGTGTCCATTAATTTGGGGTCCCCCAATTCAGATGCCTAGGGCTGATTTTCCAGTGTACTTTTATAGCACTTCCATATGTTAAAATACATCTAACATTGACTTCAGTTAGAGCTGAGAATGCTCAAGAGTTCTGCAAACCTGTCCTTAAGGCTCTTGAAACAAGATCCCTGAAAATGAGGAACACAAAGTTAATGGCCACCTGTGAAAAATTTGGTTTTAGTGACTTGCCCAGCTTAGTACAAGGACTCTGGGGCAGAGGCAGGGATAGAATCCAGTTCTCCAAGATAACATTCAACTGCCTTAGCCATGAGACCTCCTTTCCCTTCCTGCAAGCCTCTGAGCCTCAGTCAATACATATGTTCCAGCTCAGACGTCTTCCTCTGAGCTACTTATCTTCTGTCATAACTGCTTCAGGCCAACAGAGTTACTTTCAGTGACCAAGTCTGTAGCAGCTGCTAAGGGGAAGAACTTCTTAGAGGAACCCTTGCTACGTAACTTCTATCAGTGTATGAAGTGGAGGAGTCCCCCCTTAGTGTGCCAGCGGTTGGCTTGGCTGACAGCATCAGAGTCAGAGTTTCCTCAACTACAAGTTACAAAGTTGGGAGACCTCCTTGTCAACCACTGTTTGGTGCTAGCCAAGATAGCTATCCATCACACCAGGAGTAAGAAGCTGAACAGTGGGGCTGCTCAGTAACTGTGAAGCCTATTTCTAGTCCCCTGTAGAGTCATGCCTCCAAGCAGAATTTCTGTGGGCAGTGCCTAAGACACCAAGGACCTCAAAAGTCTCTCCTCACCCCCAATTCACTTGTGTTGTGTACTGGAGGTGGGGAAGGCAAAATATTCTTGCTAAGGGCCCCCAGTGAGTTAGCATGATTTCTGAGCTGAGGTTCTCTGCTTTGTCCTGTTCTGATTCCATGATTTTTCACCTCTGACCTCACCCCTGCTCCTGTTCTTTCCTCCCCATTTGTCGTCCCGTGTACTCAATTGATGCGTGTGACTCCAGGGGTCTCTCCCACTTAATTGAGGAGATGAGGCTTTTAATTTGGAGCAGGCTTACACCCACCCATCCTTGGTACTTCAGATAGTACACATCTTCCAACTAAAAAGTCTCCCCCTGAGTCTCCAAGCTGCTGGTCTCTTCCCAGGCCTTGGAAGTTAGTTTCAGAGACCAGATCCATAGTAGCAGCTGAAGGAAAGGACTTCCTAGTAGAACCCTGCTAGATAACCCCCATTTATGTGGACAAGTGGTGGTGGAGGATGGTCTCAGCTGGTGTCACCAGACCTGGAGACCACCTGCACTACAGTCAGAATGACTGGGTGGACCCTGTTTCACTTTCCCACTTCATGGAACTGCCCACACCTGCATGCCCCCTGTTGTGCGCTCTAGGAGACAAGGGTAGCTTTCTTCCTGCTTCTCTCACTTTCATCAAGCAGGAACTGTGGAAGGGTGTTCTCTGGCCAACCCTCAGCCCTGGTCCTCTGAAACTAGTCATCATGCCCCGGTTTCATGAATATCTCTGGATGTTCCTATCATGCCACATAAGTCAACTGAATGACACTAGCCAGTCCACCACTGAGCCACACCCAGAAACCATCTGTACACACTTGTGTTTCACACCATCCATGCCCCCCCCCCCGATGTCTTGTCTTTACACCAAATGGCGAGATCTGTTGACTCCTGTTGTGGATGACAAACCCTGGTCACCAAATCTGTGCCCATCCAGTTCCATGGCTTTCTTGGGATATTAGTTGGTGGGTCCTCCATTGGGCCATTAACATAGGCCTGGTCTAGTTCACCAACTCCCCCAGCATCTCTCCCTTCTATGGTGTGTGTGAGAGAGAGAGAGAGAGAGAGAGAGAGAGAGAGAGAGAGACTGGCACACATCCTCACAGGAAGGGTCAAGTTGCAGCTCTTCTTCCAGCTACTCCAGAACCTCTTCCTGGGGTTCTCCACAGGTCCTGATTTATGCACACCCCATCCACAGCTGCACAAAGTCTCTAGATCTCCTCCTCAGCCTCCTCTGTGATGGCCAAAAAAGAACATTAAGATTGCTAAGTGACATAGGAAGTGCTAGAAGTGAGGCATTAATAGGACATACAATAATAATTCAGCTTTCATGTGTGAGGCCATTCATCACTGCAGGAGGAAGAAGCTGCATAAGAGGGGTAGGCTGCTTTGTGACTATGGGGCCTTTTTCTGTTTCCTTGTTCAATCGCATCTCAGGGCAGAGTTCCTCTCAGCACTGTCCACTGACTCTCTAGAGTCTAGACACCTCTGATGAGCAGTGGTCACTATCTGGGGGTGTTTGCTCAGTGTTCCCTTCTAGCTGCTTCATTTTCAACCTTTAACTTCATTCCTATTCTTCTTTTCTCCTTCACTGTCCCCAGCAATCAATTGTGGCCTTGATTTAAGGGCTCCTCATTCTTAGTTGTAGGGGCAGGCCTTTAGTTATGGTTAGGCCGACATATGCTGGTCCCAAACACTAGATAGAATACATTACTTCCAACTTCTGCAACACATACAATAAGGTAGGATTGCTACAGACAATAGCCTTCTCCACTGCACCACTCTGATTCATTCTCAGAGCACAGCCTGCCTTCTGCCCTGAATGAGGCAGGGGTCCTGTAGAAGATATACCTTATCATAATGTGACTAAAGCCCGTGTCATAATGTGTGCATACATGGGAGCTGAATTAACGTTGATGGAATGCCTCAGTTCTGGCGTTTCCTACGTCACTTTGCAATCTTAACCTTCTGTTAATGTAGCTTTTCATATGTTATTTCCTAAATTTGGTCAAACGGAGAAAATAAACTGTAAAATATACAAACCTATTGACCCTTGCATGCATCATCAGTGGGACTGGGACCATTAGATTCACAGTATAGACATCTGCCATTTAAGCTAACAAAGTTTACCCTCTATTTGTCCAGGCAATCTTAATTCAGTAGTAGGGCGTGGGAGAGATATTGACGCTGGGTGTAATGGGCTCCTGTCCCTATGGAGAGCTAGTTGTTCTACCTTATATAATCAATAGTAGGAACAACAAAAGGCCACCCAGCGCTAATGTGTTCTTTTTAAAAAATTTTATTCCTTTTGTCCAGCATTTTAAAGACAGCTCTCTTTTCCCTCTTGAAGAAAAATCACTCTTGAGCTCTTCTCTTCAATTGCTTCTCACAGTAACTTACTCCATAAATTGCTTCCATGCTGCAGAGAATAATTCTGCATATAGTTTTTCATTTGCTCTTTTGTGCTGTTGATTAGTTTCACTCCAAATCAGTACACCATTAATAGTCTTATCCACTATATCCAAATCTGCAGTGATTGGAGAATGGTATTTGCTGCTGCTCAGGAATCCCAAAAGGAAATCATCTAAACTTCTGCCAAAAGGAGATTTGAAGGTGCAGATGTTTGCCTTTGCTCTATCAAACTGGACCTTGCAAGGCCGTTGGCTTGCTCTGAAGCTGAAAATACCCTTCCATTTTACAATCTAGACACTTCCATCTTAACTTTTCTCAGGGGAAAGAAATTAGCATTAAATGATCTGATCTAAGTCTTGGATCTGTGCAGAGTTTTTCCTTGTTGGTTTTGTTACTATGAGCCTGAGGTTAACCTAGAAACTGGTTGTCTGTATTCAGTCAATAACCTCTAATTTTACTATTCAGTCAAGTTTAATTTTTATTTTATTTCACAGTGCTAATGGGATTCTATTGCACACACAATTTTATACATTTGATATCGCATTGGGGTTCTTATCAATGAGGTGCATTATATTCTTACTCCACCCCAGTGCATTAGAAACTTCAACAAGTTCTTTAAAAATATGTTTTGCATCTTGTTCATTAGACAAAAGTATACGCCTGCATTTATAGACTTCAAATTCAACTCAAGCACACATAGAACCTCACGTTCCACTATTTCAAACTCTTGGGGTGGTATTTTGTCCTTGTACTAACATGCCAATGGAGGTTTGCCATGTGGACTGTTTTTGTGTCCATAATAAGAAAGAAGCTTGCCTTTTTTATTTGAACTTTTAGGTCTTGACACCAGCACCTATTTCTAACTTGGAATTCATTTTTTTTGTTCAGCTAGTTTCAATATCACAAACCAATCTGCAGAAAAGAACCTTGCATTCTAGATTTAGTAAGAAGTCCAAAAGAGAACTTTGGTTTTGCATCACTATCATCACGAAAGGCTTGGTCCCCAACCCTATGTTCATAAATATAGTTTGGTTTTGCCTCTCTTTGAAGTCTCTGCTGCTCTGAGCAACACCCGTTTGTAAATGATTGCTTTTGTTGCAAGTGTTACACCTTTTTTCCTTACGATCTTTTTTCTTGGACCTATTGCTTTCTGCTTCAGAACTGGTCTGTGCACTTTTTCACCCTTGCATTCTGTCTTTATGCTTGGGCTTGCTTTTTAAATAGATGCTCTTCAATTCTTCACTGCTTTTTAACACTTAAGTTTGGGAAGCAGTTTTCATTAGGCCTGCAAACATCCACTGTTCTTTACAAAGTCAAGTCTCTTTCTAGCAATAACCTGTTTTAGATCAGGGTAATCAGTACAAATAATTTAGTCTCCAGTGGATCAGCCGCTAAGTGTCAAAATGCACACAGCTCAGTTTTAGTGCATGGACTATAACATAATTGTCAGTCATGTCACTGGGCATCTTGTCTCTTGTGAATGACATGAGTATTTCCCAAATGACATTTTTTAAGAGATCGTAGAATTGTTGAAGATTCTGAATAACTACCTAGTGGTTTGTAGTCCCCTTTGTGTTCCTATTGGAATCCACTGTAGATCTCCAGTGCCACTGGGTCTGACTTACACATTAATGGATAAATTCTCCACACAGTTATTTCTCTGACACCATTTGCTTCTAGAAAAATTCAGAATCATCACATCCACTTCCTCAATTCTCCTATCACAATTCCTTTGAGACTGAAGGACGTAGGAGGCCTTATTTTTTCCTACAACTTATAATAAAGGTGACACCCAGGAGTTCTGGTAAGAGATCAACCATTTTTTCCTGGCTCCAGTCACATAACATGGGTCACAGTTCCAAAGGACAGACATCTGTCCTATTTGAACTAATCTATTTTTTATTTTAAAACAGAGGGTGAGATTCCACAATCTCCAGATGTTCCATCTTCCCCCTGCCCTCATGCTCTCTTTTCTTCAGACTCTTCTTTCTCTCGCTGTGGGCTAGCTGCTTCCTCTCTTTTTCCACCAGTCTCTCTGCCAGTCCTAGATTCTCCTGTTACCAACTCTGATCTGGCCTTCTTCTTTAGAACTTCAGTGTAATTCTTTCTGGCTATGTCCACACGCTGCTTTTAAATCAAAACAACCACCATTGTTTTAATTTAAAAGAAGTCAGGTCCAAACGATGTTTCATTATTTTGAAATGACGAGCCCCATCATTTTGAAATAATGAACCTTATTGTGAAATAGTAAAACCTAGGCTGAAATCGAAATAGCCATTATTTTGAAATGGTTGTTTTGAAATAACGCCATTCGGACGTGTTATTTTGAAATAACTATTATTTCGATTTAACACTTTTGCCCTTCTCCTTCCCAGAGTGCCTTCCTTTTTCTATATATTGACTGGCAACATGGCCCTGCCAGGGGGACATGTTGCCACACCTCCCATGCTGCCCCTCTTCTCATTCGAAATAGCAAGTCCTGTGTCTGGACTTGCTATTTCGATTTGAGGTTTTAGGTTATTTTGATTTAAGTTAATTTGAAATGACAATTTTATTTTGAATTAACTTATTTTGAATTAACTTATTTCAAAATAAGCATCTAAGTGTGGCCTGTGACTATAACTCCATTGCAGTTACAGTTAATTAGGTGGGGACAGGGAGGAGGAAGGGCATGGCAACCCTGGTCACCCTCAACTAGCCCCTATAATGGACTTCTGGCTGAGGAGTAAACATCCTAGCTGCATGATACTTTGAGTACCCAGTCTTATTGCTTCCAACTGAAGGAGCCACATTCATGTCATTTTCTGCCTCTTAAATGACCAGGTTCTACAGTTAAGTTTCCATCCCTGAGGTGCAAGTGAATCTAAGTAGGACATATTCTCCAGTTCCTGCTTCTAAAATTAGATTTAAATCAGCAAATCATCAAGCTGGAACAAGCTATTTACAGCTGTACCTGAAGCTCTGATAAGATAATGGATAGGTTGTAAATACCTGCCATGCTATGTTGCCTTTGGCTAATGTTTGGGATCACAAATAAACCGGAGGGCTCTGAGCATTGAATAACTTCACATATCACAGGAGCCCTGTCAGGAACTAGTGGGATTTAAAAAAAAAAAAAAAAAAATTGGAAGTCTTCTGGGGACCTTGTATGCATAACCTAATGACATGGTAAACAAAGTATCTGGGTGTATATTACAGCTGTATTTCAGCGCAGGGAGTCCAGGTGGGCTTTCCATTAAATAGGTACACATTTTAAAGTGAGATGGGTCTGACATTTATTGGAATTGTGGAGTTAGGGGAGGGAGTGAAAAGAAAAATGATCTTAGAATGAGGAAGCAAATAGCAAGCAAAGTTTGCACGCATACCTGGAAGGAGGAAAGGAACCTTTGCCCCTTCCTCTTCCTTCACCTGAACAAAATGTCTCTGCTTTTAGATAGCCCCAGTGAGAGCGATGCGGGACCCATCCATCTCATGGGCTCTGCCATAAGGCGTTCTGTTCTGTAGAACACTTTAAGGTCCCCAGGGAAGATGGTGTCACACTTTGGGCTACCCTGACATGTGGCTACACCAGATCTCGGTCTCTTCTATCTCAGCAGGATGGGCTGGTGTCAGTGCACTCCCAGTGCCCAGCCAAAACAGTGATCCCTGACTGTGGCTCATTCCATGTAACAGAGTTTTGATGCTGACAGATTGGAGAACACAAACACAGCATGGCAAAGTTGGTATCTGCCCTGCCGACACATTGTCCCCATTTCTTACCAACAGGGTTTGCCATCTAGGGATGCTTCTGGGCCTCAATATTTCTTGGATTCCCAAGTGGCAAAAGGTATTTTAGCTCCTCTACAGTGGGCACAGCTGCAGGGATCTTTTCTCTCAGATGTAACCCATTCCACAGATGCCTTCTGGATTGGACACCATAACACTCCATCTCAAGGAACAGTTGTAGGCCACTCAGAAGCTGGACCCACTGTAGGATACAATGGCTTATTTGCTTAAATGGTGTTAGTTTGTATTATACTTGTGTTCTAAAGACTGCACTGGCTAGCTGGTCATCTGACTGCAATAGACTCAGACTCTGTTAACCTTTGGGGAACCATGCATCAGATGTTCATCAGATGTTTGCCTGATCTGGTGATTGAGGCAGAATTTCTATGGAGATGGTGAGCTGGCCCTTTCTGATGTTATTAATTTATAATGTTGTTGTTACATCCAAGCAGTTTAAGAAGCTGAACAATCAGCTCCTACATCACTATTTACAGACAGAGGAGGTGGTGATTTTTCCCTTGTGAAAACTCAGTTAGGGTTCAACTCAACCCATCCAACTCACATGCTCTGTACCAATTAATTATCTGCATGTTGTGTAAACTGTTTCAAGTCCTAGGAATGACTGAAGGAGGCTACTAGCATCTGTAGGCAATTCTGGTTTCAGCTTATAACTAGAAACTGAACCAAGCCAGGTATTCAGGAAAACCAGGGAGTTTTAAAGTAGCCTACTAGGCTCAAAGTCAGCAGACCTCAGTTCTACTATTAGCTCTGCTATTGAGCAAAGTGCCTCAGTTTACCCTCACTCCCTTTGGTTGTCCTGTCTAAGTATTAATCTCTTTTAGTCAGGGACTAACTCTTACCATAAGTGTGTACTGTGCTAAAAAAAAAAAAAGTCAGACTTATCTCAATAGGGGCTTTTTCCTGTGATAAATCACAGGATTCACAAGATACAGGATTGCATCTCTATGGTATCCCATGTTAAGTGATGTGAGATTACATTAAATAAGGGAGTTTTGGCTTAAAACCCTGTAGTAAACATGTTCTCTAACTTAGATTTACAAGATTGTAAGAGCAGCTTCCCAAGAAAATAAACATTCCTTTAGGGCAAAAAGACTTCTAATTGAAACCTCCCAGCACTACTGAGAGTGATCTCCTAACACAAACTAAGCTCCTGAAAGGGGTATGAGATTTCAGAACTAAAGCAAGATCTCCAGCTAGACTAGACCAAGCCTTTAAGCTATGTTGTGTTCCCCAAGCTAGAGCAAGCATCTGAGCTAGACTAAATGTACTGGTAAAATTAAGGTCCTTAACCCCACACTAGACTTCCAATCAACTATACTCCCAAACTGGAATGAGTAGCATAAGCCAAGAGTCCTTTATAGCTTCTGTAGTCCTTTAGCTCCACCCCTAAACTGTTTTGGCCAATCAGCCCTCTCCATCTGATTCAAAATGGAGTCTCACAAACCACAGCAACCCTGTTTTCTTCTACCTCCAGAGAAAATGTTACTAAGACATAACCCTGAAGTAAAAGTACCTCAGTTGTCTATTTTTTTTCCAGGTGAGATTAGTAAGGAGGAAAAGAGAGAGGCATTCTATAGTGCAGCACTTCTCAACCTTTCCAGACAACTGTACCACTTTCAGAAGTCTGAGTTGTCTTGTGTACTTGCAAGTTTCACCTCACTTAAAATCTACTTGCTTACAAAAAAGATGTAAAAATACAAGTGTCACAGCACACTTGCTGCAAAATTGCTTACTTTCTCATTTTTTATCATCTAATTATAAAGTAAATCAACTGGAATATAAATACTATATGTACATTTCATTTTATAATATATCAAGCAGTGTATATAGCAAGTGTAACCAAACTTATCGAACTCAAGAGCCACACAAGTAGATTATTAAACCTTCGAGAGCTGCACTGAGGCATATAGCCATATACTTTTACCTACTCCAAAATTACTAAGTTTAAAATTCATTGCATGCTTTAATTTTATGGTAAAAAGAGGACAAATATTGATTCCACTAATATCAGATTCTAATAATTACTGAAGGTTACCATGAAAATTAGGGCTATGCAGTAAAAACTTAGCTGCTGCTCAATGAAGAAGACTGCAGGCTAGGGGTGAGTTTTTTAAAATCCCAGCCATACCACATTTCTCCCTGCCATCTCCAAACATGCCATGCTTCTCCCCACCATCCCAACTCCCTCCTGAACTCCTAGGCTGGGGCTGCTTTCCTAAATTGATTTGTTGATGTTCTTCCAGGAGCCACAGTTTTTCATTCAAAAGCCACAAGTGGTTCCTGAGCCGCAGTTTGGCCACGCCTGGTATATAGGATGTAAAGAAATCATCATCTACATGACACTTCAGTTTGTATGACTTCACTAGTGCTTTTTATGTAGCCTGTTGTAAAATTAGGTTAGGCTAGATGAGTTGATGTGTCCATACCCCTACACCCGCAAAGACCTCAGAGTATTCTCAGGTGTGTGTGTACCTCTGGTTCATGACCTATCTCCATAGTACACCATGCAGTTTGATTCTATTTTCCTACATCTCTTGAGGATTTGATAAGAAATTTTAATGTAAATATCCTATATTACCCTTTTAACCTTTTCTTAAACCTACCCCACTATGTGTTCTGGGATAGTTTGATCTACTGCAAGGACAAATATTCACATAGTATTTCCAGGAGAGACTTCAAGTAGTGCAGCCAATAAAAGGGCCCTGCAAGAGATGAATGATAAAATCTTTGCAAGACATTCTGTGTTTTAGGACTACTCATGCTTAATATTACTTGCTCACCTGGAGTCTTGATTAGCAGTGATATACATCAGTGGTGCAGGTTATGTGTCTGGTGTAAGATGATAAGAGAACAGGTGTGAGTTGCTTAAAGGTGTGTAATATGAATTTGATCTCTTCTGGTGATTGAAGGCCCAGTCTTTCATGCATTGCAGTTACTGGGGTCTGTGCAATTGAAATCAGTGAATGAATGATCAGACCCTCAATCCAATCCTTGGTGTAAAGCTGTTTAATTCCCACAGGCATTTTATCCACTTACAACAGGAATGAATCTGGCTCCAAAGATGAGACTGACAATAAAGATGAGGCTGCTTTATCTTACACTCTCCTGAAGTTATCTGAATATCCCTCAACCCACCAATCCACTCCTGCCCCACTGGGCTTTCTCAGCACTTATTTTTCACCCTTGCTTAATGCCAGACCTGCCAGTCACATGGTTTTACAGCTTACTCTCATTTTTGACCAGTTTGTACCTGAAGTGTAACTTACACCAACATTTACAATCTCAAAGGTAGCCACAGAAGTTGCACTTACATAATGCAACACTGGAAATCTGAATTCAGTTCTGCCACTGATTTACTGCATAATCTTGGGTAAGTCACTTCTCATTCCATGCCTCTATTGCTCATCTGTAAAATGAGGATAATACTATACATTAGAAGCATCAGTTCTTCTGAGGTACTTCTGTGATAGTAGCTACATAATTAGGTAGAATCCCTGCTGCTTCTGCCCAGAGCTAACCTTTCATTCTTTAGTACATATGACCCGTTTTGATGGGGAAATCACACATCAGTGCAACCCTAATCTGGTTTCCTGTTTTGAATAACTCGTGTCAGCCTAAAGAAATTTAGATTGTTTTTAAATTCAAACAGGGTTATATTTACTCATCACACACAGCTCCAAAAATCTGTTCAGCAAGGAGTGGGAAAGTGGGGTTGTTATACTTAGAAATGGATTTAATTAACCTTGCTGTTTATTGCTTGCTTCCAGAGTTCAGTGAGGTTAGGAAAAGAACAAGGGAATAGGTCACCCAGTGTTTACACTGATCTTTTGAAGAACAGACCAGTGACTTATTTTTCCTTCTTTCTTGCAGTCTAAAGTTGTGGATTAATTTTGGAGCAGGAGTGGAGAATGTTGCTTCAGAGGGTGGTAAATATGTGGTCAGAGGCTATGTTAATTCCTCTGTTGTATCTTTAACTCACACATCTCTTTACTTCATAGTTTTTTGTATGCTAAGAGCATTTTGGAGATACTCAAGCGGTCCCAGGCTAATGGCCAATACAGAACTTCACTTGTGCATCACGTTTGTGCTGGCTGCCTGTACAGGAAGTCAATTTTCACCCACTATAAACTTTTAAAGTGGAATGGGTTGATATTGCTTGTTTAGAAATTGTTCCAACTGTTCCCTGAGGAGATGTTGATATAGCAGAGTTAACCTTGGGTCTTATTAAATAGGTAAAATCAGATTTCCAGAGCACCCTGGTGTCATGCATTCTGTCGATGTATTGTGGATTGTTTTTTGTGAACTCTCTGGTCAACCAAGACATGCCTAATGAGCGACGGTTAGTATCCTTTGTGGTTGCTATAGCCACATGTACCTTGTGGGCGCAGACAAAAAGCACATATGAGCCACTGATGGCCCCAGCACAGTGCAGGACCCTCTTCTCTGGAAATCAGTTGTGAATTTTGGGGACATGGTAATCTCCACGACCTATGTGTACACTACAGCGAGAACACCTCACAAACCTCTATCACACAGCACCAACCGTTGATGTGCCAGCACCAAATAGCCCAGAGTCGTCAGCTTCCAGAGAGGAACAGAAATCTGCCTCTGTATTTCCACAATGGGGAGGCCAGACTGGAAGGACAAACAAGTTCTCCCACCATACACTAGAAGATGATTAATAAAGCTGTGCAGCTCAGTGCAGCACTAAGAATCATGGGATATGCCCCAGAAATCCCACTGCCTAACCCAGGTTAATGCAGTGAAAGAGTTGACGTGGCAACACAGATGACTCAAATGTTGCTTATCCGTGAGGATGCCCCACTCCACATTGGTGAACCTAGGTTCCCGTACTCACGCCAACTCTGTAGTGAAGCCATACCCCCAATGTTTAACTGACCCATGCTTAAGCTCATTCCTTTCCTCAGTTGTTTCCGAGTTGAGCCTTAGTTTCCTATCTATATACATCTGTCTGTGGGCCCATCTTATCAGGTTCAGAAAGGCATAGACCTGTCACAGAGTGGGGAGATGGGAGCCAATGAGTGTATTAATGCTGGTAGGTTGCCAAGAAACCAAATGAAGAAATCAAGCTGCATTTTTTCCCTTTCTTATTTCTGTTTTGACTAAGTCCTCTCATCTTGCACAGAGATCTGAGGGATGCCCACACCTCCCCAGCACACAAGTGTGCTGTCAGAGTTATATTGAGGTGCAGACAGATTTATCTGAAGTGGGCTAGATTTCCTGTTGCCCTTCACTTTTGCTCAGGTAGAGGAACTAGAACAAACAAGTGAGTCAGTTTGTGCAGTTAAACTAGATACTAGAACAGCAGGCAGTAAACTATTGACCTCGTTTCTTACTAAATGGGTTATCTTGAAATCACCCTTCATTCTCCATTGGGGTAACCCGTTGCACCAGTGTGGGTCCAGGATGAGGGAAGATGGATGGTGAGTCTCTGATGGTACTGATTTATAGAGTACCACAACTAGAGGTACAGTTAAAATGGCTGCATGAAGTCTGTGAGGCAGTGGCAAGTAGCTTCCATGCTGGTTTTGAGTCTTATAAGCAATGAAGAAGCACACAGAGAAAGGTTAAATGAGCAATTTGTACTGTACATGAAAACAAGGGAGACAATTGAAATGGGAGGATAAGCTAAAACTGGTTCTTATACTGTCTATGGTGGGTGTTTCACCACTGGATCTATAAAATATATTGTCATGAAGAAGTAGGAGAAAGCTTTATAGAAGTAATGATAACGCTAGTGGAATGCTGTGTCCCTGGAATGAAACGTCATCTGCTGTACAAAGGAGAGATGAGGACACAGAAAAGGAAAGAAAAGAGGAATTTTCTATAGGCTTAAAACTAAAAAGTCAATCTTCAAAATCAGAAAGATTTTCTCATTAAAGACAAAGAACGAGTCCCTTGGTTAGTGTAAATAGATTCAGTTCTATTGATTTCAGCAGTACTACCTGATTCACACCAGCTGAGGAGCTGATCCTATATGTTGAAGGTATGTGAAAATAAGGTGTGTGGGGTTACTCAGGGAAATGGGGCTGATACTGGACAACCATATTAGCTCAAAGTCTGCTTCCAGTTACAGCAATATAAAACTGGAGTTACTCCAGTGATTTCAGCAATGAGCAGATCTTGGTCCTGATGTATATTTGCCAAGGAGTGAACAACCATCTTGCCAGGTGTAACCCAAACTGTTGGAAACCAAGGGAAGTCTGTTATGTTGTGGCAGACTGCTGAGGTTGGAAGCACTGAACCAAGGCTGCACAGGGTGTGAGCCAGGCAGTAGAGCATTTCAGGCATCCCAGGTTACTGAAGAAGCAGTAATACAACCTCTTATTGTTGTGGATTGCATGGAAGTGACACATTCTAGTGTCTAGTTTTTAAAAGTCCCAAGTCATGGGGCTGTCCTCTCTTCCTCCAGAGAAATTATTCCACAGTCTCAAAATTCCATTACCCATTTTTCTAGCCTAAATTTCTACCTAACACAATTCCATTCCCATTATTCTTGGTTATTCACCACATTAAATAATTGCTCTCCATCTAGGTTTTTCAAAACCAAGCAATGATAGACTTTCTCAGCGCCCCCCCCCCCAACCCCATCTAGCCAATGTTTAGCAAAACCAAACAGGCCTGGCTCATGTATTCATTCCTTGTCAATCAGACCCTCCAGGCTCTTGACCATTTGTATTGCTCTTCTCTGAATCCCTTCAATATCTTTCTGGCAACGTGGCGCTCAGAACTGAACATACAATCCTACTGTTCTGAAGAAAGACTATAACTTCCCTATTCTGTATAGGGATGTTGTAGTGTCTACAACCAAAATTACACTGGCTTTCTTTGTAGCTATACCACATTACAAAAGCATATATAATGTGCTCTATTTATTGGTCCATTCATTGCCATCCATTAGCTGTGGTTGCTGTCCCTTTGTTACTGTTATCCTTATATTCTTTTGGTGTTACAGCTTCCCAGATTTCTCCCTCCCATGAGCTTGTGTATTTTGGGCTTATTAGCTTGTGTTTTCCCAAGACTAGTGCAATTTTGTAGGCTTTTTGGCTGTGTTTCTAATCCTGCTAGGTCTCTGTATTATTTCCCTGTCCAGACTTGTGTTTGCTATTCAACCCAGTTAATTATTATCTGTTAATGCCATTAGTGTACTGTTGACTTCCTTTATCTGGATTAATAATGAAGATCTTTAAAAAAAAAAAAAAAAAAAAAAAAGGTCCCTTTTTTCTAAAGGACCTAAGTTCCAAAGGGGCAGTTGTGTTAGTGTCTGATGAAGTGGGATTTTCTTCCACAAAAGCTCATGCAATAAATATATTTGTTAGTCTTTAAGTGCTACAGGACTCTTGTTTGTTTTAGAGGACATAAGTGATTCAGGGTTTTAAGTCCCATTGAAATGTAGGCTCTTTCAGTGTCTAAGTCAGTTCTGAAAATAAGCTTTGAATTTTACTCTCAACGTAACTCTCGTCAAGCAAGGGGTTGAGTGCCATCAGCTCCCACTGTAGTGATTTGAGGATGTCTGACACCTCACAGGAGATGCTCAGTTTCTCCTGGGATCAGGTTTTTTGCTGGTTTACTCTTTTAATACAGTACTTTAGGTCATCCAGCATCCATGCAAGTTGATTTGCACATGTTCTGATTTCCCTGATCTACTCGTTATTAGTAGTTATTGTTACAGGATCTTCCTTCCATCTTAATTGCTCAGTCTCATTTTGTATATTTTTATTTTGTATAAAATGTGAAGACACATTTTGAAACGAAAGTTATCTGTATTTCTATCTGTATCTGAGCCATCCTTAATTTCACGCTCCTCGTCATTCATTAATGGATTACCTTCCCAGTGCTGCTACTTCCCCCAAGCTGTACTTGTAAAGTCCCTTCACCTTCTTAACCCCTTGGCAGCATTGACTCTTTTTGAATTTTTGTTGCCTAGATTTTTTGCCTGCAGCATTTAATGACAGAGCTTTCTTATTTGGTTGCTTCCCCCTACAGTTATCAATAGTAACACATCTAAATTTATAAATCTATTGAGGCAGGAGATGGACAGGAGCCCGCACCAGATGGACTGACCCTGCTTCCTCTACTGTTCTAAATGTTTCCCTGAGCCAACAGTCATCACTTCCAATTTATCTTGGTTCAGTAGCTGCCGGTTTGCTTTCATCCAGATCCTTGTTTCGGTCAGATCACTATCTTGACCCCTGTTCTAAGAAAACAGTGAGACTAGAGAAATTACAGCCAGGTTCATACAACAGAGATATATTTCCTATAACTTAGTATGCAGGCATAACTTCTGCTCAACAGTGGGATAATGTAGCACCTGGAGGACATAATCAAATTTATAGAAAGAAGTTAGCTGCACTACATAATGTCAGTGGAAGTTATGTTTTCTTTCATTGTGCTGAACATTTATCGTATATACTCAGGTATAAGCCGATCCGGGCACAAGCCAACCCCCCCCCCCCCAATTCTGAGCCCAAAAAAGAAGCTAAAATTGGTGACCCAGGTATAAGCCGAGGTCCCCTTTTGGCCTTGGCCCCTAACCCCCCACCCGCTGCTGCTGGCTTCCTCTGGAGTTTCTGACAGCTTCCCTACCCCAAAATCTCTGCTGCTGCTTTTCCCTTGCCCCCCCCCCCGTCCATTCTTCACTCCTGCCCTCCTGCTCTGCCCTTTCCTCACTGCTACACCCCTGCTCACTTTTCAGTTTCCTGCTGCTGCCCCCTGCGCGGCCCTTTCTTCACTGTTGGCCCCTGCTCCCACCTGCTCTGCCCTTTCCTCACTGCTGTCACCCCTGCTGCCCCCCCACTGCTGCCCCCTGCTCACTTCTCATTTACATCACTATTGCCCCCTTGCTCCCACCTGCTCTGCCCTTTCCTCACTGCCGTCCCCCCTGCTGCCCCCTGCTCTGCCCTTTCCTCACTGCTACCCCCCTGCTCACTTCTCAGTTTCCTGCTGCTGCTCTCTGCTCCTCCTGCTGCCCCCCTGCTCTGACCTTCCCTCACTGCTGCCCCTGCTCTGCCCCTTTCTCACTGCTGCTCTCTGCTCCTCCTACTGCCTCCTTCTCACTGCCACCCCCTTCCCTCACTGCTACCTGTTGCTACTCCCTGCTCTGCCCCTTTCCCCCTGCTGCCCCCCTGCTCCTCTTGCTGCCCCCTGGCTCTTCACTGCTGCCCCCCGACTCCCTTCTCAGTGCCCTGCTGTTGCTCCCCTCTTCCCCAACACCTTTTCCACCCCTTTCCCCATTACCATCCAACCCCTGCTGCCGCTCTTCCTAGCCTGCAGGCCCCCCCCCCAAATCCCCGGTACCTGTCGCTGCTTCCCTGGGCTCCCCAAAAACCCTGGGTCCTCCTGCCACTTTCCCCAGACTCCCCGACACCCCCCCAAATGCCTGAGCCCTGCTGCCTCTTCCCTGACCTCCCTGAACTCCCCCCAAACCCTCCCGGCCGTCCCATCACTTTCCCCAACTCCCTGACCCCCTCCCCAACCTCCGGTCCTGGCTGCTGCTTCCCTGGCCTCCCTGAACCCCCCCACCCCCCCACCCCCGGCTGTCCCATCACTTTTCTCAACTCCCTGACCTCCTCCCCAACCTCTGGTCCCTGCCGCCACTTCCCTGGCCTCCCTGAATCCTCCCTGAATCAATCTCCAGGCCAACCCCCCCCCCACAAGGCCCCCTTACATGGCCGCTCCAGACGCCGGGGTCCCTTCCTTCCTCCAGCCCCAGCCCCCGCTGACTGTCCAAGATGGCCACCCGGCAACACTGGGGCACGGCCCTGTTGCATGGTCAGGGAAACTGCTGGCTGGGGCTGTCTACCGTATTCTCTCGAGTATAAGCTGAGATCCTGTTTTGAAGCCAATTTTCAGGCACAAAATTCTTGGCTTATACATGATGATATACGGTACTCTCTAAAATCCAAAGCCCTGATCCTGTGGCCAATTGTGGCCATGCGGATCTTTGTATGGAGTGCCTGTCTAGAGTGGTGCTTCCACTGTCAACTGTTTTATTCACACAGCATACCTGCACACAATTCCAAAAAACTCACTGTTGTGGCGCTTATTATGATCATCATAGGCCACCATGACAGGGTTAGTCCCTTTAAGGGAGGAACTCAGGCTGCTTCTCTGCTTCTGACTTGAGTGGCCTAAGCAAGATATTCCTGCCAGTAGGTGTCTGTTTTATTTCATCATCTTCATAAATAAAATGATTGGGGATACAAAGCATCACTGTGTAAGGACTCGCAGATGATTATGACAGCAGCTTGGAACTGAAAGGAAGTCTGCTCAAAGAAACCAAGGTGTTACACTTGGGTGATTTTAGTCTATGATTACAAGAAGATGCGCTTGCTTTTGGGGGTTGCATTTCTTTGTCTGATGCCAATGTACATAGCAAAGGGATGACACTTACATTTGAGTGTCAGTCCTTGCCAGCTTGCTCTGAGACTTTATTTGATGCAGACCAATTTTTATGATTCAGGATTCTGACTAAATGACAAACCCAATGAATGCAGTGACACTGATGCAGTTCTGCCCAGCCTGTAGCAGCACCCTCTGCATGTGAAGAAATTGGCTCTCTGAGAGCCAGCGCCCATCAGCAGCTTCTGCAGGGAGGGCCACTAAATCTGACTGCATGCAGCCAGTGATGAGTTTCCTCCAAAGGCTGGGATGCAGCAAAGGGAGAAGCTAAAACTCTGAAGCTGCAGTAGCACCCATGGAGAAGAAGAAAGATGGGATTAGAGTAGATTAATCTAGTTCTCAACCTTTTTGATATCCTACCCCTGTGTTACAACCAGGGGTTAAAGTATAATTTGGCAGACCCTGGAACCCTCCTAAATTTCTGGGCCCCCTTCACCAACCCCAGCTACTGGCCCCCAAACACCCACCCCACCACCCCAGCTGCTGCTCCCCAAATGCCCACCCCCCACACCAGCTACAGACCCCAGCCCCATGTCACCACTGGTCCCCCAACCCTTCCCCAACCCCACTCCATGCCACACTGTCTACTCCCACTGCCTTGGGCTGACCCCCCCTCCCCCCTTGTCCTTTCCCTGGTGGGCTAGCTTGCCTTTCCCTGAAACCCCACCCCCAGGGTCCCTTACCTCACTGGCATGTGGAGCCCCCAGAGCCTGCTCTGACTGAGCATGCTCAGAGGCTTTGAGCATGCTAAGTCAGAGCATGCACAGGACTGGAGATTTAAAATCTCCCAGCCTGGGGGAAGCTCCCTGCCTTGCCGGAATGCACCAGAACGGTGTTCAGGGGCCTGCTATTTTTAGGGGCTCAGCATGTGGCAGGCACCTAAAAATAGAAAATGGATCCGGAATGCTGCATTCTGGGGCCCACTATTTTTAAATGGTGGGCCCTGGAATGCAGTGTTCTGGCCAATGTTCTGTCTAATTTTCATAGGCTGTGTGTGCAAAAACTTTCTATGTGTATGCAAAAAAATCTTTGTGTGTGCTAATATTAGCACTGTTGAATTTTTTTGTGCACTCTTTATTTTGTTGTGTGTGGGTGTTTCATGGCCGGTGTGCATGTACATATGCGCACAGCTTAGCGGGAACAGTGGTTCCGGCTCCATTTTCTATTTCTAGGGGGCCCGGAAAGCTAAGCCCCTAAAATAGTGGGCCCTGGAACACCGTTCTGGTGCATTCCAGCTTACTTTAATCCTGGCAGAAAAATGTTTCATGGTCTTGTGATGGGGTGTACAGGCCTTTGTGCCCTCTGACTGCAGGGTCCTCTGCTTCCTGTTCCATGAAAGCTTTCTGTGAAGAAACAACAGGTAGTTTGGAAGCCAATGAACTCTGGTCCCCCAACAGCCAGAAGGGTGGGGGATGAGATACAGCAAGGAAAGGCCCAGCACACCAAGGTAAAGGAGCACTCTGTTGTCACTAATATAGTTGCCTAAGTCTACACTAGAGGACTCAATTAAGTTGACTTAACAGGGTCTACTTTAAGTTGACTTAAAGTAGACCTTGTTAAGTCAGTTCAGAGAGTCCACACTCAAAATGCCAGTGGGCTGCCCACATCCACGCTGGCAGCTGCTAGGTCACCCAAGAAATGGTGTACTGTGAGTAGGTGGCCTACAGTGCACCAGAGAAGTGCCCTCCTCCCCCGGCCACTCCTGTAGAACAGGAGGTGACCACAGCACCTTCCCCAACACGCCTGCCAACATGGAGCCCAAGGTGGTCATGGACCCTGATGTGCTGCAGCAATGTGCCAGGACAGCGCTCCACACTGACCATGCATTGGCTAGACTCCTCTGGCTCTGGATAGTGAGACACAGGGCAACTGCCAGCACATGGGCAGTACAAAGCAGGCTGCCCCTCTCACTGTAACTGGCAGCTGGTGCAGACAGGGTACCCTCCATGCACCTGTGCATCTGGACATGGGAAACCAGCAGTGACTGGTGGGACCAAATCATTCTCACCTGGGCCATCCCTGGGGAGAGGAGGGATCGCCCCTGATCCCATGGTTCTGTGGGTCCAAAACCATCCTGCCCTAGCAGGGCAGCGCAGGACTCACACCAATGCCCCCTCCCACAGCCACACTGTCTCCTACCCCCTCCCTGCTGCCTTGGGCTTGGAGCCAAAGGCAGCGTGGTGGGGGCTGGGAGCGCAGTAAGCAGACTCTGCTCCCACCCGCCATGCCCCCAGGGTGGAACAGCCAGCTTAAGGATGGAGCAGGCAGGCCCAGAAGCTGGGCTCTGCTCTCCCACCCCTCCCCTGGGTCAGTTGTTCTGCCTTGGAGGTGGGGCAGGTCAGCCCAGAGGCAGGGCAGGAGAGCAGAATCCAGGCTCTGGTCAAGCCCACTCTGCCCATGGGGGCAGAGTGGCTGGCTCAGAGAGGGATGGGAGTGTGGGCCCAGCCTCTGGGCCAGCCAGCCCCAACCCCCCATCACAGGGACAGGTGTGGGGGGCACCCCCACAGGCCATTGCCCCAGACCCTGCACCCCTCTAGGGATAGCCCTAGTGCTCACCACCTGAAACAATGAACAGTGGCTGCGGAACCTGTAAATGAGGAAGAGCACCTTCCTCGAGCTGTTCATTGAGCTCACCCTGGTTCTGCAACACAGCGACACCCAGCTCTGACATGCCCTGCCCATGGACAAGTGAGTAACCATTGCCTTCTGGAAGATGGCAAACCTGGACTCCTACCACTCCATTACCCACCCTTTTGGGGGATCCCTTTGGGATGAGCAAGTCCACTGTGGGGGCCACCCCGAGGCAGATCTGCAGGGCCATCAACAGGGGCCTGCTGGGCATCGTCACCACTCCCAGTCGCCCATGCCTGACCCCCAACCACTTCAATACATCTCCCCCCTGTCCCCAACACGGTAAAATGATGCACTGAATACTGAAAGACAGTGTATATGGGTTTTATTTATGGGGGCAGAGCTGAGGGAGGTAAGGGGATGAGAGCTGTAGGGGCTGGGGACTTTGGAGGGAGTGATGGAGTTTGGAGGGAGCAAGGGGGTTAGGGAGAGAGAGGGGATTTGGGGGAGAGAGGAGGGTCAGGATAGAGGTGGGTGCTAATGGCCTCAGACAGAAAGGTCCTGGGGCTGCAGCCAGCAAGGAGGGCTACTGCTGGGGTCCTGGGCAGGGGAACCCTTGGCCCACCAAGAGACCCAACCCCATGCAGGGGCATCACTATGCTGGCTCCAGCCGGGCACGGGCCCTTGATCTTTGGCCAGCAGCACAGCCAGAAGGGGCCCGATTCGGCTCTGGGCCACTTGTGGCAAATGGCAGCCAGTACAACACAGCTCCTGCTGCTTGCACAGAGCCACAGGGACCATCTCCCTCTTCAAGCCTCTTTTAAGAGGCTTGGAAACAGAGACGGTCCATGCCATTTTTTACAAGCAGCAGGAGCAGTCTCCAAGCAGCAGGTGCTTCAAGGCAGCTTCTGCCACTTTTTACAAGTGGCAGGGACTGTTCCTGTCTCTGAGTCTCTTGCAAGAGGCTTGGATATGGAGATGGTCCTTGTGGCTCTGCACAAACAGCAGGAGCTGTCTCAGAGTGGCTGCTTCTTGGAGACTGCTCCTGTCACTTGTAAAAAGCAGCACAGACTGTCTCTACCTCTGAGCCTCTTGCAGGAGGCTCGAACCTGGATTGGGCCCCTGCTGCTGCTGGCAAGTGGCAGCGGCTGGATTGGGCCCTGGTGCAGGATCGGGGCTGCGTGGGGGGTGGGTCCCAATCCCTTTCTAGTAATGCCCCTGCTCCCATGCCAGGTGCTCGAGGGTGTGGGTCTGGCATTCCATCAGCTGCACCATCTCCTGGAGCAGGCTCTGTTCCACACACTGATGAACGTCCTCGCACTCCCACTCCTGCCAGGATTTGAGGTCCGCCTCTATCCCCTCTGCCAGCTGGAGGAGGTCCTCCAAGATGTCCTCCTGGGACCAATGCCCCCACCTCCTCCTCCACAGGGCTAGGTGTGCCTTCGAAGTGCCCCTTGTCACAGGCCCAGGGTTTGCAAGAGAGAAGCAAAGAACAAGAGTTCCTCCCATGAGCTAGTGTGGTGTGCAGCCTGACAGCAGCTGCTGTCCCATGCCCATTACCCTGCTTCTCACTCCCTGTCATTTGGGACAGGGACCCCTTAATATACACTGCCATGCTCTGCTGCATGGTGGTGAGCCCCAGGCAGCCCTGCCCTGGGGTCTCTCCTGAGGCCACATGCCAACAGTGTTGGGTGCATGCTGTCTGGCCTTGGCAATCCCACTGACAGTTACCCTAATCCATCCCTGCCACATGGCCTCCTGCCCCTCTGCCCCAGTGGAAGACCCCCTGTGCCCCCCTTCCTGGGATCCTGCCAGTCTCCAGGCCCTGTCTCCCCCCATTCCCTGTCCCACCTGTCTGCACCACCATGCCCGCAGGGAAGGAGCACTCACTGGCAGGTGCTGCAGGTACTTGGCGTGGAGTCCCCTCACCTGGGTTGTCCTGAGTGGGGGGAGCCTTCTCCTGCTGTGTCCTTGGGTCCAGTATTGGGGCAGGGATGAACTCGGGTGTGGTGGTGGTGGTGCCCTGTGAGGTGCCCCCTAGCTCAGCACCACATTCTCATCTACCGAGCCCTCCTCCTGGTCATCGTCGTGGGTGGGGGGCTCGGTGGAGTCAAGGGTGTGGGTCGGCACGCTGTTGTCCTCACGGCCCAGAAAGGCATGCAGCTCAGTGTAATAGCGGCAGATCGTGGTGAGCACTGCATGGCCTCCCAGGCCCTTTGGTGCCCCTGCCACAGATCCTTGATCTTGACCTGGACCTGCTGAGTATCCCGGTTGCAGCCCTTGTCTGTGAGGGTCTGAGAGATGGTTCTGTACACTTCCCGCTTACGCTGGCTCCCCTGGAGCGAGGACTGTACAGCCTCAACCCCCCAAATAGCCAGGAGATCTAATATCTCCTGGTGGGACCAGGCTGGGACCCACTTCCTGTGCTGGCCTTGGGTCTGGCTGTGTATCTGCATGTCTGCAGATGGCAGTCCTAGCCAGCTCTGTACAGCTGGGTGGGCAGGACTTCCTCCTGCCCTGCCATTGGCCAAAGCTTTGCCTTGCCCTGATTGACGAGGGCAGGCTCTTCCTGGTGGCCAAGGGAGGGTGAGAGGTGTCCTGAAGGCCAATAAAGTTGACTTGTGTGGTCACATTGGGTTAAGTCAACTTAATAAAATTGACTTAACCGTTAAGTTGACTCTATGAGTAGGAGTTATTAAGTTGACTTAAGCATGCGTGTAAGTAAACTTAGAAAACTCCAAATATGGCTCTGGGGTTGCTTAACTCAACTTAAGCAAATTTAAGTCAACTTAAGCCTCTAGTGTAGACATACCAATTCTTAGCTGGAACCACAGGAGTGAAGAGGATCCTCCCTAAACTTCAGCCAAGGGAATCACGCTGGGCTAGAGTCTAGCCACAATCTGTGGTTCAATCCTGGAAGAAGACTTTAACCCAGAAAGGGTAAGAGATTATTTTGTTTATAACTGACCCAAAAGGACAAAAACTGTTTCTGTTTTTAAGTTGGTTTTACCTTGGAAGGGGTTTTGGCTTGTGTGACCTGGGTGGGGAGCCAGAGCCTCCACATTGTGGGCAGGGAACACTTTACTGCAGAGCTGTAATGTGGCGCTTTGCCACCCGGGGCATGTTCCAATTGGAACGCGCCCCTTCCCATTAGCAGTGCTCAGAGCTGGCGCCACAAAGCTGCCCCTTTAATAGCGTTGCTCTATTAAGCTGCTTCAGGCCACCCGGGGCTGTGTGCCATCGGCCCCACTGTAGTTATGCCCTGCTTTACTGGGGCCCAGAGGCCTGGCCCAGGCTACAACCCCCATGGAGCCTGTGATAAAAGTTTTTACTTGGCCTGAAAAAATTATACTTGAGCCTTCCAAAGGGCAGAGGCACAAAAGACCCACAGAGGCTGGCTGACAGCCTGCACAGGCCCTTGTTACTGAAAAGAACAACACGACTGCAACTAGATGGCAAGGGGGCACCCAAGGGGTAAGTACAACTCATCACAGATTTCTTCCCTTAGAGCCAGGAAGAAAGGAAGCATGGGGAAAACTGAAACCTCTTTGCAACTCTGGGTTTGATGATTAATGAGACTGATAACTCTTGATCCAGTCCCTCAAAGATCTCTCTGGTTCACAGTGCACCTACTCAGTCTGTATATTGGTGAGATGATATGGCTCAAAGGCCCTATACATGCCACTCTATTGTATGCCAGTGGAAAACAAGAGGCTGTCCTTTGGTGAAATGCAACTTGTCCAGAATTCTGAGTGATTATTCTAGTGGCCACGCACTGGCCACAGACTGAAGTGTGAAGATCCAAAGGATACCAATGATCTTATAGGGTAAATGGAAAGAAACAGTTTGGAAATCCAGAATTCTGATCTCCTCTATAGAAGCAGCAAATGTCAGCCAGAACTATGCTGCATCTCCCCTGTCATTTCAATAAGACTTGAAGAAAAATCAAATGCACAACCACAAAATGAGGAATAACTGGGAAGGTGCTAGTACTCCTGAAAAGGATCCTGGGCTATAGTGGGTCACAAATTGAATATGAGTCAGCAATGTGACGCAGTCATGAAAAAGGCTAACAATATGCTGGGGTGTATTACCAGAAATGACATATATATGCCATGGACGGTAACTGTCCTGCTCTGCTTGGCACCGGCGAGGTCTCGGCTGGAATACTGCATATAGTTTTGGGCACCACAATTTAGGAAAAATGTGGATAAACTGGAGAGAGTCCAGAGGAAAGCAACAACGATAAAAGGTTTAGAATACCTGACCTATGAGGAAAGTTTAAAAACGTGGGCATGTTTAGTCTTGAGAAAATAAAACTGAGGGGGGATGAGAACAGTCTTCAATTATGTTAAAGGAGGTTATAAAGAGGACAATGATCAATCGTTCTCCATGTCCTTGAGTAGCAGAACAAGAAGCAATGGGCTTAATCTGTAGCAAGGGAACTTTAGGTTAGCTATTAGGAGAAACTTTCTAAATATCAGTGTGATTAAGTTCTGGGATGGGCTTTCAAGGGAGCTTATGGAATCCCCATGATTGGGGGCTTTTGAGAAAAGATTAGACAAACACCTGAGAGGGATGGCTTTTGCCTTGCCTAAGCACATGAGACTGGACTTGATGACTTCTCCAGATCCCTTCCACTTCTACATTTCTATGGTTCATCAGATGTTTCTGATTCTGGTTCTTTTGCCTCAGAGCAGATACAAGCATGATTAGAGGGAGAATTAAAGTGCTTTCAATAAGCTTCTAACATGAAACACAGTAGAAAGTGACAGAATGTACCAGAGAAGAAATACCATTGGACTGAAGTGTGTTTTCCATTGAGGAAATATCAGGCTTAGTCCTGTCCTATCCCAAAGCCCCACTGCAATGTGTCTTTCATCACAGAGAGAAAAGGTCTTTCTTCTAAAAAGTGAAATAAATGTTATTGAAATCCGCTGTTTCCTTTTAATTGACTTACTTATATAACACAATCTCTTCTTGAAGTCAAAACATTCCCATCCACTGCCTCAGGGGCCTCTTCTCTAGGAGACAGGATTCTGATGTAGGCTGACCCACCGATGTACCAGAATTTACCATACAAAGGGAGAGTAAGATTTTGGTGCCTGATTCACCAAGAAATAACATTGGTTTTCCTGCAAAAATGTCAGTGTATGTTTCCTAAATTGGCTAGTTTTTGTCTGAGACAAAACTTTCTACCCCAGAGGCAAAATGTCATTCATTGCCCCTGCAAACATCATGGTCTCTAATGGAAATGGCAAAATGTCATCCAAGATAAATTTAAATGGGATCACATACATTTGTCAAAGTGTAATTCATCAACATGCAGAAGACCAGCTCAATGTCCATGCACCACTTAAGTGAACTTTACCCATTCATACCAATGCATGCCCCTTTGGTCCATTAAGAATGTAAATGGGATTTTAATGAGAATCATCATTTCTAATGCAGTCATTGGTAGCACTTTGGAATCCCACTCAGAGCAGGTATCTGTCATACTAGTCACTGTACAAACCAATAACTGTTTGAACCTGTAGGACTAGAAGCTGGAGATTCAGGGCTGTTGACACTTTGTCGCCATTGGAAGTTGAGGCTGGGTTTCTGCTGGAGGATCCTGTGAAGCTAATAGGCACTGTTGGCAGGACAGCCCATCAGGACCTGAGACACAGCTTTCATAGCCCACTGATTGGGTCATGCCAGTATATATACCAGGAAGCCATCTTGGGGCATTGTCTGAACAACAATCCAGGCTGTGTGCTTGCTTCTGCTCCAGACCTTGGCTTGCTGTGAACCCTAGCCACTGGCTTCTGACCCTGGTTGGGCTCCAACACTTCTATTTACCTGATGTCTGTAACTTAGTTCCCGACTCTGACTTCCTGGTATTCTGACCCAGCTCAGCCCTCACTCCACTAGTTGCCTTCTGCCTGCAATTTGGTGCCTCACCCTGACCCAGTGTGGCCCTGACTCTGCTACTCACCTCCTGACTGCAGCTGGTCATTGATTGGCCACACACAGGGCATCCCTGGCCCATCCCTGGCAATAACAGTCTCTGCCTTAAAGAGCTCTCAGTCTAGAATTTAGACAAAATTCAACAGGTGAATAAACAGGAAAATAGGGTACAGGAAATAGTAGCAGGGCCAGGTTACAATGTTGATGGGATGTATGCATAAATCGTCTGCAACAGTGGTCCCACCCTTAAATGGTGCATAGCAGGGCTGTAACTACGGCAGGGCCAATGGGGCTTTGCCCCAGGCTTGCTGGAGCAGCTCAATGGAGCCACTCTATTAAAGGGCACGTTTCGCAGCGCTGGCCCCAAGTGCCACTAATGACAAGGGGCACGTTCCAATCGGAACACGCCTTGGGGTGCCAGATCACCATGTTATGGCTCTTGTGTTGTTCCTCTGTACTGGGATGAATTTCACACAGTTAGGCCTTATAATTTCTCTCCCTTCTCTCCTCCACCAGTTTCTAATGCAACTGAGGATTAGGCCTTGTCTATGCTCATGGCTATGCCAGCAAAACTTTGTAATTTTGGGGTGCAAAGTCCCTCTTCCCAAGCAATGTAAGTTTTGTCAGCACAAGCACAAGTTTGGACAGAGCCATGACAGTGGGAAACATTCTCCACAGGCATAACAGGTGCCACTTGTTTACACAATTTTGTTATGCATGTTGCAGCGATACAAGTGCATATGCCAGCAAAAGTTGTATCGCTGGGGGTGAGTAGCGGTTTCATCGCTTGTGTTACAAAATTTTGCCAACATAATCATAAGTGTAGACAAAACCAAAGACAGCAAAGAGATCAGAATTCTGATGGAGTGGGTGGATAGCTCCCAGATCACGCTTCTGTTTGCATGTTTTTGCTTTCACATTGTCCAGTTAGCTGAGGTTGGCACTGAAGTCCCATAGGGCATGTGTGATTGACACAATTTTTACAAAGTGTCTGGCCAGGTCTGATGTTCTTGGTTTGAAATTGGAGTTTTACTTCTCCTGGGTGGACTGCCTGCCAATGGCTGACAGGTCCACCTGCCTGATAGAGGCATAAGGCGGTGATATGACCTGCCAAAGATCACCCAGTAGCGCACTGACAGACCCACAAATAGGATTTGGCCTCAGTCCTGTACTGTCTCCATTGCACCATACTGCTTCCCATCACATTTTACTTGCATGGTTGTTCTGTAAGGGTATGTCTACACTTACAATTTAATTCAAATTAATGAGGATTAATTCAAATTAAATTAAATACATGTCTACACTGGCTTTCATTAATTCAAACTAAGGAATTCCTTAGTCTGAATTAATTAAAGCTTACTTCAAAGTTATCAAACTTATTAGTTTGAATTAACACAATGTAGCCATGTTAATTCAAACTAATCATTAATTTGAATTAACAGTTTTTGACCTTCTTTCTCCCAGGGTGCCTTCCTCTTTCTATATATTGGGTGGGGGCATGCCCCTTCTTGGGAGCCATCTTGCCACACCTCCCATGATGCCCCTCTCCTAATTCAAGCTAGTAAGTCCTGTCCAGGGACATGCTAGTTTGAATTGGTTTTCCTAGTGTGGCCATGTTAGTTCAAATTAACTTAATTCAAACTTATCATTATTAGTTTGAATTAATGAGTTTGAATTAAGTTAATTCAAACTAACCTTCTAAGTGTAGACCAAGCCTAAGGTACTGGCATTTCTAGTCAGCATGTGCAAAAAATAAATCTGACTGATCAAATGAGAGACTAAATTAGAGACTATGCATCTTCCTCTTTGGGCAACGTTTTTCAGATTGGGAAGTTAAACATTGCTTGGTCATTAGGAATGCACTGATGCATGGTGTTCTGCAGCAACATAAATGGCAAATTCACTATGATTCAGTTTATGGGAGTACTGGAATTGGGGAGGGGGCAGATTCTCATGTGGTGTAAATCAGCACAGCTACGCTGAAGTCAATGGGCCAGATCCCTACCTAGTGTAAATCAGTGCAATACCATTAAAATTACCTCATTGCTAGTTCAGGTTAGTGAACTTTTACCATAAGCAAAAAAACTTATTTGTTGTTGTTTTGATAAGAAATACAGAGTATTGCGCAAATCTTTGTAGCAGAGAATGTGACACTGACCAGAGCGATGTCAGCTTTGCAAAACTGGGGGAAATGTTGCAAAATGAAAACATGTTGTGTGTCTGGACCCGTTTGTAGGCTTTCTGCAAGAAAAATTCTTTTGACACATTCCTGCATCTGCAAGGGACCCAATCCTCAGAGAAGTGGACAGTTATTAAAAAAAAAAAAAAAAACTCTTGAAATTCTTTCCTGGAAGCTGAAGTGTTCTTTAGTCTCAGTTCATCAAATCATTGCCCAGGAATCTGCAGTGGAGATATAAATAGTGGGGGAAAAAAAGCTTTGACAATGAGAGTTTTAAAAAAGTGCAGGCTCTGTAGCCAATGGGTCTGCGGGAAGCTTGCCATTGCCTGATGCCAGTGACCAAAAATGCCACCAATTTGTCCCTCTCAGGACCACCCAAAATGTCTCACTGGATGGCCATGGCACTGTGTGCATCCCTAAAATAAGATGACTAGAATCGTGGTCAGACTTGAGTGATCCAGGAGCCACATGAAAGAAAAAGGAAGCCACAGAATAAGTTGGCTAAAATGTCTACTGGTGTTTTGCCAGGACTGTTTCTGAGATGATGAAATCTCCATCTCTGGAGAGCTTGTCCTAGTTTCTGGTCCCCAGATTACTGTGTACTTGAGCTTATCAGACCCATTACTAAACTGCCGCGAGTATGTTTGGGTTCTTTCTCACGTATCTGAACCACATCAAAAGGGTACTCCACTCCCCAACACTCATTCCATCATGCCGAAGGAGTGACTCTAGCATGCTCATCCTAAACTCATTAATACATGGAAGAAGTCCTCCTTTCACCTCTCCTAGAAAGAGCCCAACAAACCAGGAATAGGTATCTAAGAAGGACATTTGTTTTACTTGCCAAGTACCCAGCAGAGATTAGAGCATGGCTAACAGGACTGTAGGTTCCAGGACACTGAACAAGAATGCAGGGCTCTTCAGCTGAGTCATCAGGGCATAGTACAGTGCATAGATATGCAGTTATTTTTGCTGATCCTGATACTATATTTTTACTCTGATACCAGATCAAGTGAGAACTATTAGTCAGCCAGCATGAGGGTATAAAAAGGTGGCAGGAAAGCTTTGCACCCTAGAAGCAGTGCAAGCTGCTGGATAGAATTGGTGAATCTCACCCAAAGTCTTTAATTATCCCACAGTGTGTGACTTGTGATCTTGAATTCTCTTTGAACAACTGAACAGAGGCAAAATAAATAAGATTTATTACATCTGAACAAGCAACCTGAAGGATAGTGGAAATGCCTGATGTCAAGTGAACCAGACCAAATGAAAATGCAACAGCATATTTATCAGAAGACATCATTTCCATCTCCAGATGAGTCGGCTAAGTGGGCTGGTCATGGGAGTTGTAACAATCTCCATGCCCTGCTCCTTATGCTTCATTCCTAATTTATTAGAAATTCACAGTAGCTAATTATAGCAACAATCTAAACAACAGACACATGTGGAAACTCCAGTGTCATCCCTTCCATCTCCAAGGCTCATGCTATGCTGCTGTCTTCATCCTCTGGATAGTTTCAACTCTGATGCCCAATATGAGGCCTGCGTCTCTCCTGGATGAGCCTTCAGGAGCTCACGGGTAGAATATGCTGTACTAATAATGCAAGGCTTTAAAAGAAAAAAACCACTTATATTATGGTGAACAAAACTCTCCTAGGCTGTGATGCTGCTATACAGCTGGCCATTAGAGGGAATGGAAGAGAAATCTGGCAATACACACCTGTCTTTCCCCATGGACTACAAGCTGCAACCTCTGTAACCTGAACAGCCACTGACAACCCAAGACCAGCAAATGCCAAGAGCACCAAAGCTATGGTGTCATGATATACACCCAGAGCTGAGCCATTGACAAAGGCCAATCTGAGCACATTAGTCCTCCCACCGTATACTTTTTTCTGCTCAGATTGTGTTCTCACCCCAGCTATTGGTTCCCTTAATATAATTCCTCTCAATGCATAATTTTTTTTCTTATCCACTACTCAACGCACATTACCTCAGTCCCTGCAGAGTTACCTGACTCAGAAAACTTACTTGGGAAAACAGAAAGAAATTCAGAATGAAAGGGAACTACACTGCTGCATCCTTAAGGAAATGGCAGTTCTGTTGCTGTCATCAACTCCTAGACACTTGTCAAACAGATGTTTTGTCTGGTAACAGAAGATGCTCTGGGATAGGGTCCTAGGCACCTGCTGAAGATGCCAGAATATAGGCAGGGAGTAAAAATTCTGATCTGTGACTTATGGAGATTTCTGTACGCACAGCGGTAACTTTCCAGTATAAAGTCAATGCACCACTTAAGGGCTTAAGTGTGATTTAGTGTTGCTAACTCTTACAGCATTTGATGGTTTTGCTTTAAGCTGCAGCTCCTGGAATCATCATATTGTGAAAAATTCAGTTGCACTTTTTTTAAGAAACAAGGTGGATGAGGTGATATCTTTCATTGGGCCAACTTCTATTGGTGAAATAAACAAATTTACAAGTTTCACAAAGCTGTTCTTCAGGTCTGGGAAGGTGAACCGCAAAATACAAGGTAGGACAGATTGTTAAGTATAAGGGTTAACACATGTTGAGGGAGACCACTTAAAATGAAGCAGGCAGTTAACACCTCTACAGTCATGAGAGGGAGGAGGGTGAGTAGATTATAAACTGTTATAATGAACCATAAAATCATTGTCTCTGTTGTGATCATGATTTTTAGTGTCTAGCAACAAAGACAATGGTTTTATGGGTCATTTTACAGCAATTTGTAACCTAGTAATCCTACTTTGCCCTTAGACTGCAGAGGCTTTAACTGCCTGCTTCATTTTAAGTGGTCTGCTACAACGTGTTAACACTTTTTGCTTAATAATCTGTCATGTTGCATTCAGCTGTGGCATCCTGGTTTCCTTTCCCAGACCTGAAGAAGAGCTCTGTGAAACTTGTAAACCTGTCTCTTTCACCAACAGAAGTCAGTACAATAAAAGTAGGGGCAGATTACTACATGGGTCTATGAGTCCCATGTCCAGTGGCCCTTCCACCCTGCCAGTACTGGGGGAGGGATGGCGGGGCTGCTTTGGGCCATGGGCTGGGCTCCACATTCCTGCTCCATCCCTGGGGGTGGGGTGGGCCAGTGCGACTCGTTGCTCTACTCTGGGGGCGGTTTGGCTGGCATGCTGTGTACGGTCTCAAGCGCAGCCATGTTGGAAGCTGCACTGTGTACCAATTGGCCCCACCACCCTGGGGGCAGACTGGCTGGAGCAGAGGGTGAGGACGTCAGGTGGGGGGGGTCCCACTAGTGGGGGGTTGGGTCCTGAGGCGAGGCCCAGGTCCCTGAGTCCCCTTAATCAGCCTCTGAATAAAAGATATCTTGCCACCCATTTTGCCATCCTGGGGCCAGCACAGCTCGAACAACATTGCAAACAACTTTTTTTAAAATAAGCTTCTAGACCTTATGGTTGGTGAAAAACAGTTGAAAATGTGAAAGTAGAAAGCTCAAAAACAAGAAAACTAATAAAGAATCTTAAAATAAAATTCTGTTTTAATTCTCATGAATTTTAAGTTGAATTCATGACTTTGCAGGGCTGACATGATTTTTGAGTGGCTGAGATTGGCACTGTAGTAGCACACAGACATGTGCTGTCCTTCGGGACAGGGAGTGACTCTCACTCACAAATAGGAATTGTATAAATAAGCCCTCTCTGTAGCATGCTCAGTATATACCTCTGTAACTGAAAGAGGACCTGTGCAAATAGTTGTATCAGAAAATCCTTGTGACACTTTAACATGCAAAGCTGCTAGGCTTTGTTAAAATTCACCAGTCCTTCTTGAGGGCATTCAAAAACTTTCACTGGAAAACAAGCAGGAAAAATTATTCATCAGATGTTTACATTTGTGATTTCTAGGAATACTGTCATCATAAAAAATGGGTTTCTCCAGAAGCCACAGAGAAGTTTAAGAGTTGCCTGACTGGGGCACAGGGATATCCTGATTTTTCTTCCACTTCTTGGTTCAATAATTCTTGGCATTTAAATAACACCGAATAAATATAATGTAGTTGCTATTAAATATATAACTGAATCACTGCTTACCTTGCTAAAGGGAGGAAAACACTCCAGGGAGAACTTCTCTCTCCTATTTTCTGTTCCTAGCTTATTGTGTCACAGGGTCACCATCAGCTTTACTCCTTCCCATCAATCCGTCTCAGCTGCTACCAGGCTACTGTAGGGCAAAAGTCTTTTCAAGGATATTCTATAATATCATCAGCTGTTCTCAGTGTTCTAGAGAACTCTAGCCTCTTCAGTGCTGACCACATCCACGCTGGTTATTCTCTTATTTATTGGAGTATAAATTGCAATACTGTTCCTGTCCATTGTGCAAGCTCTGGCCAGAATCTCAGCCTGCCTGGCCAGTGTGGAAGGGGCTTAAGATGCTGGGAGTCAACTCCCTTTCTGCACATACCTGGCCAATGAGAATGAGCCTTCTGGGCTCTGTCACTCCAGCACATTACTCTATTGTTTGATGGATTTCAGAGGTGGCTTTTGGGGTAGGCAAAGCAGGCAGTCACCTAGGGCCTCCAGCAGTAAGGGGTCCCTGCATACTGCAGGGGTGGTTGCCTGCTTCCCCTAACTCAAACAGAGGTGTCCAGGGTCGGCTCAGGTTTGTGGCATGCCACACGCTCCCTGAGCTGGTTCTTGCATGGGGAGGTGTGAATGTACAACAAGTAAATCCTCATCATGTCTGATCAGAGTGGACTCTTACACCAGGGAAAGGTTTGCTTCATTCTAAAGCTGCTGTCATATTTTCTATACATTCAGCTCAAAGCTTATTCTCCCGTTTCACAAAAGCCCGGTGTGTATGTTCCACAGTGTGTAGAAGGGCTCCTGAGGAATTTCAGAGTATTTAAGGAAAGCATTGAGAGACAGCCGTGCTGGTTAATTATTTATCACTGTGTGAACCTGCTGAATAGCAAACATAGCAGAAATGTGGGCACTCTCAGAAAATAACTAGAGGAAGAGTCAAAAATCAACCAGAAAGGGTTAGAGATGGGGCAGAAAAGGCTAAGAAAAGGTCAGGGAGCAGACAGGAAGGGCACCGCTGTGTCAGATCAGCCACCCAAGCACTGTGGATGCTGGTTCCCAGTAACAAATCAGTGTGGAGGGCAGGTAGGTACAGCATCATATTCCCAGCTCAGCCCTCCTCTCAGCATGCTTATTTGTACCATAGACTAGACACACAGTATCATGGTTCGGTCTCATCTGCAATTGACTCTTAGCACTTGTCTACACAGAATTTTTTTGGTTTTACTTTCAGTTTTGATAAGTTTTTCCAGCTATAACTGTTCCAAAGGAGTGCAGTGATGCTGCTTTTTGCCAGCATAAGTTAATTCACTTTTGAATCATTGCACCTGCACAGCATTGTTCTTTTATGAAATTAGCACATGGCATTCTGGGAAGACAGCCCCTGGTGCAATGTTATGCCATGAGCTTTTATGAATTCTGGGGTTGTTCTCACAGTGCATTTTGAGAACCTGCTACAAGCCATTGGGATTCTGGGACTTGGGGCAATCAACACAAAAGTCCTCCTGCTTCCCTTCTGGTCACCTCACAGTTCTTCTGGTTCATGTGAACAGCACTGTTTTCAAACTACTGCCACACAGCAGCGAGGCCCATCGCTGAGCACCTTGATCCTGACAGCTGTTAACAGAAATAGGCTGATGCACAAATATTGGCAATTGCACAGCTGGGTGCCACTAGACAACCTGAGATAAAGCCATGGCAGTGCTAGGAAGACAGGGGAAGAGCAGGATGCTGAAATCAAGCATTTAATTGTGGATGAACTTTTCCTCAAGCAGGTTCACTTGGCAGAACACTGCTTCTGGGCTCAGTTAACAAGCACAGTCTGGTGGAACAGGGTAGCGTTGCAGACTCGGGCTGATCCGCAGGAGCAGAAGAATTTCCAGATGACAATAGTCACTTTCACAGACACCTGTGTGGAGCCAATGCCAAGGTGGCAGCAGCACACTGATGTGAAAACTCCCCTCTGTGTGGAAACGCTTGTTGCCATGTCACCCTCTAGAACAGGCATGGCCAAATTGTGGATCGTGAGCCGCATGCAGCTCTTCAAAGAAAAAGTGTGGCTCACACAGAAGAGCACGGCGTGGAGAAGCATGGCATGGTCAAAAACAGTGCGGAAGTGGTGGCATGATCAGAGACAGTGGGGAAGTGGCTGTATGGTTGGGGACTCATGACAGTGTGGAGAAGTGTGGCAGGGTCAGAGACAATGGGGAAGCGGCGGCACAATCAGGACCTCAAGGATGGTGCAGAGAAGCGCGGCATGATCAGACAGAGCAGGGAGAAGCAGTAGCATGGTCGGGATAACAGGGAGAAGCTAAGCATTTACTGTATATGTAGACCTAGTTTTCATGGTAACCTTATGTAATTATTAGAATCTGATATTAGTAGGATCAATATTTGCCCTCTTTTTACAATAAAATTAAAGCATGCAATGAATTTTAAACTTAGTAATTTTGGAGTAGGTAAAATATGGCTATATGCCTCAGTGTGGCTCTCAAATGTTTAATAATCAACTTGTGTGGCTCTTGAGTTCCATAAGTTTGGCCACCCCTGCTCTAGAAACTCACTACCCCTAATTGCCACCAGCCATCAGCTAACTAGTTTCATCAGGGTAGATCAACAGTCAGGGCCATAGTCACTGTTGGGGATTTTGAAAGGTGTGGAGGCCATGGATGGTACTCATGTGCCTGTTGTTTGCCCTTCATGCCAGGTCTGGGACTTCATCAAGAGAAAGGAGTATTTCTCCACGGTGCTGCAAGGCCTCGTTGCTCACCACGGCAAGTTCACCAATATCAGTGTGGGATGGTCTGGAATCAATGATGCCAGGATCTTTAGAAACCTTGAGACCTCTTTTCTGCAATGGGAAATGGAACATTTGCTCCCAGGACCACTGTGGACATCAGTGGCACTCCGATTCCTGCTGTTGTTCTGGGAGACCTAGTTTAAACTCACCCAGTTCCCCTGGCTTTTACTAGACGTGTAGCTCGGAGAAATTCGCTTTTTAGCTATACCCTCAGAAGCAGCAGAATGGCAATGGAGCATGCTTTGGGACGACAGAAGGGAAGCTTGATGTGCCTCTGTCATGGAAAGGCTGGAGGCTTCTGAGCAATATCTTGTCTCTTGATCTAGAAGCTTACTGAGCTTTCAACAGCCTCTGGGAGGGCAAGGGAGAGGTCCTCATTGAGGGATGGTAGGAAGAAGGAAAGGCACTTGCAGGAATGTTAGGGACAACCAGAGAGGCCTCTGCTAAATACTGCAATTGCTCAGGGACACAGGGACAGAGATATTCCTATTTTGAGGCAGGGAGCTAGTAGCGAAAAATGTCTCTGTGTTGAAGGATTTTATTATGCTTTAGGCAACAGTTTTATGAATTTTGTCAGCAGAGCTGTAAATAAGCAATAAAGCAAGGTGTAAATAATCTAAAGCTTTACTGAATGTTAAACACTGAGCACACTTCTAACCAAAGGAACTGAGGCAGAGATGCCTAAAGCGTGCACATGTTTGTGTGGACAAGGTCACAGCATATTGCAGTTGGGGGAGGAGTGTTAGTGCTTGCTGTTTGTGGCTTAAAGCTGCTTGTGAAGGAGTGCTCCCAGCCTGCATTGTTCTCAAGGGACCCTGGGACATCGAAAACTGGAAGGCTGGCTGCAAACACAGAACCCCAAGTTGTCCAGCAAGGCTGTTAGCCTCTGCATCATCTCCAGCAGTTATGCCAGCATGTCCTTTTCCTTGTCACTGTGCTCCCTTAATGACTTCTCTGACTCTCCCCTGTTCTTCTCTCTCTCTCCTTTGTATGATGTGGAAGGGATTCCTTCCATTCTTCCATCATCTTCTCCCTCTGATCGGCTGAAGCCTGAAGGTCACTGAGCATTGTACTCCATTGACTTTTCCCTTTTCCTCTGGAGATGAGTCAGGTGTTCAGACAACAATAACACTAATGTCAAAGGGGGCCATAGTGGGTCAGGTGCTTGGGGACCAGAGAAAGGGCACAAATAGTTATGGGCTCAGTTTGAGTGTCCATGACAGTAAAGATAAAATGTTGTTTTACCTCAAGTTCAGATTCCCATACTCTCTTCCCAGTTGGGGGAGCTTGGAGATGGTACATTTCCCACCTTATTTCCCTCTTGTGCAGGACAATGCTGGGTTGGCAGTGGGCTGGGGGATGGGGAGGGGTGAGTAGGCAGCAGATTAACAATTGCATGCACGCTCTGCATGTTGTCTTACTGTTGCAGCATATTACCTTGAGGTATAGCACCAAAAGAAAAGGAAAAGTTGTGTTTACAAAGGCAATGAGGTAACAGCATTGCTATTTCCCAGGATGGTGCCCTCTTCCAGCTGGCGCAGGAGTGAAAGGAAACCCCAGCCTACATAGGCAGCCTTGAGACAGTTGCATTACCATGCTGTGTGCATGCTAAAATAGAGCATTATCTTAATATGAAGTTCTTTTTTATAATGCCTGCCAGCCAGCACACAGTGCTCAGCAATATAGATTTAGGCAATCATTGGCCCACACATTGGCAATGCTGATTTAAAATATCCATGAATGTCTTCTTATCACTGTCTCTGTAGTCTAATCTAGACACTTTCCCGCTCATAAAAAGTACCAGGAACTAAAAGATTAGGATAGTGATTAAATGGTGAGAGCCAAAGAACTTTTTCTCTTTTTGAATCTGCTGCTAATGTAAACATGTCTGCCTTTGCCATGTAACTCCAGCTGTGTGACCTCACCAAGAGATACAATCACACAGGGATTCACCTGACTGCACACCAAAGGCTAAAAGGAAGGTGACATCCAGTTAAGCTGACTCCAGAGCAAGAGGGACTGATTGACTCTGGAGTGCAGCATGGGATAGCACTGAGAGAACTGCCAAAAGCAGAAAGGTTCATTCAAAAGAGGGATGCATCCATCTGAACCTTGTTCCAGGTTAACTCATTCTGAAACAGAGTTAATCCACTTCCAGAAAGAATTAATTAATGTGGAATGAAACACCAGGTAATCTGAGAAAATGACTTTTATGTGCAGGACCAGGGCAGTTCATCCCCCAAAAAGTAAAGTTAATTTGAAAAATCTTTCTAGGGGAGAAAAGCCCTTAGAGAGACTTCATAGTAAATTTGATTTTGAGCATTCCTGACATTTTTTATCTAATAACATTCTTAATTGCAGATAAAGAGCTTCATTTTCCCTCTCCTGACTCCAGTTTCACACAACAGAGCTTAAGTGGTACTTAAGAGATGCTCAGGTCTTGTGCTAATCTTCTACACTGCATGAATTTCACTCACGCAGTGCAGTGCTACCTTACCTCTAGGAAGCATGAAGTCTCCATTCTTCTGCAAGGGTACACTAGGAAGTTATAGTAGGATGATCCCCATTTCTGAAAATGCTGTGCAATAATGCTTAACATGTGCTCTGGGAGCAGAAAGGAAGTGTCTTTCTCAGACATTTACATTTTCTTGTGTAATTAAAAGAGCTGAGTGAAATGTACCTGACTTGCATATTTATCTTCCAGCAAAAATCTCCATATTAATTTCTTTAGCCTCTTACTAACTTGATCAGAGAAAACCCAGTTACAAAGTTCACCAGGAGACATGAGCACCAGCGAACATGGAGTTATCTGCTGACCTGAAGTTGGCCAATTGGTTGGTTGCATAAATTTTCATCTAACATGGAGGTTTCCTGAGTTTGTTCCTAAAAGAAACATCTTTCAAGGAGAGTGGTGCTCCAGTAATACTACACAATGCCAGCTCTGTGAAATTGTCTATCCTTTCCCTCACACTACACTACATCTGTTGACCAATATGAGATTTCAAAATGAAAAGGAGCCTATAGACCCATCACTCCACTCTGTGGTACTGGTTTTAGGCTTAAGTGATGTATCGAATTTATGCTGGCCCACAGGCAGTGGGCAGGGTTGAATTTCATCCCATGAAACCCAGTTTTGAGGGCCATGAAAAAGCCAAAGGAAGGTTCCAAAGAAGCAATACTGGTATAGTTCTTCTGTGCATCAGGCTCTCTGCCAATAGAGAGGTAGTTCAAGAGGACTCTGATCTCCCTGCGTACTACAGAGCACTTCTGTCCATTCTTCTGATGAGAAAGGGGATGTGGCCAGGCATTCCCTAAATGCATGGATCTACTGTTCATAGAACAAAGGATGTAACTGGCCCCTTGACTTCTTGGAGCATCTCCACTAGTGTGGAGGAAAATCCTACTCCTCACATGCAGGATAACCCTCCTCCTCCTCCCCTGTGAGATCATTTCCTTGGGGAAGGATTTGATCTAAAGAGAATATTGCATTCAAAAGAACTACACTAAAAGTTAGTTGACAAGGTCAATAAACCAAATGTTAGGAAATGCCAGACTTCAACACTGTCTGAATAACCTTACTTTGACACATTAGCATACAGGCCCTTATGATACAGATTTTACTTATATGATCACTTATTGTTTTTTTTCTCCAAGACTCCTGTTGTCTCATTCAGCGCACAGGATAAACAGCACTCACTGAAAGAATTGTGATTCCATTTTAACCTGACTGGTTGCTTTGTGGCCCCAGGTCTTATTTATTGTACACTATCCCCTCTCTGCACTGCACTGAATACAAAATTTCCTCATGAACATTTCCATGGTGCTCCATGATGAGACGCACCTGGCCCTTTGAGCCCACCTACAGGAAACCATGTAGTCCTACCACATTCTGCCTAAGAAAAGGAAAAGTGAAGGTGAGTCCTCCAGACCTGCTTAGAGAGGATGCATAGAAGCAGCCAATCAGAGCCCAGCAGGCTCAGATAAAAAGGAGCTTGGGGGGGGGGGGGGGCCTGACTGAGTCAGTTCCTGGCTGAGACTAGAGAAGGATGTTCCTTGAAGAGTCACAGGTACTTGAGAGAGAAGCAGAAGGTGTTTCTGGTGCTTTTTACATTCAGTGAGAGGGAAGAGGTGTTGAGAACTTCAGCCCTGAGCTGTGGGTGAGATGAGAGGGGCTACATTAGAAGAGGTCTAGGGAAGTAGCAGCTAACTAGAGGCAGAGATGTGGCCATTTATAGGTACCTGAGTAGTGGTCAGGGCTGGGTTTCCCCCACTTGCTATGGGGAAAATACCTTAAGCTCTGAGAAGGGGATGTGACTTAGCTAGAAGCCTAAGTGAAGGACAGAATTAAGAGACCTTAGAGACAGGGCTGAAGACCCTGGTGAAGGCAAGTAGTTTTCTTAAACTTTTTCTACCCTATCCACTTTGACTTTGTGACTTGGTCAGAGGGGTAGGCCACTGAAGATGTACCTGGTGAACTCAGCAATCTACAGGGGGAGTCAGGAACAGGGAAGAAAGGTTGTAGCACCATACATAGCTGATAGGAGGGGAGTTTCCCCTGTCATGTGTGCTCCAGTGTAGTGTCTGAGGCCAGGTCTATACTACAAATGTGCATTCCTACTACTTTGCCTGGGGTATGTAAAATCCACACCCCTTAGCAATGCAGTTGTACTGACCAAACCCTAGTGTAGACTGCACTGTGTCTATAAGAATGCTTTGCCTACTGGCCTAGTTTCTGGCTCTTAGGGAGGTGGTGTAACTGTGCCCATGGGATAAGTTCTCCCATGGACATAGTAACATGTTCACTGAAGCACTACTGTGGTGTAGCTGCACCATTGCAGCTCATTGTGTGTAGACCTTCCCAGAGTGCTCCATGAACATTAATGAATTTATCTTCATAAGACTTCTGTGAAGTAGGGAGTCTAAAAGATTCACACCATCTTCCCTGCTTCACCACTCCTTAGCAGGCACACATGCACTCCCAGCTTTGATGTCACCACTGCTCCTTTTATTGTGTTAAATCCACCAACAACTACATATATAGCTACACAGCCACTGGAGCTCCACCAGCTCAGTGAAGCTCAATCCCAGTGGTCTGCAGGTTACCCTTCACTGACTTCCTCCTAGTTCCCTTTCTAGCCCAGCCTTCCCTAGCATCTCCCTGGGAGCTCTTATTCACATCCCAGCCCCCACAGCTGGACCTCACTCCAGCTCATCAGCCAGTCTGCCCAGCTGGCTCCCCCTTTCCCTAATGAAGCAGGAGCTAGCTCAGCTCTGCTGCTGCTACACCCTGCTACAGGAGGAATTAATACCCCCTGTTTTACAGCTAGGGAAAGTGAAGAAACAGAGATTAAGGTCAACAAAAGTTGTCAAAGGAGAACATGAATTTTGGGTGCCCAGTTTAGACACCCAGAGCTTGATGTTTCAGAGTACTTGGCATTCTGTAACACTCCATATGTTCAAAACACAGCTCTAGCTGACCTCAGCTGAAACAGTGAATTTCAAACTCTTTTGCAAAGCAGACCACTGGTCTCTTAAGTTAGGTACCTAGAAAAAGCCTTGCTCAGCCTCAGAGCTGTGAACTGGAACATGCTGTACTATTGCTGTGGGGGATGGTGCATTCACAGTTTGGTCCCATGTCAGAATGTGAGGAGATAGAGCCTGCTCAGTGCCAGGAGGATGTTCAGAGGATTTAGCAGCCAAGCACTGATAGTTGTACATTGAGCCTGTGCCAAATGATTTTTTTTTCAGAGGTTTATTATACCTTAGCCAAATTTGGTTGGTTTTACAAAGGGCAGCAGAAGGCAAATCCTTGACACCATGGTGATCCCTCTGCCAAATGTGAAGCCAAATTCCACAGCATGGGTGCTAGAGTCTCTCAATAAAAAAAAAAAAAATAAAACAAAATTTAACATGGTAAAGCAAACACAGGTTCCCTAACCTCATTCTCAGAAACAGCTGAATCATTTTAATTGAAGCTTGTACAATAGCCCAAAGCAGACCTGAAAATTTAGCTTAAATGGTTCAAGTTCTGGCAAAGTTATAACCAATTGAAAAAAGTGACGTAAGTGTTAGGCAACTTTATCTACAGGTGTATCTGCTAGCTGCCTATACTAAACATAACCATTAGCTTTGCTTGCAATACAATGCTGTCGTCATCGTAACAACAAAATCCTCCCTGTCCACTTTAGGTTCCTATCACTGTGGTAACACCAGGACCAATTTAGGTCAGCAGGTGTTTTGCCTGTGTAAGACTCAGAAAAATATTGAATAAGGACTCTGGGATTTGGTCCAAAATCATTATGATATAAATAAGGGAAAGAAAACCCCACGAAATACAGCTAAGCCTTGCAACTTACCAGGACTATATTTCCTTGTTGGTCAGAAATCCCAAGAAGTTTACACAGCCGAGTGCACCAGGAAATTCAACAAGACGTGCCTGGAAAAGATTAGTCATAGGATTGTTTAGCCAAAGGTCATTCCCAAGAGCTGAATGACATGATTGCAACTGACATCCTATTAACCAGTGGATATGATCAATGGGTATTGTAATATGTTTGTGGACTAAACATCTGATGATGACGTATGATGATTCAGCAAACTCTTTAGGTGAACATGTGTATGGAAGGTCAGACCAGTGTGAGAACCAAAAACACAGTTACCTGTGGGGCAGAAAGATTGTCCATGTCCATTGCAGATGGGCTGTTCATGTTTTTCACATAAGGTGTTAATGCACCTTGCTTCAAACCAGTTAATGACACCATGACAAATCTGCCACCTTTTGTTTCTGTCATGATCTGCTACTTCCCAGTTGCTGGGGTCAACCTGACAGGTTTTCAAGTTCATCTTCCAATTTCTTTTATATTGATTGTACTGGCCACTATCAAAATGGGTGCATGGTTTAGTTGACCATAAAATATGGTGTTTGGTATTCTCAAGTTGGCCTTACCAAAAGGATGCCATGACTAATGAAGACAAGCTTTTGTGAGCATGCTTTGAGTGTCAGAACTCTGACAATGATTAAGGATTTCAATTTTGGGAATCTTGTTCCACCATTTGACCCTGCAAACCAGGGGTCTCAAACACACAGCCTACGGGCTGCATGCGGCCCCTAAAGCTATTTCCTGCGGCCCACAGTGACACTATCATTACTGATATTTGCAATATCATTGTGTGAAAAGGTTTCAGTGGTGCAGCCCTCAGCCTAACGTACTAGTCCTCATGTGGCCCTCGTGGTGATTTGAGTTTGAGACCCCTGCTGCAAACAGGCTGAACACAGCATATATGGATCTAATCAAGCTTCCTTATGTTACAGTGATAGTGTTGTCCATGTCTCACAACTGTATAGAAGTGCTGCAAGCATGACTGCCCAATAGACATTGAGCTTAGTGCTTATTTCAGCACCACTAGCATTCCATTGGTGATGAGCAGGGATGTTGCTGGTGCCAGGCTTATGGGGTTGAGCCCCGAGTCTGAGTGCCCAACTCCCGGGTCCACCAGCAGATGACCCATGGTAGTGGCTGGAGTGGTGGCACAGGAACCCTGAGTCCTGGCACGCTGCACCTCGGGTCTTTTCCCAGGCCAGCAGCACTTCTGATGATGAGACTAGCCTTCCAAATGCAAGCCTTTGCTATGCAATGGTAATCTCATCATCACTGTGCCATTCTGGGACGACATACTCTTTAGGTGACAAAACTTCTCCATGGACTTGAGAGAAACATTGTTGATCTTAATTGGGTATGCACTGCCATCCCCCAACACAGGTTGGTATGGTACTTCAGTCTTCTTTTGGCTGATTGTGAAACCAAAGTGATTTACTGCACAAGAGAAATGATTAGTTATAAACTGAATGTCATCAATCAAGTGAGCCACCAGGGCAGAGTTAACAGCAAATAAAAGCTCTTTATTGAGTAAATCTGCCATTTTCATGCAAATACAAAAGTGTTGCGGATTGAACAACTCATTTCTACAGAGCAGGATAAATATTCCTCTGTCAGTGTTATGGAATGCATCCATAAGCATACCCTCCAAAAAGATGGAATAGAATGGGAACCAGCATATAACCTTGCTTGATGCCATGGGTGACCAGAAAGGAGTCCAATATCTTGCTGTTTCCCAGCACTCTGGTCATCATCCTAATGACAGAAACAAACTTTGCAAGGCATCCAAAGAGGAACTTATGTTTCTGGGGCTTCTTGTGAGTTACAGAATCAAAAACTTTAGCAAAGTGAACAAACACCATATAAAGACTACGGTTTTGCTCCTGACACTTTTCAAGAAGCTCACAGACTGTGACAATCATGCGCTTCCAGACCAAAATCTGCAAGGAGACTTGGAGAGGATGAGTTCCACAAGGCCGGCATTAAGGATAGTAAACATGACCTGGGCAAGAATGGTTCCTGCAACAGAAGGTAGGGAAATGCTGTGGTGATTATCAGAGTTTGCCATTCTGTTCATTGATGGAACAGCATCAGCATCCTTGATTAATCTTATGGCATCTACTCTTGCTCCCATATACTGAAGAAGACACATGTGAGATGCCTTGCAGAGTGGTAGTCACTCTGCTTATAGATCTATGCTGTAATGCCATCCAGTTCAGGTTCTTTTCCTTGTGATGTCTGTTTGCTTGCTCTTGTGGTCTCATATGATAACAGGGAAAAGGGGTGTGATTGAGAAAGAAACCGAAGTGTGCCATCCATTGGTCAAGTATTTCATTTTTGTCATGTAAGAGCTAATTGCTGTCCAGTATGCAGACTGTGGTTATTATGTAGCACCTGGGGCCAGATGCAGCATGAAGACAAGCAAAAGAGTTTATGGTGTCTTTGAGGTCTGCTCCCTGTTATAATTCTGCCACTTCCTTTTCCCACCACTGTTTTTTCATTTGCCAAAGTCTGGTGGGAACTATCTGTTTTGCTTGATGATATTCAGCCTAATCCATTGTATGGGTTTGATGGGTAGTATGGCAGTGCATTCAAGAGCCAACATATTTGGGGATATTATTCTCATATTCTCATCAAACCAGTCATGATGCCATGTCTCAAGAATGTTTCCAGGCTGTCTCATCATCCTCTGAGGCTTCCATAACTGAGAGAAATGCTTCCATGAGTTTCTGAGGGAATTCCAATTGTTTGTCACAGTTTTCCAGGCTTGAAATATTGATTTTCTTCACTGCTTGAGCCGCTGTCTAGCTTACTTAGTAGCCTTTTGTATTAATGTATATACACACAAACCCATCCCTTAGACTGAATAATGTCATTTACTGTAACTATATGGGTGCCTAGATATCATGGTGATGGATACACTTCAGTCACAGGGATAGACCTTTTATAAATTACAGTTTGGTAGTAGGGTTTGTGTG
>ML681972.1:6438905-6474052 GCA_007922195.1 Podocnemis expansa
GGATAGACCTTTTATAAATTACAGTTTGGTAGTAGGGTTTGTGTGTAAACACTAAATGGTGAAGTGTTGCTTTTCACAGATTTTGAAAAGTAAGGTTAAGGTAGGAGAGGGGAAGGGAATCCTCTTTGTCACAGTGGTCCCTAAAGAAGGAAGTCTCATTCCATTTTCCAAGGGATTAGAAACACTCCCACGAAGACAAAGCAATCCGAGGCTAAATGTTCCATTCACTCTTGGATGATGTATATGTCACTTGGTGTCAGAGTAAAGAGGCACCCCTTTGAATTGGATAAGGAGATGTGATGAGTTAGCAACAGATGGTCATTAATTATTTATATTGCAGTAGCACGTAGGGGCCAACCACGTTGGGGCCCCATTGTGCTAGGTTGGCACTGTGGAAACATTTAGCAGTTCCTGCCCTGAAGAGGACTAAGTGCTTGCCTTCTGTAGAAAACCAGTAGTGCCAGAACACAACTGTAAGTCTATGGTCCATCTAAATCTGGCACAGTTCACCTGAAGTCAGCAGATAGCAAATCCTCATCAGAGACAAGGGGAGAGTCATACAGACAGGTTGGACACTTCAGGCGTCTCCTCAAAAGACCATCCACACTTGAACAGTGTGTTCTTTATTAATTGACCAAGAAACCATCACAGAGTATTTTGATCTCCATCCATCAATTGAAGAGGTCAAAAAAGCCATAAAACAACTGAACCCCAGCAAAGCATCTGGAAAGGACAGTATTTTCACAGAAATATACAAAGTAGCAGGCACAAAGGCCATTGAAGTGTTTCACAACATCCTGAGTACCATTTGAGGGGAAGAAAAAATGCCACAAGACTTCAAAGTTGTTATTATTGTATCACTGTTCAAAAACAAAGGCAGCAAAACTGACTGCAGAAACTACAGAGGTATGTCTCTCCTCTATACAGCATGGAATATACTAACTCATGTTTTGCTGAACAGATTCATTGCAAACATATCTGAGCAGAATCTGCCAGAAGTGCAGTGTGGTTTTAGAGCAGGTTATAGTATTACAGACATGATTATTGTTGTAAGAGAAGTCCAGGAAAAAACATTTACAGCAGAACATGTATCTGTGCGCAGTTTTCATTTGACACAGTCAACAGAGAGAGACCATGGGGGCTATTCTACACAAACAAGGCTGCCCAAGAAGGTTCATACAAACCTTTTATCTGTTCCATGACCACATGACGGTGCAAGCGCTATCTCATGGTGACTCCTCTGATTTATTCAAAATCTTGAATGGAGTGTGTGACGCTGTCTGGGCCTAGGGGACTGTTTATGATTATTTTTCATATTAATATTTCATATTTTCAATAATCCATATGTGAAATGCCATGTTTGGTGTCAATAGAAAGGCTGTAATCTGCTAAGAATAGGGTTACCAGATACCAACTCATGGAAGGGAGGACAGGGAAGTATGAAAAGGAGGACATGGGAGGACACATGGAGAAAAAGTAGTTTTAATGTAATATTCTTCTGGTTTTAGGCAGCCCTGGAATGCTTCCTCCTAAAAATAGGGTGTTCCGGGTGCTCCAGCATACTTTAACCCCTGTAAGTAAAAAGGCAAATAAAATCATGTATTTTTAAAATGCCTGCTAGACGGAGGATGTGAAGGTAAAAAGGAGGACATGTCCTCCTTTTGCCTGACATCTGGTAACCATAGCTAAGAATGATTATACCATTTGTATGTAGGTATCATGCCTGTATGAGAAATTAGAAATCTGTTTGTTTTTATATGTGTTCTAAGTGATTTGTTCTTAAGGCAATCCCAGACTGGGCATCTGCAAAACTATTGTTCCTCTTAATGGCCCCCATCAGGGGGACTCCCAGCTGCAGTGGACCCAGGAAGAAACCTGTTTGACCAGTTACCCAGACTGACCATGTGGCCCAACTCCATTTTGATCTGGCAGGGACTCTGAGATAAAAGGCAAGGGACCCATCTCCATCTTTACTTTAGTCTTCAGCCTTCATCCTGTCTGCAGCTGACACCCTCCTCTGGAACTATTCTCCTGGGACTGAACAAAGGACTGAGAGTCACCCAGCTGCTGGTGCTGCTGAGTGCACACCAGATGATTGGGACTACTCTTCAAACTATAGGATCTTCAAGGATTTGCTTTCTATGGACTCTAAATCATTTGTATGTGTGTGATCCACTTTGACCCTTTAACTGTTCATTTTCCTTTTATATTAAACCTTTAGTTGTCCTTACTAAAGGATTGGCTGGCAACATGGTATTTTGAGTAAGATCCAAGCCTATGTGGTTCCCAGAGGGGACCACAGGAACTGATGTGCAGTAAGGGGGCTGTTTCTGTTTTGTTTTGCTTGATGATGACCAGAGTGAGGAATCAGAAGCATGTTTTGTTACTGACTGGGAGACTGTTTTAAGTACTACCTGTCAGTGGTTTGGAGGGTTTGCCCCTAGTTTTGCAGCTTGCCCTGATTTTGGCACATCCAGAAGGTTATCCCAGGAGGCCCGGGTTACAGAGTGAAGCAAGGCTGCATACTCACTCCAGTGCTGTTCAATTTGTTCTTTGCCTGTGTCCACATCGAAGCCACAAGGGACTTCAATCAAGGGATATACATCGACTACTGAGTCAATGGCTACTCCTTGACCTTTGAAAATTCAGTGCTAAGACCAAGACTGTGGAGAGACTTCTCATTGAAGCACTCTTTTGCAGATGACTAAGTCTTATGGCCTATAGATATGACAACTTTCAAATCATCGATAGCTTTTCTGAGACATCCCAGGTCTTTAGCCTCACCATCAGTTTCAACCTGTACTTTATTCCTATGCCACAGCACCAGCTGTCTTCACCCAAAACCCACAGCTGAAAAATGTGGATCAGTTCTAATATCTAGGCAGCACCACCATGCGTGACGGTTCCCTGAAGGAATCTGCCTCCAGAATCAGAAAAGCCAGCCAAGTCCTTGGCTGACTCCAAACAAAAGTCCTTAATCAACACAATAACCATTCCTCCATCAAACTGAAGATCTACAGCACAGTGTTTCTAGCATCTCTCTTGTATGGATCTGAGACACGTACTGTTTATAGATGAGTAAAACAAACAAACAAGGAGTCCGATGGCACTTAAAGATCAACAGTTCTGGTTTTTTTGTTAATCTTTAAGTGCCACGGGACTCCTTGTTTGTTCGTTTTACGGAACTAGACTAGCATGGCTACCCCCTTTGGATCTTGTTTATAGATGGCACATCAAGCAATTCGAGCAATTTCACATGCACTCCTGCTGTTTAATAATGGAGAACTGGGTGACAGGACAGAGTGACCAATATTAAGATCCTTCAGAGAGCAAATTCAATCAGCCTTAAGGAAATGCTATTGAAAGCACAACTTAGGTGAACTGAACAAGTCATCAGAAGGGAAGATTTCTGTCTCCCAAAACAGGAGCTGAGGCAGGGCAAAAGAAAGAAGTGTCATTCATATCACCATTTCAAAAATAACCTGAAGAATAGTCTTCAGCGGGCTTGCCTCAATCTCAAAGAACTCAAGCAGGTGGCTCAGAACAGGACTCACTAGTGGTCTCTGACAAGATCAGCATGTAATAGGTTTGAGCAGGAAAGGCACCGTACAGCTGCAACCCCAAACATCACAGATGTGGACTTTCCCTGCCCTCATTGTGGCCAACTCTGTGCATCAGAATCATACGTGTAGCCATGGATGAGAACTGTGACATTATCGTCGTCATAATCAACAATGGACTACCTACACCAGAAAGAAAAATATTTGTTTTCCACTCAGAGTGACTCAATTGTCTCAATTTTTGTTTGCAGCCTCTTTTGTGGCTGAACTTCAATCCATTCCATTTATGTTCGCCCTGTTGGAGCAACGCTAATAGAGCTTAACCCAGACAGACTTGCCATCTGGAAGAACAAGCCAGTCAGGAAAGAATATACCCCCATCCCTAGTTTTAGTCAATTATGAAGAAAGAGGCAGAGTTTGTATAAGGTCATCTTGGTCATTACTGGGGATTGAATTTGGGACCATAAGACTGCATTTTTTTGGGCCACCATTCTTGACTCAATTCCTATTGAAGTCCATGGAAATCCTTCCATGGACTTCAATGGGCTTAGGATCAGCCCAGAGGCCACTTACTAGCAAGTGTAGCCAACTCATATTATGTAGACTGGCACAAAGGTGGATGTGAAAAACATTGTCCAGTAGGTTACAATCACATTCTCTCCCAAACGGACATGCATTTTCCCCTTTTCCTTTCAGGAGTCCTGCCTCTGCAAACTTCATGCAGAAGAAATAAATAAATGCGTTAGTCTTTAAGTGCCACAGGACTCCTTTTTGTTTTCCTGAACTAGACTAACATGGCTGCCCCTTTGGAACCTGTAAATTTAAATTGTGCTTTCTCCATGTGGACATTGCCCATTTATTGTAGTACAGTAAATTCTACTTCCTCAGTTTCCAGCTAAAGTTGCCATTATCTGGTAGTTGCTAATCAGATGAAAGCATGGTTATGGGGCTGCAGACAGGGATGGAAGCACTGGGATGTTCTCTCCTTAGCTGCAGTCCTGCAAAAATGCCTCTGAGCTATGTTTGCAACATCCCACCATGTCCTTCCTTGGCAGGTAGTGTACAGGGCTGCAGCCAGGAAAGGAAACACTGGGAAACGCCACACCAGGCACCTTGTGCTAGGGCAGGACACAGCCCTGAGAGCAAGCCAGTCCTTCCATCCCTGCCTGCAGACTCAGAAACCTGCCTGCAGATGGGTGGATTACTTACCAGTAGCTGTCCTTCTTTGAGATGGGCTGCTCGCATCATTCAGTTACAGGTGTCTACATGCTGCAGCACATGGTAGCTTGGAAAGTCTTTAGCCATAACCTGTGAAGTCAGGGCACATGGCCAACGCCCCCTCTGCATTGCAACCGTGGCTATATAGGTGACTGTGACCCTGACCCTCCCAGTCCCTTATAGCTTCGCCAACTCCTTTAGCGGGGACAGTGGAAGGGGCCTGAATGTATGTGAGCAGCCTATCTCAAAGAAGGACAGTTACTGGTAAGTAACCCACTGTTCTTCTTCAAGCGCTGCTCACATCATTCAGTTACAGGTGACTGCTAGCCATACCCAAGGATGGTAGGAGGAGTTACAGTCTGCCCACTCTGAGTACGGCTCTGCCCAACATGGCATCCTCTCTAGCCTGTTGGGTGATAGCGTAGTGCGTCGGGAAAGTGTACGCAAATGACCATGTAGCTGCCCTGCAGATCTCTTGGATCGGGACCTTGGCAAGGAAGGCCGCTGACAACACTTGAGTCCTGGTAGAATGGGCTTTAACCATCTCAGGAAGTGGCGTCTTGGACCTTTCATAGCAGTCTTTGATGCAGTTCAGTATCCATTTGGAGACACACTGAGAGGAAACTGGGAGACCTTTTGCGCTCTGCAACGGCCACAAAGAGTTGGGAGGTCTTGTGGAACGATCGCATGCTCTCCAAGTATATTAGGAGCACTCTGCTTACATCCAGGGTACACAACCTCCTCGGTTCTCCACGACCCGAGGATCTGGGTAGAATACTGGCAAACAAATTTCCTGATTAAGGTGGACAGGAGTAGCCACCTTAAGGAGAAAGGAAGGGTGGTGATGCAGAACCACCTTGTCAGGGAAAAACCTCATATACGGGGGTTCTGAGGAGAGGGCCTTCAACTCTGAAACCCATTTGGCAGAGGCGATTGCTACCAAGAAGGCACTTTCCAAGAGAGGACCAGTAGGGTGCATGAGTCTAACGGTTCATAGGGCGGCTCTGCTAATGCCCGGAGCACCCCATTTAGGTCCCAGGGAGGGGTGGGGTGAAAGGGTTGTGGAAAGTGTCTTTCGAACCCTTTCAGGAACCTTGTGGAGATAGGGTGAGTGAAGACAGAGATGCCATCCACCTTCTCGTGGAGGGCTGAGATCGCTGCTAGGTGGACTCTCAGAGAGGAAAGCGAGAGGCCTTTGTCTCTGAGGTCAAGCAGATAGTCGAGGATTTGGTGTAGCAGGGCTAGCACAGGGTCTACACCCCTGTCCTGAGCCCAGATGGAGAATTGCTTCCATTTGGCTGTGTAGGCGGACCTGGTGGATAGCCTCCTATTGCTAATCAGGGCCTTCCTAACCCTGTCTGAGCAGAGCTTTTCCCGCTGATTGAGCCAGAGAGTTTCCAGGCTGTCAGGTGTAGGTGGCCTGGGTTCGGGTGCCAGAGGCGCCACGAGTCCTGTGTCAGCAGGTCTGCCCACTGGGAAAGGCAGAGCAGGGTCTCTACGGACAAGTCCTGTAGGAGTGGGAACCAATGTTTCCTGGGCCAGTCCAGAGCTATTAGTATTATATTTGCTCCATCCAGTCTGATCTTCAGAAGGACCTTGTGTAGCAGAGGGGCTGGTGGGAAGGCATACCTCAGGGGCCCTGACCAGCTGATGAGGAAAGCGTCATTTAAGGACCCTTCCTCCCGACCCCTGAGGGAGCAAAATTGCTGACCCTTGTGGTTCTGTCATGTCACGAACAAGTCTATTTTGGGTGTACCCCATTTGTGCATCAGGCAGGAGAACACCGCATCATGGAGTGACCACTCGTGGTTCACTAGGAGTTTTCTGCTGAGGGAGTCCATGCCCCCCCCCCCCGTCGGTTCGTGTAGAACATGACTGCAGTATTGTGCGTTAGAATATGAATAGACCTGCCCTGTATTTTGTTCAGGAAGGTCATAGAATCATAGAATCACAGGGTTGGAAGGGACCTCATGAGGTCATCTAGTCCAACCCCCTGCCAAAAAAAGCAGGACCACTCCCACTAAATTATTCCACCTAGAGTTTTATCCAGCTGGGCCTTAAACATCTCCAAAGATGGAGATTCCACCACCTCCCTAGCTAGCCCATTGCAATGCTTTACCACACTCCTAGTAAGAAAGTTTTTCCTAAGGTCATGAAAGCCATTTTGATAGCCCGCAGTTCCTTCACATTTATGTGGAGGAGACTGTCTGTGTGAGACCAGAGACCCTGGGTGGAGAGTCCACCGGATATGTGCGCCTCTACCCCAAGTCTGAGGCATCGGTTATCAGAGTCACTGAAGGTGTTAGTGCTGTGAAGGGAATACCCCCCCATGGCAAACTGGGGGTCCTTCCAAATTTGTAATGTCCCCAGAATATCTTGGGGAACTGACAGTACCTTGATTAGGGAGTCCCTCCGTGGATGAAACACCGTGGAGAACCAGACCTGGAGTGGCCTCATTCTCAGGCATGCCATCAGGATCATGGAGGTGGAGGCTGCCATGTGTCCGACGAGCTGTAGGCAGCGACGGGCTGTGGTTACCTGAGAGATTTGCAGCTCCGTAATGATGGTGCAAGTGGAATGAAATCTTGAATGGGGCAGGGAGGCCATCCCCTTGCGAGCATCTAAAGAGGCTCCTATGAACTCTATACTTTGGGACAGGCAAAGTTTTGACTTTTCTTGATTTATGCAAAGATCCAGGTACCTGCAGAGCTTGGTTACTGCTCTGATGTGGAGCCTTACCTGGGTCCTTGATTCCCCAAGTATTAGCCAATCATCTAAGTAAGCCTAGATTTTTATGCCCAGCTGGCGCAAGAACACCACTACTGGTGCCACGCACTTCATGAACACTCTGGGGGCCAGAGAGTGCCCGAAAGGGAGAGATGCAAATTGGAAGTGATTTCCCCCAACCACGAACCTTAGGTACTGTCTGTGGAAGGGGTGTATTGTGATATGGAAGTAAGCATCTTTGAGATTGAGGGCTGCAAACCAATCCCCGGGAGAAAGAGATGGGACAATCTGTGACAGGGAAACCATGCAGAACTTTATTTTCTTTATGTGCTTGTTTAAGGCACTGAGATCTAGAATGGGTGTCAGGTCCCCGTTGGGTTTGGGGACCAGAAAGTATCGGGAATAAAACCCCTTTCCTTATTCCCACTTTGGGACCTTTTCTATGGCCCCAGTAGACAGGAGCTTCTCACACTCAATCTTGAGGAGGCAATCCAGTTCCCGGTTTCCAAGGCTTGGTTGAGGCAGTGGTTTTCTGACCCAAGGAGTTGAATGAAACTGAATGTGGCACCCCTTTTTTACCATCTCGAGGACCCACTGGTTGGTTGTGATACTGGCCCAGTGGTGTGCAAAGCACTGTAGACAGTTGGTGAAGCTTGGGGTTGAGGCTGTGGGTTTGCTGTCCTCCTGGTAACCGTCAAAAGCGCTGCTTCCTTCCCCAGGAGCGGTTGGAACCTTGTCCATGCCTGGTAGACTGGGAGGCATGGGGCTTCCCATTCTTGCGTGAGTGGTCCTTGTCCTTGTCTGTGTCCCCAAGGTGACGTTGGGGGTCCTGGTAGGAATGGGGAGAGGAAGCTTGCAGCTGAATCTATTGTTTCAGCTGTTGCAGCTGCTGTTGCAAGTTGATGTGGTTTCAGGGAGCACCTGGAATGTTGCAGGGTGTACATACCCAGCGACTGAAGGGTGGCTCTCGAGTCCTTCATACCGCAAAGCTTGGTGTCTGTGGACTCAGCGAATAGGCCAGGGTCTTCAAATGGCAGGTCCTGGATGATAAGCTGCATTTGTGGGGACAAGCCCGAGCCCTGAAGCCAGGCGGAGCGATGCATGACCACAGCAGAGGCCATGGTGTGTGAGGCTGTGTCAGACATGTCCCAAGCAGCCATAAGGGCGTCTTTGGAAATGAACGCCCCTTCTTCAATCATCGCCTCAAAGTCCCATAGGCGATCCTGGGGGATGAGGTCACAGAAGCCTTCCATGGCTTGCCAGAGGTTGAAGGCATATTTAGTCATAAGGGCTAGATGATTAGAGATGCGAAGATGTAGAGTTGCCATAGAATAGACCTTCCTCCCAACAAGTCGAGCTTTCTAGCCTCCTTGTTTTTGGGAGTGGAGCTCGGTTAGCCCTGTCTCTCTTTTTGATTGACTGCGTTGACTACCAGGGACCATGGGGTAGCGTGCTGGAAGAGGAAGGCGAACTTGTCTTGGGGAATGTGATATTTATGATCCGCCACTCTTGACACCGGTGGAATTGAGGAAGGGGTCTTCCATCGCACCCTTGCAAATCTATACATCCTTTTGTGTAGGGGAATAGATACCACATCATAAAAGGGGTTGGTTTCCTCCTGGACTACCCCCAGTTCTATGTTCAAGTTCACTGCCATTCAGCAGATCAAGTCCTGCTGGGCACAGGAATCCTCCCTATAGGCTAGAGGCCTTTCAAAGGTGCGCTCGTCCGGGGAAGAGAATGAAGGGGCCCAAGATTTACTACACTGAGTCAAGTCAGGATTGAGCTAATCATCAGAAAGTTCTGAAGAGTCCGGAGTCCAAGTTGGAGACGGTCCGGAATTGTGCTGTGAGGTTGGGCTGTTGTCAGCCGTCATGGCTAGCCAATCATGCAACTAGTCATTGAAGGGAGTTCTGGGCACAGTCCAGTGCAGGGGAGAATGGCCCCTGCCTGGCTGAAGGGTCTTGGCGATACCAGAGGAGCTGGGCCTCAATGAGCATCGCGAGGCCAATGAAGATGTCTTGCTCCATGGTCTAGGCGTTGGGGAGCGCTTACAGCACCGTTTGCTGGGCTGTTCCCATCTCCTGAGGCAGGTTTGGGGGAGACGGAGGAGCAGACGGAGGCCAGTGACAATGAGGATGAGGAGCTGGACCTCTGTCCTGCGGCACCCTGGGAGCACGGTACTGTAAGTTCACAGGACGAGTGACGACAGGAAGGTGCCTCGGAGCAGTCATCGGCCTCGGTCTGCATTACCAGAGAAGGGCTGGACAGTACCAGCTCAAAGGTGGCACCAATTCCTGTGTCAACCACTTCATAGGTGCCAAGGGCTGCGCCATTTTGGATCTTGCCTTTTTTGCCAGTACTGGAGCCGGGTCTCAGGGCCAAGCCCCAGTTTTTGCAGAGGCCTGTGGTGTCAATGGTACCAAAGATAATCCCAATCCCAATTGACTGGGGGAGAGGTTCGGTGACCGAGCCAAGTGGTGCTGTGGCTGTACCGAAGAGGTGGCCAGCTCCATCTTTACAGGGGCCCGTAGTGTCAACAGTACCAGAGGTGGCTCCAATGCTGGTTCGGCAGAAGGGAAGTCTCAACAACTGAGGCGAGCGGTGCTGTGGCAGTACTGAGGAGGAAGCCGATTGGAGTTTGGATTCTGCGCCGGAGGGCAGTGCTGAGGCACTGCTGCAGGAGCTACTTGGAGCACCGGCGGAGTGCTTGCGGCTTGGGTGGCATCAGAAACAGGCGCACTGCTCTCAGTAAGAGTGCATAGGCACTGCACTCTTTCCTTGCAAGTCCTCCGTTTAAAGGACTGTCAGATGGAGCAGTCTGAAGCAAGGTGCGACTCATCCAGGCATGTGAGGCATCTCTTGTGAGGATCATTGAGAAGAAAAGCTTTGGAACAGGCTGGACATGGTTTAAACCCTGGCATTTTAATTTTAATTTTCACACAAAAGACAGACACTTGCTTGCACAAGTTTTGGCTGATCCGAAACCGTGACTGAGGGCAGAAGACAGGAACTGGGAAAGTCAGGGTCATGGTCACCTATATAGCCGCGGTTGCGGCACAGAGGGGATGTTGGCCATGTGCCCTGACCTGAAAGGTTAAAGACTTTCTGAGCTACCGTGCGCTGTGGCACATAGATACCTGTAACTGAATGATGTGAGCAGCGCTCGAAGAAGGGATTTTTCTCCCCAAAAAACTTGTTAATGAGTGGCATTTCTGTTGCCATTGTCCAGATTCCTCTAACAGTAAAGTTAATGGATCAGTTTTGGTTCTAGAAGAATGTTGCTATTGACCTAAAGTTGTTACTCTTGGATTGCAATTCAGCAGAACCTACAGTCCTCAAAACTTGTCTTTGATCAAACTCAGCAAGATAAGAGTCGTTTTTATGTTAACAACTAGGCACGGCTCCTTTCTGTTCCTCATAGCTAATCAACTCTACGTGGAAATTAATCCATCCAGCCCATTATCCTGTCTTCCAATAGTGACCAATGCCAGGTGCTTCAGAGGGAGGGAACAGAACAGGTAATTCTCAAGTGACCTATACCCTGTTGCCCATTTCCCACCTTCTGGTAAAAAGAAGCTAGGGACACTTCAGAGCATGGTTTTGCATCCCTGTCCATATATACTATATATGGTATCCCTGCCCAAATATAACTTCTTTGGAAAGGGCCTAGTCAGTGTATGCCAGATTCTGATACCCTCATCCATGTTGAGTAGCAGACTACTCCTCAAAATGTTCCAGTAACTTTGATAGGAAAACCCAGTGGCTATGTCTACACTACAGAGCTCAAGTAAGTTGACTTAATAAGGTCAACTTAAAGTCGACCTTATTAAGTCAATTTAGTGAGGCCCCATTTATTTAAGTTGATTTTATAAAGTTGACGTAAGCCAGGGGGCCCATTTAAAGTTGACTTAATAAATTTGTCTTTAAATGGGTCCCCTGGCTTATGTCAACTTTATAAAGTCAACTTCAATGGCTCTAATGCACTGTCAACTTTATTAAGTCAACTTAATAAAGTTGACTTAACCCTTAAAGTTGACTTTAAGGGCAGGAGTTATTAAGTCGACTTAAGCAAGTGATTAAGTTGACTTAATGAACTCCAAATGTGGCCAGGTAGTTGCTTAAGTCAATTTAAGCCTGCTTATGTAGACTTAAGCCTCCATTGTAGACATACCCAATGAGAGTACCCTCAGTCACACTGAATAGTGTGTCTACATTGCAATAAAACACTCATGGGTGACCCATGTCATTTGAGTCTGGCTAACAGGTTCAGACCGCAAGGCTATAAAATTGCAGTGTAGCCTTGTAGCTGAGGCCTGCATGGTCCCAGACTCTCAGCTCCAGCACAAGCCCTAATATCCGCACTGCAATTTTATAGTGCCACAACCTGAGCTCTGTGAGTCCAAGTTAGTTGACAAGGACCAGCCATGGGTATTTTACTACAGTGTAGAAACAATATTCCCTCTAAGCAGCTGAGCAAGTTCTGGATGCAGCTGAGCAAGTTCCCTGCTGGCTCCCTGATTCCCACTGGGCCCCTTCCCTACTGCCTGCCAGCTCCCCCAGTGCATCCAACAACTTGTTCAGCTGTATCATCAGCTTAGAGGAAACACTGACTGTAAATAAGCAAAAAGCAAGAAAATAGAATTAGATAGAAATATCTTTCTTTTCTACCCTCCAAATTCACTGGAAGCCTGAGAGGCAGATTGAGTGCTTGGGTCCTTGTCACACTATGTCAGAGGTCTCAAACATGCAGCCCGCTGGCCACATGCAGCCCCTAAAGCTATTTCCTGTGGCCTGCAATGACACCATTGTTACCAGTATTTGCAATATTGCTGTATGAAAAGGTTTCAGTGGTGCCGCCCTCAGGCTAGCGTACTGGTCCTCATGCAGCCATCATTGTGATTTGAGTTTGAGACCCCTGCATGATGTCAAACATTAGCCAAATAAAAACTAGCATGCAGTTTAGTCAGAACCAGACAGTAATCCTCAATTAAACATACTTCTTAATTAAGAATTCCTCCTGATCCTATGATTTAACCCTTCCTGAAATTGTAGAGCCTTTTATCAACAGAGAACTTATTCATATCCCTGCCTCTACTGTACAGTTATTAATTTTGTTGTCCATATGACCAGTTTAGCAGAGTTTGGTAATTCAGGCTGCCATTTACTGGAACAAGTAGTTTCTTTTCTTTTTCTGACAAAGCTATTGACCCTGGCTTCAAACCCCCACCAACAGACTCCTTTACCGCCTTGCCCAGAGGGAGGGCTGGAGGCCTAGACTTTGTTGGCTGCCTCACCCCGCTGATGGGGGGCTCGCAGGCACGGACTCCTTTACCACCTCGCCTGGAGGGAGGGCTGGAGGCCTAGATGTTGCTTAGCCACCTCCACCCACATAGGGTGGGGCTCACAGAAGGGGACTTGAATGCGGCTGTGCCCAACAAGTAAGCAGGAGGTTGCCCGCTGGCGGGAGCGGTTGGCTGCAAACCACATCCAACTTACACGTGCCTCTGAGATTGCTGGGCTGTTTACTTCCACTGAAAATCCTGGGCTAGATTGTTTGTTCCATGCAAGCACCAGAGTCAGACACAGGAAGTCAGTTGTGGCTCCCCGCTCCAATGTCACATAGGAACAGTGTAGACTAAGGAGCATATCTAACTTACTGTATATACTCATGTATAAGCTGAGAAATTTATTGTCTAATATTCCCTTTGAAAAATTCATTTGGTTTATGCACTGGTCAAGGCCAAACTTCACACCCGAGAGCAAGCCAGAACGTGCTGGAAGTAGGAAAAAAATCCAGTGGAAAGCTGCTTTCTGCTGCGTTCTGCCCTGCCCTGGCCCAGGAGCCATTGACATGTGAGGGGCGGCCGGGTCCTGCGTATGGCCAGCAGCCATGCCCCTACCAGCCAGTAGACACAGTCTTCCAGCTAGTAGCCCCAGCCCAGGCTGGGAGTTCTTAAATATCCCACTCTAATCATACTCTGAGCATGCTCAGGGTGGGAACCTGAGGGTGTGGCATGGTCACCAGAGCAGCCAGGTAAGGGGGCCCTGGGTGGGGGTTTGGCCCAGGGGAGCCAACAGAGAGCGGGGAGGTTAGGGAGGGGATGGGTTAGCCCTGGGGAGCGTGGGGCCCATCAAATTATACTTTAGCTACTGGTTAATTTATCACTAGGAATTAGCCTTAGAATAATGATTCTCTCTGAAAAACGCAAACATTCAGCATAAAAAGCAGCATTTAAATTACAAGTTATTCAAAGAGCAGAGGAAACTTAACAACTCAGCCACTAGCAGAGAATTTAATATTAATGAAAAACAAGTACATGAATAGCAAAAAAAGAGAGCTGAATTACTAGAAATGCCAAAATCCAAGAAGGCATGTGAACACACATTTACGTCTCTCATACTTCTCAAAAATAACTTAAAACAGCTGGGTTTTGGAGTGCCAACAAAACAACAACATTGTAACTCGAACAGCCATTCATTTACATGTGATTCAGATGGCAAAAACTGGCAAATACCAAATTGAAGGTATCAAGAACTGTGTTGCTTCAGCTGGCTGGTGTTCCCACTTTATGAACCGGCATGATCCTTGCTTGCATCAACACATCAAGATTTCACAGAAGCTGCCAAAGGATCTCAATGAAAAGGTATATTCATTCCAAAAATTTTTAATTAACCAGCATAAAAAGCACAACTACAAACTTGGCGATATAGGAAACATGGATGAAATGCCAATGACATTAGATTTGCCCAACAATCGAACTGTTGCTAGCTTTGGGAAAAAAAATACAGTTTTTGTTAGCTCAACTGGGAATGAAGAAAATGATTTCACTGTTGTTCTTTTATGCTTAGCTGACGGGACAAAGCTGTGTCCTGTTATTTTTAAATGTAAAAAGTTGCTAAAAATGTTAAATTTCCACCTGCAGTAATTGTCTGTGCACATGAGAAGGGATGGATGGATGAAGAAGGAATCAAAAAATGGCTTCATGAAGTTTGGAATACATGACCAGGCACTGCACTGAAGAAGAAACCATCCCTACTCATCTGGGGTATGTTTAGGGCACATATCACAGACAAAATAAAAGACAAAGCAAAGTTGCTAAATATTACACTGCTTCTTATGCCTGGATGCCTGACATCAATGCTGCAGCAAAATGATGTGTGCCTGACTGAGCCCTTTAAGGTTTTCATCAGAAAGAAGTGGCAGGAGTGGATGTGCTCTGCTGAAGCTCATTTGACAAAAGGAGGAAATTTAATGAAGCCAGACATTGACCTTGTGTCTAATTGGGTTAAAAATGCCTGGGAGGATATTCCTATGGCCACAGCTCACCACTCATTCCTTAAACGCAATATACGTAATGCCTTGGATGGCACAGATGACACAATATATGAGAGTGATTTTGATGATAATGGCGAGGATGACAAAGACAGCACTGATGATGTATATGCTGATGACCTCACTGATGATGACTTCAAACTACCATTTGGCAACACAGATGTAGAGGACAACTCTGATTTTGAAGTATTTCATTAACATAGTTTAGTTTGTTCAATAACAGTATCTAATAAAATTGTGCATAACAAAAGACATTTTTTATACAATATATAGACTATAGTCCTTCTTTCTGTTTACTTCAAGTATTTCTGCCATCTTCTTACTGTTTGTTGAAAGCCTTTCACCATCCTTCTTATCCTTATCTTTCAAGGATAAGATGAAGCAGATTTTGAATCTTGGCTTATATGCAAGTCATAAGGTTTTTCAGGTTTCTGGGGTTAATAACCAAGGGTCAGCTTATACGTGAATCAGCCTGTACACAAGTATATATGCTATGCTTCTGTCTGACCCACTTCTTCCTGCCACCCTATATGGCATTATCTGCCTGTCTAAAAAAAACATCCCTGGCAATATCCCTGTGAGGTAGAGCACTATTACAGGACTACTATTAACCCCATTTTACAGACAGGAATTGATATGCCAAGTGACTTGCCCAAGGTCACAGCAAGTATCTGTGGCACAGCCTGGTTTTGAAAGGCACCACAACATCTGCTACACATGGATCTGCAGCCATGGACAAGGGCAACTCAAACATCCATCACCTGGCTCTTGCCAGGAAAGGAAATTCTCATCTCAGCATGTTTTTAATAAGGGCCTCTGTGGAATGCAGACTGAGGTGCTTACTCAGTTGTGGGCATTAGGAAATTTGGCCCTATATCTTAGCAGCAGTCTAGGGGAGAGATTTGATGCCTGTATTGCTGTCCATATTCATCCCCTGAATCAATCAAGGTAGCCACCCCACCCACTGTATCACCCCCTGAGGACAACGCTCAAGCCTTGGTATACATATGGGGCAAAATTTCCCAACATGGCTCTGTGTGCTCCTTTGTTGTTATCAGTAATATAACTATGATTCTTTTGGTATCTTTCATAATAAATCTGCACAGGTAATGGCATCTTCTTGCCAGTCAGCTTTTCAGAGGTATCTGACAGCCTTCCACAGGTCATGAAAAGGGCCTCCTCATTACTGGTCTTCCAAATTTGAATGGGGAAGGATATGCAAACATTTCACCTTGACTCTCATACTCCACAGTCTGACTTCTGGTGGATTCATTTCTCCTTTTGCCAAGCTGGCTCTGAGTTGCAAGGCAGGGAAGAATTAAGCCTGTAGCCTGGAAAATGACCAGTTTAGAGTGGTATATTTCATTCTTTGTGGTCACTCACTACAGAGTTTATTAGAAGGTTACTTACCTGTAAATATCCTTCAAGATGAGCTGCTCACATACATAACAATGTAGGTGTGTTCATGCCACAGCACACAGATGCCCAGAAAGCTTTTTGCCCTAGCCTGTACCTGTAGGGTCAGTGGCCCAACTCCCTTTTGACTTGCACACTTGTGCAGTATATAGGTGGTCCTGACCCTGCCCCACTCTTCAGTCTCTTCTTTCCACTAACTCTGAAAAGTAGGGATGGAAAGACGGTATAGAATGTATGTGAGCAGCCCATCTCAAAGAAGGATGTTTACAGGTAAGTAACCTTCCGTTCTTCTTCAAGCGCTGCTCACATCCATTCCTATGTAGGTGACTTACAAGCCATATTTAGGATGGTGGGCAGAGTTAAGGTTCCCTGCTCATAGAACAGCTTTGCCCAGGGCAGCATCTGTAATGATCTTGAGGGTTCATTAAAGACCATACTAATGAATGAGTAAGGAATAGATCTTTAATCATACAGACAGGTATCCGGGTATGTACCTGGGAGAAGCCATGTTAGATCTGCTCTGGGGCATGTCTCCCAATCCACACAACACTGGCCCATGCTAGGGAGTGTCTCTAAATTCACAAACTTCTACGAGCGTATCACTACAGCATTGTCCCTTGTTTGCTGGACAATTGCATAGTAGGATGTGCAAGTATGTACTGATAACTAGGTCGCCACTCTGCATATGTCTTGGATCAGCACCTGAGCGAGGAAGGCCGTGGAGGATGCTTGCACTCTAGTCAAGGGTGCCTTGATTCTCCCTGTGGTAGCACTCTTTGATGCAATTTGTTATCCAGGACTAAATGTATTGGGCCATTGCTGCCTGGCCTTTCGTACGCTCAGCAACTGCTACAAAAACCAGCGTCATTCTGGAAGGCAAATATCTTGGTTAATATGGAAGGGTGACACCACCTTAGTTAAGAAGGCCAGGTGGGGTCAGAGTTGTACTTTGTCAGGGTGGAATACCATATACAGGGGTTCCAAGGAAAGGGCCCTTAGCTCTGAAATCTTTCTGGCCAACGCAATAGCTACTAAGACGACCACTTTCCATAATAGAACTAGTAGAGTGCATGAGTCTAGTGTTTCTTATGGAGGGGTTTTTTTTGTTTTTTTTTTGGTTTTGTTTTTTGTTTTTTTAATGAGCCCCTCAGGTACTAGGTTTAGGTCCCATTGTGGGGTCAGGTCCTGGGTTTGAGGGTAGAGTCTCTCTAGGCCCTTGAAGAACCTTGTAGTTTGTAGGGTGAGAGAAGAGGGTCACCCTGTCAGAGATATTGTGCAGTGCTGAGATTACTGCTAGGTGTGCCCTGAGAGACACAAATGTTAGGCCACTCTCCTTAAGTTCTAGAAAATAGTCCAATATGGTCTGGATTGGGGCAGACTCTGGGGGTATCCTTCTTTCATGTGCCCAGAAGGAGAATTGTTTCCACTTGGCCTCATCTGTGGTTCTCATGGAAGACTTGCTACTCTCAATCAGGACTTGCTGGATCCTCTTTCAGCATACTTTCTCATCAGAGTTTAGCAATGGAACCTCCACGCTGTTAGGTGTAGTGACTCCAGGTCTGGATGTTGCAGATGGCCAGGGTCCAACATGAGTAAGTACATGCTGAGTGGGAGTGTTATGGGTGGGACCACCAAGAGGTCAAGTAGGGTGCTGAACCAAGGCTGACATGGCCAAGCCGAGGCTATCAGGATCATATTTGCCTGGTTCCTCTTGATCTACAACAGGACTCTGTGGATCAGGGGGATAGGGGAAAAGGCATAGAGTAGCAGGCCTCCCCAGCTTATCAGGAGGTTATTTGATAAGGAACGTCTCTCCCTGCCCCTGAGTGAGCAGAACAGATCGCATTTGCGGTTTGCTTGAGTTGCAGAGAGATCTATGTGGGAGGTGTGCCATGTCCCAAAAAGGTGGGTCATTCTTTTAGGTGTAGGGACCACTCGTGCTAGGGAAGGAATTGCCTGCTGAGTTTATCTTATTGACAGTTGCTGACCACTGGGAGGTAGGCAGATACTGGGTAGAAGTCGAACTTCAGGGCCCGTTCCTATAGTGAAGACACCTCCTTGCATAGCATAGGTAAGCAGGCTCCTCCCTGACAGTTGAAGTAGAACATAGCTGCCATGTTGTCTGTTAGGACCTGTACTGTTTTCCCCTTTATTTTGTCCAAGAAAACCCAGCAGGCTAGGCATATTGCCCTCAGTTCTTTCACATTTATATGGAGAAGGTTGTCCACCTGCAGCCATGTCCCTTGGGTGGTCAGACAACACGTGATGTGGGCTCCCCAGCCTAGATCTGATGTGTCTGTTATCAAGGTGAAGGAGGGGTTTGGGGCTTTGAAGGGAACCCCCCGGCATGCAAAGTCTTGGTCCTGCCATATCGCCAGGGAGTCTAAGACCCTCCTCAGGATGGTTACCACACGGTTTAGTGGGTGGCATTGGGGATGGAACACTATTGCCAGCCACACCTGTAGGGGTTTCATGCGGAGGTGGGCCATCTTATCACACAGGTGGAAGCAGCCATGTGGCCTAGTAACTGAAGGCACTGCCTTGCAGTTGTGGTGGGAGCATGGTGCAGTTCTGAGATGATGGTAGACATGAACTGAAACCAGAAACAGGGTAGTGAGGCCCTTGCACTTAGTGAGTCCAGATATGCCCATGTAAACTGTATTTTCCTTGCTGGAGTAAGTTTTGACTTTTCTAGGTTTATGAGGAGACCCAACCTGTTGCCCAGTCTCTGGACAGAACTGACGCTGTGTCAGACCTGTCCTGGATTACCAGTCATTCAGGTATAGGAATATTCGTACCCCTTGTTTCCTCAAGTGGGCTGCTATGGCTGCTATGCACTTTGTGAAAACCTTGGGGCCAGTGAGATCCCAAAGGGAGTGCCACAAACTGGAGGTGTTTTCTTCCCACCACAAAGCAGAGAAACTTCCTCTGGCTTTGTCTTATAGAGATGTGGAAATAGGCATCTTTTAAGTCAAGGGCTGAGAACAAATCCCCTGGGTCTAGCATGGAAATAATCTGAGATAAGAAAACCATCTGAAACTTTATTCTTTTAGAAACTTGTTCAGGGCCCTTAAATCTAGAATGGGTCGCAAGCCCCCAATTGCCTTTGGGACCAGCCGGTATCATTAGTAGAAACCCCTCACTTTTTCCATTGTGGGGACTCTTTCTATTGCCCCCAGATCCAGGAGATTTTGGCATTCTAGCTCCAGTAGCATCTCCTGGGAGGGGTCCCTGTTTTGGTAGTGAGGGGGAGGTTTCCTTTTCCTGAACTGGATGGTATAGCCATGTGACACCGCATCTAATCTCAAAAGGTCTGAGGTTATCTCGGCCCACCAGTGTTGGAAAGGGGCCAGACAGTTTCTGAATGGAGGCAGGGGTGGGTTCTGGCAGTTGTGGCAGCCCTTGGGCAGGAGGTCAAAACCTCTGCCTCTGGGATGACAGACAGGTGTTATTGCCCTGTCAGGTGGACTGTTTCGGACCCTGAAGCCTTGACCCTCTTTCACTCCTATTCTTGTCCCTGTCTCCATTCCTATAGGGGTGGTAGGACAATTGGAAGCTCCAATTGTGAGGGTGCTGCTGCTGCTGCTGCTGCCACTGGGGCTGAAAGAACCATCTGGCCATCTGGGGGGTCTACATCCCCAAAGAGCAGAGTGTTGCATGGGAGTCCTTCATACTATGCGGTTTTGTGTCAGTCGACTTGGTGAACAGTGAGGGACCCTCAAAAGGAAGGTCCTGTATGGACTGCTGCATCTGAGGGGAGAGTCCCACACCTTGTAGCCATCCAGCTCGGCACATGGCAATCATTCATGCTATTCCTATGCTGACCGTGTCCAGGGGCATCGCTGGGGCCTGGCACGTGGGGCTCGTGCCTCAAATCCCAGCGCCAGTGCCCTGAGTCCTGGCACGGCCCCTGCCTCTCCTGGTCTCTGGCCAGAGATCCAGGGCCCAGCCGCCCATGGTGGGGGTAGCAGCTTCCGGCTCCGTCTTAGGCCGGGCTGCCCGTGGCTGTGGCTGCCACTCCCTGCCTTGTCCCCGGACCGGGATCTGGGGCCAGGCTGGCAGCAGCAGGTGCCTGAAGCTGGTTTGGGCTCCAGTGCAGAATCAGGGCCAGGGGCATGGCCCGTGGCCAGGGGACATGGCCTGGGCCAGTGCCCCGGGTCTTTCCACGGGGCAGCAACGCTCCTGGCCGTGTCCATAGTATCACACGCTGCTAGGAAGCCCTCTTCTATGAGGGTGTTGTGGTCCCCTGCGTGATGGAAAGGGATGAGGTCCCAAAACCTCTGCATGGAGCTCCACAAGTTGAAAGTGTACCTTCCCATGCAGGGCTGTTGGTTGGTGATGTGCAGCTGAAGGGCTGTGATGGAATAAATTTTCCTTCTGAATAAATCCAGCTTTTTAGCATCTTTATGCTTTGGAGTAGCATTGGGTTAGCCTTGCCTCTCCCTTTTGTTAACTGTATCCACTAGCAATGACCTGGGAACAGGGTGGTGAAACAGGAAGCTGAACTTGGCCACAGGGGCATGGTACTTCCTCTCCATCTGCTTCGACATAGGGGGAAATTGATGATGATGTCTGCCACCAGGCATGAGCGATCTTCAGCACCCCGTCATGCACTGCAACCACCTCACTGGCTGGGGGCAGGTGGTGTCATCCACACTGAAGAGGGGATAAAGTCTTCCTGACCACCTTGATTGGCAGGTCAAAGTTTGCAGCCACGTGCTTAAGCAGTTCTTGGTGTACCCTCAGGTCTTCTCTAAGGCTATGTTCACACACAGGGGGTTATTTCAATACAAGTTGTTTCGAAACAACTTGTATCGAAATAAGGCGTTATTTCGAAATAAGTTAATTCGAATTAAGAAAATGTTAATTCGAATTAAGGAAAAAAGCTCAAAGCGAAATAGCATGTTCGGACAACAGTTATTTCAAAACGAGTCACTGTCGTTTTGAAATAACATGTTCAGCCAGGATTGTTTCGAAACAATCATTTCAAAACAACGTTGTTTCGTCACCAAATGGGGTTTAAGTTGTTTTGCAACAACGCCGTTGTTTCGAAACAACGGTATGTTGTGTGAACATGGCATTTCTTATTTCGAAACAACCTCTGTTGTTTCAAAATAAGACTGCTGTGTGAACACACCCTAAGTGAAAAGGACCTCTGATAAGCCACTTCATCAGGGGAAGAGGAGGACATTACTCTTGAGTCATTTTGGCTGAGGCCTGAAGGTCCCTCTCTTGGGTCCAAGTCCTCATTGGATGCCCCTGTATCCCAGGCTCCTTGGGATGTGCCCAGTCTCAATGACCCAGGAAATGCCATGTTCCTATTGGGGGAATCCCTGGAGTCCCACTCGGTCCACTGTACCAACTAATACTTAAAGGTTTGCAGCACCGTGACCTGTGCTGGGGATGTTCTGCCCCCTGCGGGGGAGTAGTTGGCTACCCTGTGCCGGATGGCACATGGAGAGCATCCTCTCTTATATGCCAGCACCGGTGAGGTCTGGTGTGGGGAGTGGTGTGACAGTGCAGGCAGTGTCAATGCACAAGCTCCCAAGTCTCTGCACCAAGGCAATGACAAGGAGCACTTCCTCCTGCATTTACTGGCTGGTATGCCAGGGCTGGTGCCAGGGTTAGTGATGTTGACAAGCAACAGTGCTGGTGTTGGGTGTCAAAATCCCCAGATAAACGTGAACACAACCTGGTACAGTGTGATTTTTCTGACTGCATCAGGCAGTGTTCCAGGACAAGGTCTCCAAGAAGAACCAAAGGTATGCCCTGTCATCCCCCAACTTGGAGCCTGAGCCAAGGGGGTAGATGCTCTTCGACTGTGTGGGGAGGCCCTGCAACAGGTTGGAGGGGACTGGTGGGTCTGCAGCAGGGAGTGGCTGTGCTGATCCTCCCTGGAGGGGAGTCACGGGGATCAGGGTATCAAGGCCCAATCCCAACAAGGACTACCTGGCTGTTGGTCCTGCACTGGCTACTGCTGTGCCGATGGACCCAGCCCTGCCTGGGCCTGCTCCAGGCCTTGGACAACAGTGCCAGTTTCCCTCTTGATGCCAACAGTCTGGGCAGAGTAGGGGTCAGCAGTTGCAGGAGGACCTTAGTTGCTTTGAAAGCTTTGGGCGTTGATGGGATTGGCGGCATTTTTGACCTCTGTGCCAGAGTCTGTGGATCTCCCAGAGCCCATGCTAGGGATTCTGACCTGTGCCAGTGTTGGGGGTTTTCCTTCAAAGGGCAAGCACCTGGTGTGTATTCCAATTCTGTGCAGTGTTTTTTAGGCTTCCCAGATGGAGATCTGTGCCAATGTGGGGCTGTTGCCAACTGTGCCCTCTGCACCAGGGCTGCCTGTGCCAACAATGGTCTGCTTGGCACTGAGGCGGGACATAAGGCCTCTTCCAGCACCATGGAGCATAGGCGATTTTCGTATACCTTCTATGTCCTCAGCTTAAATGATCGGCAAATTTTGCACGTGTCAGTTCGGTGGCATTTGAGGATTTCTTGTGGGTGTCACTGATTGAGAAAGTCTTTCCACACATGGCACAGGGTTTGAAACCAGGCATGGTTGAGTCTGCGCCGGGCAATGTGCTGCCACCAGGACACAAGGGAGAGATGGGATCTCCAGTGCAGTCTGAGCCAGGAGGCAAGATAGAAACAAAGAGCAATTCCAGAGTTGAAAAAGTGAAGAAAAAAGAGTAGACGATGAAGAAAATGGGCTGACATTTGCAAATCTGCAAGAGTGGGCAGTTCCAAGATCATCATAATGGCTGAAAACAAGGAACTGAAGGGTGGGCAGGGTCAGGGCCACTTATGTACTGTAAAGGTACACAGGTCAGAGGGATGTTAGCCACTCACCCCACAGAGACAGGCTAGGGTCAAAAGCTTTCTGGACATCTATGCGCTGTGGCATGCATACACCTAGATAGGGATGGATGTAAGCAGCACTTGATGAAGAACTGAGTCTTTCTGAGAGAGAATCTCAATGGCATGAGGCATTTGGGATGGAGATAGTGGTTAAAATATAATTTGATGGACCCCAAAACCTTCCTAATCTCCAGGCCCCCTACCCCTATTGCCAGTGCCCCCTTCATGTATGTGTGGACCCCAGCCCTGGTAGGCATTTGCAACCACTTCTCAGTACCACATGCATTGGTTATCGCTCCATAAAAATATTTATAATTTTATATGGCATTTATGTCTATAGCAATTATTGTCACAAACTAGCAAATGCTGCATAGCACAATAATTATTATGATTAATAACGTGATAAATAAAATTTGATATGTAATTGATTGAACACAATGCAAGGCATAAGTAGAAACAATAGAGAGACAAACAAAACTGCATTTATTGCTTGCAGTAAAACATAAACTCTCATTAATATCAACGTACTGTGACAAAGTGGGGAAGCCCAGTTACTGTGGGTCCTTTGCTTCTGGTCTTGGCAGCCAGCTGGAGCCCAGCCTTCCCACCTCCAAACCCTCAAAGTTATATTTTTCCCCAGTCTCTCCTGCCCTGGGGTTGGGCTTCCCAGCCCACACACTGCTGGGCCTGGGCCCTAAGGCCCCTCTAGGCGAGCTTCTCCTAGCGACCTGTGTCTCCCAGGTGCTGGTAAAAACAGCTCCTAGTCAGCTTCATCCAGCTCAGCAATCTTTTCCTCCGCTCCGCTCCAACCACACTCTCCACTCCTAGAGCCTCCTCCTCCAAATTCCAAACCAAAGCTCTCTCCTCTGACTAGTTGCAACAGAGGCTTTTTATCTTCCACCCCCTGATGGAAGTCAGGTGTGCCAAATGACTCCAGGCTCTTTAATGGAAGTCAAGTGCCTTAATTGGCTTAAAGCAGCCCTGCCCTGCTCACCCAGGAAACAGGGCCTTGCTTAGCCTCAGGCTGATACACTTGCCCTCCACTACTCCCTTATAGCTATCAGGCTTAACTCTGTCACAATACATAATAACATACATAATTTCAATCAAAACAGTTTACAAAATCAGTTAATATTTTCCTATTGTCTGCCACATTGATTTCATTGCTGCACCTTCATCCTGAAGTCAACTTACTTAGTCTTAACTCAGTTACACACACACGTACATACATATATACATATAAAACCCTGTAGCAAAATGCATCAGAGTTGGGGGAAATTGCCTGCTGTCCACTCCTGGCTCAGCTTCTCTCCCTGTGCAGAACACATGGGCTCTTTTCAATGCAACTGCTCTGGGCCTAGGTGCTTGCTCTAAGGCATCTGATCACAGCACTAGCAGAGAACCGTGTGGAGCATGATCAAAGCTACATAGCACATGCTAGAAACTTCTGGCTCTAGGCAGCTAAGTCTGCCCAGGAACACTGACCCAGCAAGAGCAACCACAGATCTCTTAAAGAGACACTCCTCATTTAGGCACATGGGTTACACTATGTTTTCCGGAACAATCTAGATAGATAGTGTGACTGTTGACAGGTAATGTTTTAGAAATAAAAAGGTTATATTAAATTCAGCATGTTGTAATTGTACATTCAGGCTGGTCAACAAATCTCAAAATTTGTAATTCTGACAAGTTTTTTTATAAAGATTTTGAAGTTTGACAAATAAAGTTGGCATGGACACAATATTTTAGTGAGAACTTATGTGAGATTTGGTCCTTCCCCAGCCACCAGCCAGCCTGCTGAGCTCAAGGGCTGCCTTCCCCAACCATCCATCAGCTTGCTGAGCTCCAGGGGTGCTTTACCTGGCATCCCACCACCTTGCCAGGCTCTTGGGGCACCTTCCCCTGCCAGCTGCTGGCTTGCCAGGTTCCAGGGCACTTTCCCTGCCACCACCCATGCCTTTTCCCAGCTGTTGCTGGCTCCTGGGCCATCCCTAAGCCCGCCCTTCCCCCTTACCTGGTTGCCAAAGCTGTTACTCGGCCACAGGTTGCTCCCACCCTGGGCATGCTCAGATGCATGCTCAGGGCAGGAGATTTAAACTCCCAGCCTGCTGCAGCAGCTCCCTGACAGCCAACCTACAGGGCTGTGCTCCCCTCTGTTATTCTATTTTTAGGGGCCCTGGAAGTCTAACCCTTAAAATTTGTGGGCCCCAGAACAGTGTTCTGGGGCATTCCCCCTGACTTTAAACCCTGGATGGAGAAGGAAAACAAGAGAAAACTGACAATATCCTGGTGTTCCTGCCCCACTTTCCTGCCCTTAAGGGGAAAAGTCCTCACAGGAGTAAACATCCTCACTTCAGTCAACCTTGTATGTATTAAGACAAAGGGAATTATGACTATCAGTTGTATGACAGAACTTAGAGACCTCAAAGCCCCATTGGACCAGGGCTACCTCTCATGCTACAATGGAAGAAAAATCAGGCCTTGCCCCCAAAACCTTATAACCTAATACATAGGAAAGGCAAAGAATGGGAAGCGAAATAAAGGGGCAATGATGTGACCAAGGCCATGTAGCTGGTCAGGAAACAGGACCCAGGTCCCCCTAATTCAGCTACCAGTGGCTTACTCCCTGGACCCATGGTTCCCAGCCATTTCTCTTCCATGGCATACTTTGGTACTTTAGTTATTTTGAGGCATATCACCATACAGTTTCCAAATGAACTCATGAATATTCATGAGCCAATCTAGCACTCTTCGAGTAGTTTTTCAAGAAATTCCATGGAATATCTGCTCCGGCCTGATGGCACACGTGTGTGCCATGGCACACTGGTTAGGAAACACTGCTCTAGACCATTTTATCTACTCCTTCTGTTTTCCATGCTGTTATCCCATTGGTGACAATGGTCTGATCCTCCCCCAGTTTTCCTTTTCTTTCTCATACTCCCCATAGATCTTCTGTTTATTCATGGTTTTGGCTGCCAAAGATGGAGAGTTTAAGTTATTTTCCAAGTGCCTTTCCTTAAATCCTCATACTGGCTTAGTTTTATTTGGCAATTCAAACTCAGCCTCTCTCAGTAATAAATATATATCATGTGCAATGACAACTCTGAGAGATCCCAAGATGCCAGGACTAATTTACATACCTTAGCAATGACCCACCCAATTTATCAGGACATCTATAATGCATTTTTCAGATGCCAAAAATCATGTCAATGAATCGTCTGTTGCCTTACTATACTATGCTTCTGCCAGAGATTAGGGTTGTGGAAAGGAGTAAACCATCTTCCCTTGAAAAAAAGGAGATATCAGAAGAATGGTATTTTCTCACCTCTCAACATGTGTAGCTTGATTAGCTGTATGGATGAGTATGTCAACCCAAGAAGCAGTCAGTTTCAGAGAAATCTGCCCAATCCACACTGTGCAAGGATGTCAGTCATTACATGATTGTGGGTACTTTCAGGCTATGTCTGGGATGCTGAGTTAGAAATCTAAAGCTGCCTGTGCACTTTCTGAATGACAAGGATTTCCTGTACTGGAGAATGGGAGCGGGGAATGCCAAAGGAACATGTTGCAGTCAGTGACACCCAGAAGAGGAATCATAGAATGCTCTTGTGGTTAAGAGGCTGGTCTGAGAGGACTCAGGAGATCTGGGTTTAATTCCCAGTGCTGCCTCAGACTTCCTGTGTCACCCTGCACGAGCTACTTTAGCTCTCTGGCCTTGTCTAGTAGTGGCTGTGTGTAGGGTACATATAGCTACATGCTGCCATGAAAAACAGGCTGCATCTGCACTGTGGTATGTGGCTCTGCTGGGAGGAGAGGCAGTGTGGCACGGCTTGGGTGCAGGAACCTTTCCCCACATCAAAGCCTTTCTTTGCTATCGGACTCTTTGCCTGGAATGCAGAAGGCTCTGGCAGATACCTGTGGCGGGAAAATGCTCTGGCATCAAGGAGGCACCAGGCAATGTTAGAAGAAATGAAAGATCAGGTCTACCCAGGAGCGGAATGGGTATATTGTGCCTTTAATCAAACCCACTTGTTCCCTTTATACATCTAACCTAGTTGGAAGTAGCCACATTCCTGCCTGGACTGTATAAGTAAGTCCAGAACACAGACTTCACAAGACCTTTCTAATATGCTATATACATAATACAACATGTTACATCATGCCTAAATCCCTGCATGGTTTCACTATCCTTAATATGCAGCTTACATGAGTAGATCATACTTGATATACAGCATATAATGAGTCTGCCCTTGTTTGTCATTTATGAATCATTTGAGTACCAAATACAGTTCTGACCAATGAAATATTCAAAGCTCTTCTGCCCTTCTGTCACGTTGCCCTATGTCACCTGCTTATCAGGGTAGAGTTAATGGCTTTGTAACAGGGCCATCACAGTAACCTGTTTATACTTAGCAGTGAATGGTTTCCATTCAACTTCCCTACATTACCTGTATGTTGGTGCTTTCCAGCCAAGCTGTTTACACCGTGGTGCCACAGCTTCAATAACAGGTGTAAGTTCTAATAAATCCATTGGCCAGCTATACAGTTAATATAAAACATAAATCCCCAACAGACACTATGCTTCTAAAATAGCAGTTCAGATGGGAAAGGTACTGCTTGGGCATGTAGAGAGCTGAGTAGGGTATATACCAGGGTCTCAAACATGCGGCCCCTAAAGTTATTTCTTGCAGCCTGCAATGACGCTATCACTATCAATATTTGCAATACTGTTGTATGAAAAGGTTTCAGTGGTGCAGCCCTTGGGCTACCGTACTAGTCCTCATGCGTGGTGTGGCCCTAACGTACTAGTCTTCGTGCAGCCTTCACGGTGATTTGAGTTTGAGACCTCTGGTATATACCCTAAGATTCTGGCATGTTTTTACTCTAGCTGCCTACACAGTACCTCTCCATCTACACTGCTACTTATACTCATGATAGGGTGGCAATGCGGTGTATGTATGCTACATCCATATGTAGGTCTAGCCTCTGGGATCCAGTTCCTCATCTGTAAAACAAAGGTTATAATCCTTCCTTATATCTCACAGGGAGGTCATAAGGATAAACACTTGGGAAGTGCTAGCTCAGACACTATAGTCATGAAGGTCAGATAAACACATAGACAGGTGCATAGATGAGCACTCTGTAGTACTCAGGTTCTAAGAAAGCAAGCTAAGCCACAAAAATGTCCCATGATTTCTGGTAGGTGCTGTATTTCTCTTTGACAAGAAGTACTGTTTAACGACTAACCTGCAGCTGGCCCAAGGGTTTTTGGCACCCTGGGTACACTATGATTTTGGCACCACCCCCCCCACAGTTAATAAGAGGTAATATTTTAATATACTTTTCCAAATAGATTAAAAAATTCAGTTCTGTCTGATTTGGTGCCCCTCAAAGCCTGGCGTCCTAGGCAACCATCTAGTTTGCCCATATGGTTGGGCTGGCCCTGGACTAACCTTCCTGACACATACCTGAAGAAAGTGACCTGTACAGTGGGGAAGGTAGGGATGAGCTTATTCCTTTGGTCTCTTTGGGTGTGTTCACACAGCAGCCTTATTTTGAAACAACAGAGGTTGTTTCAAAATAAGAAAGACCATGTTCACGCAACGCACCGTTGTTTCGAAACAACGGGTTCCGTTGTTTCAAAACAACTTAAACCCCATGTGGGGACGAAACAATGTTGTTTCGAAACAACAGTGACTCGTTTTGAAATAACTGTTGTCTGAACTTGCTATTTCGATTCCTGCTTTTTTCCTTAATTCGAATTAACAAACTGTTAATTCGAATTAACTTATTTCAAAATAAGGTGTTATTTCGATACAACTTGTAGCGAAACAACTTGTATCAAAATAACCCCCTGTATGTGAACATAGCCTTTGATGGCAGTTAGGAGAGATTCTGTTGCCAGGACACATTTTAATAGAATAGAATCAAATCAGATCATAGAGTTGGAAGGGACCTCATGAGATCATCTAGTCCAAACCTCTGAGGTTTGAACTCAGGACCTTCTGCATGTAAAGCAGATGTGCTAGCTACTACTCACTCCTTATAGAGAAGACTTTGTCCCTCTGATGGATTTAAAATGTTGAGTCTGTACCTAATGGACCAGATAGAAAACACTCCAGGAAGATACATTATAGGGAGGGGGTCTACTTAAATCATGGTGCAATCACACATTTTTGGTGGGCCACGGCATAAATAGTGAATTTCACAGATACACATCTAAAAAGAGTGTTGATGTCAGTAGCAGCCCAGAAGAAAAGGTGGAAGTGTTGCAACTGCCCTACAATAGGTTTGCAACCACCTTTTGGGATTGAAGCCCCCAGTTTAAGAAATGCTGAGGATAAATCACACATTTTCCATGGGTTGGTCACAGCATAAATAGCAAATTTCACAGTTTATGCCATGACCAGCCTGTGAAAAATCTGAGATTTCTCCCTGGAATTTTTCACACTGGCTGTCTCAATACTAAAAGGGGTCACAAGTCTATTGTAGGGGAGCCATGCTACTGCAGAGCTGAGTGCCCAGCCACAAGCCACTGCTCTCCACTCTGCCTTCAGAGCTGGATGGCCAGAGACCAGATTTCATGGTCCATGACATGATTTTCACAGCTGTGAATTTCATACATCCCTAGTTATAGGTACCTTTCACTTATTTCTCAGAGCTTAGTATGTATGTCTCTGTGTCAAACATGATGAACTGAGAGCTCTCAATTTCATCTTATTTTATCCCCCTAGGTCCAGTTAAATGCCCAACTAGATGAAGTGAGGTGTTTTAACAGTGACACTGGTGCTGATCAGATTCTATCACTCAGCCAGGCAAAGTTGGGACAACTGTCCCAAGGAGACAAAGAAAGAGTCTGTGGCACCTTTAAAGACTAACAAGTTTATTTTATTTTTAATTTATGCCCTAGGGAGAGTCAGTCTATCAAGGGAAGCTGCTGAAAGAATGATTGTGTAAGGCAAGCCACTCAGCTAGTGCAAAGCCATGCAGCTCCATCAACTTCAGTGACTTCAGCTGAAGACAGGTTAGCTACATCCATTTACTCTAGCTGACAAGGCAGTGCAAAACTCACTCCTATGCCTCCCCTCCTCCTAGGCTGCACCTTCTGTCCTGCAGTTCATGAGAGGTGAAGCCCAGAATGTTACTCAATTAATGTTCGCAGTCTATATACATACAATATGTTGCTTATACAGCTGACTTGACATGCAAAGATTCTGAAACCTGCAAATGATTCAGTTTAGGAAGTGGGACTTCCCAACCATTGTACATCAGCCATGTTTGAACCCTGGACTTCCAGCACCACAGCACTGATTTTTATTACTTGAGCTAATGTACTAAATCCCTTAGAGCAGCCATACTGAGTCATACCAATGGTCCATATAGTCCTGTATTCTGTCTCTGCCAGCAACCAATGCCAGATGCTTCAGAGGGAATGAAGAGAACAGGATGATTGTAGGCATGCCTCCAAAGCATGGGGTTGTGTCCCTAAACATCTTGGCTCATAGCCACTGAAGGACCTATCCCCTCTATGAACTTACCTAAGTTTTTAACCCAATTATACTTTTGTGCTCAGTCTACACTGCTGCCAACAATCAATGGGAGATACAAGCTATGTATTATAGCTTGCATATCACCCGTTGACTTAGTTACATTGCTGTACTGTGGTGTCTTTACCGCACTGCATCAATGAGAGACACACTCCAGTCAATGAAGCCTTACCTCTTTCAGGGAAGAGGATTAATTGTGCGGACTAGACAGCATGTCCGAGATTGAATGAGCAGGTCTCCATAGCCCAGTCAATCAATCTCGCTGCAGCCCCAGCAGGGTAGACATAGCCTTGGCCTTCACAGCGTTCCATGACAACAATTTCCATGGTTGTGAGAAGAAATGGTGTGAAGATGCAGCGGGCTTTTCTCTTCTGTGTGGTTTAGCCACTAGAAGGGAAGCACACAAAATATACTGCACAAGCATTTTAAACACGCAAGTAATTTTAGGCCTTGATTCTAAGCCAATTGAGATCAATGGAATGATTTTCTTTTACTTCAATGGTCTTTGAACCAGGCCACTTTGCACATTTGATTAAACCTGTGATATATGTTACTTAGATATGAACCCTCTAACTAAGTGATTCTCCATCACTGTGTCAGGACGCATTACTGTGTCACTACACAATAGTAAGTGTGTCACGGGGAGCCGGGGAAATGGCTGGATTTGGCCTGAAGGGGGCGGGCCGATGTGTCCTGTAGAGTCACAATATGCTGCCAAGTGTGTCGCAACTCACAAAGGTTGAGAACCACTGCTCTAGCATACTGTTTCATTAAGCTGGTTGAGAATTTTCCATAGAATGAATTCCACAAAATCATTTTTTCCACAGAGAAAATTTCATTTTTGCACTTACGGGTTTCAATTTTCCATTAGAAAATCCCAACCAAATATTTCATTTCAGGTCCATTTGACCTGAATCCAAATATTTTAGATTGTTAAACCAACTCAAAATCTCTGAGTCAGGTCAACATTAACTTGTATTTTCTACTATGTCACAATGCCTCATGGATGCTGTATTCCAGGACCCTATTTTTGCCTATAGGCTAGGCTTTCCAGATAAATTACACCATTAATGGGCTGCAGTCTTTCCTCTGACTGAAAGGCGTAGAACTACATGGGAGCCATATGGTTGCAAGTACATCACAAGAAATATAGTCCAGCCAGGAAGCTTGGCCCGTAAGGAGTATGGTGGTGTCACGTAACTCACATACATAAAGGCAATGTGCCACCATGCAGAAATTCTATTTAATGCTGAACAGACTCAAAATGAAGCATTTCAGTTCAGTTTAAACCAAACCAAAACACTTCTCAGGAACACTGAAATATTTTGTTTCAGTCAAAAATGCCAACAGGCAGTGTGGTAGTCATGCTGGTCCCATAATATTAGAGAGACAAATGGAGATGAGGTAGTATCTTTAAGTGGACTCATTCTGTTGGTGAGAAAGACAAGCCTTCAGTTTACACAGACTTGCATAAGCTTGTCTCTCTCACCAAAGAAACTGGTCCAATAAATGATACTACCTTATCCACTTTGTCTCTCTAACAAGTTATTTCATCATTTCCAAACTGAAATTTTCAAAATATCCCATTCTTCAAAAATATTTGATAGGTCAGCTTTTCCTTCCAATCCAGAGCTAAAACAAATGTTGAAATACCACACTCACTCATAGGACAGAAATTCCAATTTTCACAGCAACAAATTTACACAAATAGTATTTTTTCAGCCCCGCAACTTCTCAAATATAGTATTGGTATTATGTATTGCAATAGATTCCCCACCAGGGATCAGGGCCCTTTCATTGTTCTTGGCACTGTACAAAAAAGTAAAACAAATGCAGTTCCTGGCCCAGAGAACACACACATTAGATATTTCAGGTTGTAAGACATTATACTCAGAAATCCTCGCATTTGATATTTCTGTTTAGAAGGTTCAAAGCACACATCGTGATATATTTCACTCTCTTAATCCTGCTTGACTCTTTAAAACAAACAGAGCACCTACAGAGACATTAAACTGGACCATCACAAACATCAGATCACAGCATTTGTGTCAGGGTACAATGATATTAAATTCAATCAAGCCCTAGGAGCTCACATGCAAACTAGCGAGGTTCAGATGCATGGACAACCTGTCTGCAAATAGTTCCTGTAGCTGAACTATCTTTCCATAAAGCCACTTTTCACTATGCTACAAGAACAAGCACTTTGGATCCGCAATCAAATTTCTTTTGGGGAAAAGTGGCTAGGATGTTTTCAGGGGGTTGAGGGTTAAAATGTATCAGTGAATCTCCTTTTGGAGTGTTAGGAGCACATTCACATTGAACAGAGATGTTTGGAAATATTTACAAATTCAGACAGTGTAGGCCAAACATGAGGGTTTAACTAAACCACCAATTTGGAGGCATTTGTGGGATAGGTCTGGTGTTACTTGTTGGTCCTCTGCAGCCAAACAGACAGTTCCAGGTAGCAGCAGCAATTGGAACAGGACCTAGGAAATTAAGGCCAAGGAAGGACAAGAAGCATTGCACATTGGGAGTTGGTTGCATTAGGGTTCAATTACTGGAGTGGTGGGTGTTTTTTTTCATTTCAGCATTATGGGCTAGATCCTTCTTGGGTGTAAATCAGTAAAGATTCACTGAAGTTAACAGGAAAGATCCTTGGCTGCTGTAAATACATGCAGCCTCCACTAAAGTCAGTGTCCTGGGTCTGCAGCTGGGTGTACATCAGAACAGCTGCACTGAAGCCAATGGCCAGACCCTCAGCTACATTGGTTACATTCCATGGATGTCCATGAAGCTGCATTGATTTATCCTTGCAGAGGATGTGGCCCATTGACTTCAATGAAATAATGCTAATTTACAGCAGCTGAGGACCCAGCTTTTTAAAATCACTCCAGGAACAGGCTGCAAGGTGGTGTCATGCTTATGGTAACTCCAGACAGTAGGTCATAGAGCTGTGGTGTCATAATACTATCAGTAATTTCACCGCTGAATACCGTTGGACTTAACAAGATAAGCAAAAGAATGTAACACATACACAAATGCAAAATCCCAGCTGCACACTCTGTGTTAAGCAATGACAGGGGATGGGGTGCAACTGAGTTGCTCTTGGTTCGTAGGGAACTGTTTCTATTTTGGATGACCACCCCTTGTGGCTGCAGTTTCTACCAGGACTCTATTTCATCTCTCTCAGGATGAAACTAGCCCTCAGGATTCCTGAAATAGACCAAGGAAGCTAGACTGGAGCTATTTATTAACTGGAGCATGTTCCCTTTAAGTTTTGTCAAGTGAGAGAGAGAGAGAAGAAGAAGAGCAGCAGCAGCAGGACCACATAGCATTATTTTAACATGTGCAACTTAGCCGTCAGTATGTGGTGGCACACATTCCACCCACTAGTACGTGCAAGGATGCACAAACACATTTAGCACCATGGAAAACAAGAAACAATCTCATAGACGTGTACACACACAGACACGTTGGGAAGGAATAGAGGTTTCACTTGTTTCCACACCAACAGGAAAGAGTGAGTTAATACATCTACTGGACACATGCAGTGTGAATGAACTGACTAAAGGTGAGAGAGATGTTTGTGACCTAAGAAACACACAAATTGCAGCCTCCTATCGTGCTACTCTGGTATATAGGGCATCAAAGTTCAACCTGGAGGATGAGCCCTTCCTTTCCTTCAGCTGATATAGATGCAATATAGAAAGGAGCTTATGGAATAATTAAACAAGCAAGGTTCCAGGACACCTGATGTTCTTTCAGCAGTAGCCACAGAGTCTGGATATTGTCCTCTGCCAGCAGATTCATCAATCACTTCTAGGGGGCCTACAAGGGAACAGAGTGTGGCTCCAAGCAAGCAGGAAATTAAACTACCAGAGCAGGGGTCTCAAACATATGGCCCACGGGCCATGTGTGGCCCCTAAAGCTATTTCTTGCAGCCTGCAATGATGCTATTGTTACCAATATTTGCAATATACTTGTATGAAAAGGTTTCAGTGGTGTGGCCCTTGGCCTAACATACTAGACCTCATGCAGCCCTGTACTAGTCCTCATGCGGACCTCATGGTGATTCAAGTTTGAGACCCCCTGTACCAGAGTATCTTGATTCCTCCTTATCTTTGTTGATCCTTTGCATAGAGTTAGTGTCTGAGTCCAAACTCATTTGCCTAAGTTACAGGAACTCAGCTCAAAGACATCCATCTGTCTCTCTTTGTATTTCTTCTTCTAAGGTTAACTTTATTCCTTTGCCTGTAATCATGCCACTCAGACTCATTCAGCAGGTGAGGTAATCTTCTCTATCAGATGGAAAGGGCTAAAACATGACACAAGAGATCTCTGCTCCACTGGCAGCTTTTCTCACCACCTGCAGCCAAAACGGAAAGTTTACACAGGCTGCCAAATAAAAATACTCCTTGTGGGCACATTCCTCCCAGGCTACGTGTGTGTGTGTGTGTGTGTGTGTGTGTGTGTGTGTGTGTGTGTGTG
>ML681972.1:6474062-6507850 GCA_007922195.1 Podocnemis expansa
GTGTGTGTGTGTGTGTGTGTGTGTGTGTGTGTGTGTGTGTGTGTGTGAAAGAGAGAGAGAGAATAAATAATCTGTCATCAGACTAGAATAAGAGGAAGGAAGTGGATGATATATAGAACTATCTAAAATTTAAAAAAGCAGATGATATGGCAAACAGGCAGAAGTGTAAGATATAAAGCTTTCTAGACATGTGGGGTGACTACTGGCCCCACTGAAGTCTAGGACAGTGTGTCCCAACCACTGTGCCATCAAGTCTGAGCAGGTATGCCACAGAATTTTTTGAAAAACTGCTCAAAGAACTCTGGATTGGCTCATTGGCTCATGAATATTCATGAGTTCATTTGGCAACTACATGGTGATGTGCCTCAAATTAATTAAAGGTAGCAAGGTATGCCATGGCAGAGAAAATGTTGGGAACCACTGGTTTAGGACATAATTCCCATTGGCTTTACTCCCTAAGAGACTGATGCTAAAAAGCCTCTGCTATTTGTCTCCCATCAGCCAGCCCCAGAACTGTTTGTATTCCTGGGCCTCTCTAATCGCACACTAGTCTAGGTCCCTCCTGGAACCTGATCCTCCTTCTCCAGTGCCACTCCACATGCTACAAGAACCTGAACATGGAAGAATGAGGGGAGTGGTCCTTGTGAATGCCCTGCTCCTGATTTCTCAGTCGTCTGTGGGAGGTGTTTGTGAAATAAAGGGTATATCCAAGAGCAGAGTTTGGGTCTCAAAACCTCTGAATTTCCACCTAGCAGCACTCATTCACTTCACCTTTCTAATTTTGTCACATCATTGTAACGCAGGCTTAGAAGCTGTGCCTAACAGCTTTGGGGTGGGGGGCGGGGCTACTAATCTGCATGGATTTAGTATTTGCATGAGCACAAAGAACACATTTGCACATATACACTATGGGCGCAGGGCAATATGGGTAATGGTATTTGGGGTTGAACTGATCACAAATCTGTCAATATCTGTAATTCCGTTGAAGGGAAATATGAAATACTGTCTTTTGTGATATGCTACTCTCTGATTGTTCCAAATCCGTTTGGGTTAGTTAAAGAGTAAAAGCTACCCTTAGCCAGAAAGAGACTTGTAAGAGAGGATTCTGCCTGATTCAGCCTGGAAAAGTCAAGACGGGGGTGGGGTTTGCATAGCTCCTTCTGGAGCAACACTTGAGGCATTTTGCCTCACTGCATGGCCCCACTGTCAAATGATAGATCTGGCTGGGCTCTTTTGAAGCCTGTTTTTCCTATTTTAATGGAAGTAGCTGTTTGTAGTGACTTGAGGTTTAAGAGCTGAAATCACTGAGAAAGACAAACTCTCTCTGAGCTGAAATCACTGAAGAGAAGCAGCAGATGGAGTGACCAGCAGGTGGAGCCAGTGGACAGTGGGTGGAGCCAGCGGATGGTGAGAGCGGCCAGCTGCGAGCTGGGTGACATGAGTGACCGGTGGGCAGAGCTGGCAGACAGTGGGCAGAGCCAAGGGACAGTGCTAATGGACGGAGTGAGTGACCAGTGGTTGGTGCCAGCAGACAGCTGGCATGAAAGACACTCCCTACATACCCTAGGGTTTGTTGGGAGCCTGTTTAGCACTGATTCTCCAGGTCAGTCCTGGTTTTGCTATTGAGTTCACAGGTACTGTTATGCTGTGTGGGATCATGGTGGGAACCTGTATTGCATTGATCCTCCAGATCAGTGCTGATTTTTGTTATTGGGCCTTTTACATTCTGTTTTTATTACTATTAAATGTTCTGTATACTACACTCAGGCTTGTGTTTGCGAGCAGGGAAGCCTTACACTTTCAGGGCACCCAGGGAATAGTGCATGATTTCCCAGGAGACTGGGTGGGGGCTCAAGCTGGTTGGCACTGTAACATTATTTGGAAACCCCTAGATACAGAACTCAGCCCCTGTTCTGCCAACTCGCCCTGGCAGAAGCCTTACATCATGTATCTAAGTAGAGGAGCCTATGTTTGATTTCTGAGTGCTACAGAGTATGACATTGCAGCTCCATATTTCAGTTGCTCTAGCTCACTCAGGGCATGATCCAAAGTCAATGGAAAGACTGTGGGATAGAGGTGATAATATGGGATGGAGAACACTAAAATTTGGGAAGATGGCCTCTTGCTCCCCCTAACCCCTACATGAGTCAATCTGGCCCCATTACACATTACCAAAACTACCCAAAAGACAATGTGCGGGAAGGTAGCAGGTTGCACACTGGGATATCTACCCATGGTGCACTGCACTGTGCATCGACACAACCACTCCTGGCACATATGTGTGTTGCTAACTCAAGTATCCAAGTTTGCACACACACACAAGCAATATACTAACTGTGGTCACTGTATGCTGATATAATTTGTGCTGGCAGAACTTCGTAGTGTAGACCAATGGTTCCCAACATTTTCCCTGCCTTGTTACCACCATATAGTTTCCACATGAATTCATGAATATTCATGAGCCAATGAGCCAAACCAGAGGTCTTTGAGTAGTTTTTCAAAAAATTTTGTGGCACATCTCCTCAAGCCTGTGTGCCATGGCACATTGGCTGTGAAACACTTGTGTAGACATGGTCTTAGGCTTTGGATCAGTCCCTATCACAGAAAGGCATCATCTTTGCTTATGCTTCCTTTTGGTTCGGCCTATGGAAACATAAGCCATTGGTCTGTATGCACACTGGCAGAACACCCAGTTCTGAACTGCTGGAGAATACCAGGCACTGGACCAAGAGTGTGAGGTCCCAGCATTAGGCGGGCTTTGGGAGACTGCTCTGTCATCACACTCACTCCCGCCTTTATTAAAAAGTGCTCCTTTCTAAATATTTGTCATACAGGGAATTTGGGTTGTGGTCCTGAACTTGCAGGCTGGCAGTGGCTGGGGATATTTCAACAGCATGTCCAGCTCCCAGGAAAAAGTGCAGAGTACCGAGTGGTGATCAGAGTACATCATCTCACCTATAAGCATAAGTAAAAGGCGCTAAAGAAAGCTGTGTCCAGCACAAGGCTTTTGATGATGAAGCTGGCATGGGAAAAAAGAGGAGGCCACGGAGCTCCCTCCAAACACCTTCAACTCCACCATAAGAGAGAAACCTGCTTCCGAAGAGATTGTTTATTTATCCTTATCATGTAAGGCTAGCTTTACATGTGTGTAACTCCAGTGCTTCAGTAGAGTCACTCCTGACTTTCACCACTGTAAATGACAGGAGAATCTGGCCCCTTGCCTTTACTCCACTTCAAGTCTGTCCTGTCTCAGGTAAAGCTCCTCATCACAAGGTGACCTCTGAAGATACAGCACTGATTTAGTATCTGTCCAACTGATTTCAGTGGAACTACCCAAATCTACCCCAAGTGAGGATCTGTCCTATTAAACAAAAACATCTGATTGGCATGACCAGCTCAAAGTATTGCCTGACTGTAAATAACAGTAAACACGTGAGATTCACACTGGAACGAATCTAGGTGGATGTCACCGTAGATACAGAATAGGAAATTATTCTGTTCTGAATAGGAAAAAGGAAAAAGCAAGGAGGTCCCAGAAGAGGTCACAACATGACAGCAGGTACTGAAGATCTCTCTTGGCTTCAAGCTGCCTTATTTGATCTATGCAGGGAGTCATGTGCCAGCCAGCCTCCTCTCTCTGTGTGTTTAGTCAGCTACCGCATATTAGAATTTTCCTAGCCAGATAATTGGTTTAACTCCTTTAATGGTGAGCTGCATGGATCATGAGGTAGATGTAATTTTGTGGCAGTTTAGATCAGGCAGGAATGGTTCCTGAGCTGGTACTGGGTTCTTTAAAAATGGCCTCTCTGCAGTGGGCCCAACTGATACAAATGCACTGCATTCAACAGAATAGTATAAAAGCAGATGATCCTAGAAGCTTAGATGTTATGGCCCAGTTCACGCTAGAACTTCCTCTGAAAGTGGCTTATGTGGAGAGACAGAGGTAGTAAATGTCTTTCTCAGTAAAGATCTTGATAAGAAATATTTGCATATCACTGCTGAAATGGCAAAATCATGTGCAAAAGTTATATTCCGCACTCTGCACTGACTGGTAATCTTCATGGATATTCTGGACAAAGATTCCTTTATTCTGCCCCCAGGGTGGCAGGAGCTGGAGACAGGGAAGACACAGTAGATTTTAACATCTGTAATTCTAGACCCTCTTCTGTGACTACAAAGTCTCAGTTAATTCACTGAGCCCCTGAAAGATGCCAGGTTTTTGTTTGTTTGTTTATCCATCCAGGGGACCTGGCTCATATAACACAGCCAGAGTGGAAAATCCACATGGGAAAGCTAAAATTTCTTCTACTCTCTCAGCCTGACATTCTACTGGTCTGCCCCTCCCTCTCAGTGAATAAGTCTGTAATCCAGTCACAAGGAGTGAGGAGGGAGCAGAATGTATGTAGAGGGAAGGAAAGCTCAATCTGATCCTGCATGAGTAATCAGCAGTGGGAAGTTTTCAGGCCCACCATGTCATTAATAATGTATTTTATCACTGGTCTCTCAGCACCAGCTGAGCAATCTCACCTAGAATATCTAAAAGGGTACTCACTACTACTGAGCTGCTGTCAGAAAGAAGTGGCAGGACAAAGCCTGGGACAAGTAAGACAGGGAAAGGCAAACATATTTGTGTCCTTAAAATCTCTGGTCCCAATTCAGAAGACCTAGGAAAAGCTTTGATGCCAACAGGTGGTTCACTTGCATGTCCACAGGTGAGGTTCAGCACACAGTCTCCTTTTTCATCTTTGGTTGCATGCAACATTAGTAAAACCAAATTCTAAGCCTGAAAAAAGCCTAAATAAATGACACACTTAGGCTAAGGACCTGAGGAATAGGTCATTCATCTACATATCCTTCTTCCCTTCATCATCTTGCTATCACTGATTATTTCATTGTTGTTTATTAACAAGATATATGTTGGCTAGAGATCCCTAGAGATGCTGCCAGTCAGGCAATTTACTCCTCCTGAGAGAGTTTTCTAAATGAAGAATCATTGCTGAATGCTGTGTTTCCCAAACCTGTACTGTACTTCCGTCAATTGTCACCCCACCCACCCATATTAAGGATGCCAAGGGAAGAAATGCATTAGTTGTTCCTTTGGCAACACCCACTCCCCTGTAAAAGTCATGTCTCTATGTCTCTTTCACTCCTACTTTGCCAAAAAGTCACTTTATTACATCCTCTGTCACTGATTTATATTTTGCTTTCAGTGTCACTGGTGTAGATCCAGAGTCACTTCACAGACTTCAAATGAGTTACTTGGGAACAGTGGTTAAAGTATAATTTGAGGGGATCTGGAACCTTTCTAATCTCTTGGCCCCCTTCCTGTATTGCACAGGGCCCCTTTATTCATGTGTGGGCCCAATTTCTAGATTTTGGAATCTGGGCCCCAGAACTCTGGCCTGTCAAATTTGTGGTCCCCAGAACACAGCTTACTTTAACTCCTGTTTGGGGATTAACATCAGGGTCACTGGGAGCAGAATTATCCCTATTGTTTCTCCACATCTGGGTGTGAAGCAGATCGCTCTGTGGTCTGTGACTTCTCACTGTTTAGAAATTATAGTGCTGTGTTTGCCACTTTCCACGCCCAGGAGTCTGATCTGGCATCCTGAGAATTTTAAACAACATCCCTTAAGATGCCTTTGTTCCTTTGATTCCTGTTTCTTTCATTGGGTCTTAGTCCTTTATCTACTCAAAGCTGAAATGGGGAATAGGAATGGCTGTTAGAAGTGGTGATTTGTGACCACTTCATGCATTCTAACAAAGAAATTGCAGAAACCTTATCATTTCACCGATGCAGATGAGCTGGGAAAATACTGCAGACAATGTAAAATAAACCAGGAATAGAAATGTTGTTCCAATTGGCCAACAGAACTGATGCTACCCAATCATACTATATAAACAAAGAATGCTAACAACACTGGTAAACAATCAGAAACCAGCCTATTTGTAAAAGTGCAGTGCATTTTACATGGCGCTTTTAGGAGTAAGTCAGTTTCTGAATTGCTAAGAAATAAATCAAGCCATTCCTCTAATCTATGCCACTTAAGTCAGTCACACTGGTGTGTAAATGGTGCAAGTTAGAGGTGTCAACCATATGGCCTACAGGCCAGATACAGCGCATGAACCTCCTCCATCTGGCCCAGTGCTGTGCTCCATGGGACTCTGAAAGAGCATGGTATCGTGGAGTGCAGTCTCTCATACACAGCACTCCATGATGTCATGAGAGTGCCCTAGTATTTCAATTTATGGTATGTACAGTCCATCTGAAGTACATTCAGGTCAAATGTGGCTGGCCATAGCAAATGAGTTTGACATCCCTGGTGTAAGTGGTATCGCAATCAGGTGTTACATTTCCACACGTGGTGGAGTCTTCATACCTTCACCTCAGCATCTACCGGACACACAAGATCTGATTCTCCTTTCACTTACACTAGTATTACAGCAGTACAACACCATTCTCTCTAATGAAATTATTTCTGAGTCCAGAATGAAATTAAGCCCAAATAGGCTGTAGTATCTCTTTCCAGGACCTACTTGTTCCTGAGAGAGATGGTGGGTTACTTACCAGTAACTGTCCTTCTTTGAGATGTGCTGCTCGCATACATTCAGTATTAGGTGTCTATGTGCCACAGCACACAGTCAGCAGGAAACATTTTAGCCCTAGCCTGTCAGAGCAGGGTTGGCTGCCAATGCCCCCTCTAGCCACTCCTGTGCCTATATATATGACCCCGACCCGGATCCTCCTCAGTCCCTTCTAGTCGCCAATTCTGAGTAGCGGGGATGGTGGGAAGGTCTTGAATGTATGTAAGCAGCCCATTTCGAAGAAGGACAGTTACTGGTAAGTAACCCACCATTCTTCTTCGAGCACTGCTCACATCATTCAGTACTAGGTGACTACTAGTTATACTTTGGATGGTGGGCAGAGCTGAGTTTTCCCACCTTCAGCATGGCTACGCCTATGATGGCAAACCCAAGACATGAAAGGGTGCCTGAATAGTAGGCCTTCCAGCCTAAGTAGGGGAATGTACTGTTAACCCTCCATTTCTTCTGAGAGAACGCTTCACGAGGGAAACAGTGAGAGGTTGTGTGCCACCCTTCCTGGGAAGCCTGAAGTATTAGTACAGGCTGTCCTAACTCATTTTGGATGCCCTCAATGTTGAATATGGTTAAAAAAGCAAAGAAGACAGAAGAAGGGCCATGCTCTGTCCACTCACTGTGTGACGAGTAACTGTCATGTCACAGGGGATAAAGGGGAGGATAAACCCGCCTTCTCCACATTTGTGTGGTATTAACACTTCTACATGTGAGTGTCTAGGCTGGTTTGATAAGACCAAGCGCATCAAGGATGGTATTCACTGCACAATCATGTTTTAGTGGATTCAGTCCCAACTTGATGAGGGAACCCTCTTTTGATGGATATTGACTAACCAGGAAGAGGGGAAGCCAGTAACAGTGTCTCGCAGGTCCTAGGAGCGAGAATGACTTCTGATTCCCTTTGGTGAGAGGGGGAAAGAATGGTAATGTAGACCCACCAGTGTCACTGGTTTGAGATCCGTGGCCTCTAAATGTAATCCCTGTTCAAACTTGGTTGAGATGGACTCAGGTATGGTCCCCCTCCAGGGAAGCAGACTGTCCTTGAAGGGAGTGGGCCTATGGGGGCCCCATTATGAGTCAGAGGGAGGGAAAGGCTCCGAGTGAATGCCTATGTCCATGTTTCTGGTATCAGGGGAAATTCTTCATCTTGGGACCTCCTTTCTATAATGCCCCAACCTAAGAAAGTCCAACTGCCAGAAAGGGGAAGGGAACCTTTAGAGATTGTAACTAGGATAGGAGGATAGTAAGGGGTAAGGGATAAGGGTGTTTGTCTCAGGCCTGGTTGGTCTCTAGTGAATCAGGAACCAACTGCCCATGTTCCCCAGCCTTCCCTTGCCCCACTCTGTAGATATTAGCAAGACTGGGGAGTAGGAAGCAGAAGAGGAATGGCCGCTATATTAAGAAGAGTCCCTCCTTCTCTCTGTGACAGGTGCTCAGGGTACCTAGATTCTCTGATGGCTCTTTATAATTAAACTTTGGGCTGCCTATGGGTTGCAAAGAGATAAGAAGCTATGGAGCTGTCTTACACCTGAGTATATTCAGTCACTTGAGTAGACCAGATAACATCTTATAGTCTCTGTGTGTATGTCCTCTGGTATGGGGGGATCTTCCCTGGGACATAAAGGCAGAGTGTATGCGTCTATTTCTCTCTGGCGGGAAAGCGCTGATGTGCTCCACCACTTATCTGATAGCAGAGGGTGGGGCGGTGGATGGGCACCCAACAAAACAGTTGAGCGTCCCACCTGTGCCGGGGGGGGGAGCAGTACCGCCCTGAAGCCCTTTGTCCACTAAAGGGAACTCTGCCTAAAGGTGAACCATGCGGTATATTATCTGCCTTGTTTGAGAACCTCAGTGGTACATACCACCACGTGATGGATTCATCCCACCCGGTATGGTCTGTTGGGGTATGCAGGATACAGATGATCCCCTTATATAGGCTGTCCAAGAAGCTGCAGGTGTCCCCACCATCTCTGGGTAAGGGATTTCCTGCAAGGCACTGGTAACCATCAGTCCCCTTATGGGGAGCCAAGGGACCCCTAGGGTAGAAGGGGAGCAGCTGGCATTATGTCCATTACCATCTGGGCGACGGTGGTTAATCCACCCTGGGGGGCAAGGTACTAACGTAGGCTGGCCTGGAGGGGCAAACACTCAATTAGCATAGTGCCACTAGTAGGAGCAAAGTGTTGTCTCAGCATAGGTCTACAAAGGGGTCAAGGAACCTGAAGAGGTCTGTAAGAGGGTCTGGGAGGAGGGGAGGGAGAGGAGGAAGGAGAAAAAGACCCCATAGGAGGTCATTTCTATGGGGGCCCAATAGGACTAACGCTAGGGCCCTGTGTTCTTTTTCCCCGCAGTAGACGCTGTACGCAGCAGGGTAGGGCAGTATTAGAGTGTTCACCATCTCCTTTGTGGGTAGAAGAAGGGTTCTGTCCAAGCCCACATGACATATGGGTATATCCTAGGGCAGGCCCATCTTAGGATTGTGGTGATAGGACAACCCAATTATGCGCCAAAATGGTTAGAAGGGGTTAAGGGGTTTTCTTGCCTCTTCCCTGCATGCCCGGGTGATGAGGTTCCTGGGTCTCCATCCATAGGGCTAGGAGGGTTAGGAGTCTCCTCCCTCACCCCAGCTATGAGGGGGCTATCCTACCCCAGCTCTGGTGTGAGTGAAAAACAGGACTATGGTGAGTAAAAGTAAATGCTAAGTCCTGTGTGGAGAAATGAATTTAGACATCTAAATGTCAAAGTGGAGGCAGTACTCCTGTACGCATCCAAGCAGACTCAAGCTCTAGTGTGAAGGGAGCCGGAGCCTGCATGAAAAGGACTGTGAGCAAGTGGGAATGAATGCCAAGTCCCCTGGAGTGTATTACAGCTATAAAGTGGTTGATTTGGACACCAAAGAAAAACCCCATGTGCGCCCATATATCTCAGGCTTTAGCCTGAGCAAGGCCGGAGTAGAAGACAGAAGAAGGGCCATGCTTTGTATCCAGCTAGGATAGTGCATAAGACCCAGGGAGAGTAAGGGGGGCAATTTTGAGCCAGATGCTGGGAATCAGGCCTGCAGGCCAGGGACTGGCAGCAGTTGGGAGAAAAATGGGATGGGGCCCTGGAGCATGGAGGAATAATATGTTGGTCCTCCACTGCCCTCTGAGCAAGGTCACCCTACACTCTAATATGGGGAAGGGGCTCTCAAACCCCACGTATACCACTCCTCCCCTTCTAACAATGGAGGGGGGGGGTCCCGCCTAGGGCCTCTGCCACTGAGTCCTGAGGGGCTGCTGAGGGCTAGGGGACTGGGTGGAACCTAAGGGGGTGAACATGCCATTAGGGGTCCCTTTAGCATGGGGCCATGGCACTCTAACGGGGTTCCCCAGACTGCAGGAGGGCTGTTCTTCCCTCTCACGTGGCAGGGGAGGCCCTGCTTGCTTGCTGCCTCTGCTGTCAACACCCACCCTGCTGCTGAGGGCTAGAGGAGTGACTGGGAACCTCTGCGGGGAGCATGCCCAAGGATCTGAGGGCAATTCTGGAGTCCCTCGCACCACGCAGCAAACAGTCTGTTGCCTCCACAAACAAAGACCGTCCCTCAAAAGGGAGGTCTTGGATGGCTTGCTGCATGTTCTGAGGCAGGTCTGCCCACTGCAGCCATGCAGTGTGTCTCATTACAACAGCCAACGTTATCCATGGCTCGCCATGTCTAAGGCATCCCACACTGCTATAAGGGTGTCTCAGAATGCTAGCATGCCCTTCTCCATGAGGGAGTCATAGTCCTCCCGATGTTTCCAGGGAAGGAGATCCTGGAATCTCCTCATGGACTCCCACATATCTAGGGTGTATCATCTCACCAGTGTTTGGTGGTTTGCGATGTGAAGTTGGAAAGTGGAGGCTGAGTACACCTTCCAGCCCATGAGGTCCAGCCCCTTTGCCTTCCTGGATCTGGGCTTGGGATCTTGGTGAGGTTGGCATTCCTGCCCTAAAGGAGCTTCTATCACCTGGGAGTTTGGTGCCGTGTGGTCAACTAAAAAGGGACAGCTCTCCAGTGAAGCCTGGTATTTATGACCTGCTATATCCGAGACCAGAGGAATTGAAGCAGGGGTCTGCCAATGTACCCTGGTGAGGTTGTGCACACTAAGGTACAATGGGACTGTAATAGCATCTGCAGAAGACGTGAGCCCTGGATCGAAGAGAGGGTCTTGATCCCCACTGATGGGTTGACCTCCAAGCCCACGTACACCATCACCCAGTGAAGGAGGTCATAGTGGGCACCAGGGTCCTCCTCATAAGACCATCATCTGGGGTTTAAAGCCCTGTCTGGGGTTGTAGACAATGGTTGCGTGGTCCTGGACCCTTCTGTGCTGCGGGAGGTTTCCTCCAAGAAGGCTTCCCATGGTGAGGACCACTTGCAGGGTTGGTACCAGGAAGGGCCCGGTGCCAGTGATCCCTCACAGGCCTGCCTGCCCATGTGTGAGGGGGTTACCTCCTTTGGGCTCTGGGAGCAGGTTGTTTCCCAGCATTGATGGCTCAGGCTTGCCCCAGTACCTGAGCAAGAAAGGGGCAGGGCGGTCAGCACGGGTGACGAGGCAGTGCTAGGGTGCTGGGGGAAAGGAGAGTGCCCTCTGAGGTCCTTGGCCAAAGAGCCTAGACCAGTACCAGCAGACCCTTCAGAGGAGGGAGAGACTCCCTCTGACGCCGGTGCCAGAGAACTCGGTACCGCCATGGAGGATGGAAACCAGTGCCACACCGGAGGGGGTCCATGTCCCAGAAAGGAAAGCCAATTTTCCTCTCTGCTTCTGATGCTTGGGTGGCGTAGGTGTAGGCAAAAGCAGGACAGCTTCTGCCACCTTGAAAGCCTCTGTGGTGGTGGGGACTTTCAGGACCTCCGGGCCCTAGTCCCAAGAATGAGTCGGCCCAGGAAAGCTGGAGAGGTACCTGTGCTTCAGCACCGAGGTGGACGCTGAGCACGTTGTCTTGTGCTCCTGAGGGTAGCGGCACCAAGAGGGCTCCGGTGCTGATCTGGCACATGGTGCCAGCAGCTCCGAGGAAGACCCCAGTTCTCTGGGGATAGGCTGCCATGCTTTCTCTAGGGCCAACACAAAGCGCCTCTGCTCCCTGTCTTTCAGGGTCCTCAGTATAAAGGAAAAACAGATGAAGCAATCGGTAGCCTGGTGAGATTCACCCAGGCACCATAAGCACTTCTTGTGGGGATCATCCCTCGGGAAGGCCTTGCCACAAGTAGCACAGGCTTTGAAGCCCAGCATTGTTGACGGCAGTTGGGAGTGATCTTCCGGCTCTGGGTTCGTAAGCTCAGTAGGAGCAGTGGTTTCACGGTGTAATGATGTCCACACACAGATCTTCCAACCTGAATGGATTGCTCATACACAACAAAATAGACAGGTGCTTGCATAATCACAAGGAGCGGGCTTTTCCGTAAGGGTCTCTGTGGGCAGAAAAAGGAACTGAGGAGGATCAGGGTTGGGGTCATATATATAGCCACAGGAGTGGCCAGAGGGGGCATTGGCCACTGACCCTGCGCTAACAAGCTAGGACTAAAAAGTTTCTGGCCAATCATGCGCTGCAACACATAGATTCCTAATACTGAATGATGCAAGCAATACTTGAAGAAGAACTATGTGTTAGCAGGTGTAATTGGTCTGGAAAGAAAGCAGGGAAAGAGAAAAACAATGACATAGCCTCCAGCACTTCATTTGTGACAGCATCCTTTCAGTGATCTGTGTCACTCTAGGGCAGAAGTATGGTGCTAATTCTACTCTTGACACAAGGATCAAGCAGTGTTTTCAACACCCGTTTTTGCATTTTAAACATTCCCCTGATTCCAAAGTGTGCCACTAGCTCAGCCACCTGGATTATTGCCAGCTCACTAAACCTTGGGCTCGTTTAGTTTCAGACTGGTTGTTCTCTATTTTGTAACCACTGGGACAAATACTGGTTAAGTACTAGCATGGATCTCAGACTGACATGGTCATGGGGCTGGGCACGCTGAGAGGAGCCAGGTAGGGTGGGTGGAGGATTATTACTAGCTAAATGGGTGGCTAGGAAACTGAAGAGGCAAAAGGTGAGGGAACAAGCACTTCTCTGATCTGTGCTTTAAGGACCTTCTCTGATGCAGACATTGCTTTAATTATCCGGGTCTGTAACACCGCCACTCTGGATGGATCAAATGCACTGTTATGAAGGTCTCTCCTCGAAGATCATCCCAAAGCATTATCTTCATGCTTCTTGAAAGGGCCAGACAGGGGTGGATTACTGCATGAGCTGATGGGACCCACTTCACCCTGCGAGTGTGGAGGTGTGGGGCGGGGCAGCCCTGGGCCAGACCGCTGGCTTCCATGCTTCTGCGCTGCCCCTTCAGGCCACACTGGAAGCTGCACCACACGCCAGTTGGCCCTTTTGTCCCTGTGGGCTGACCAGCCTGGCTGGAGCCAGGGCCAGGGCTGGAAAAGAGACTGGGGTCTGGACCCAGGGCCCCTAGACTACCACTCGAGGGCGGAGCTAGGGCCCCAGGCAGGGGCAGCAGGGGCCCTGGGCTGTAGGCAGGCCCCCTGGCGGGGAGACCAGGTGTCCAGAGGCTCCCTAATCTACCTCTGCAAGGCTTCCATACGCAAGATAGCTCCTCTGGGCCATGCTGCATGTTATTTACCCACTTACTTCAGAGTCTAAGTCAAAGTTCAGGCTATGATCTACACCGCCTTACCTGATCTGGGACTTAGCTACTTACGAAACAGCCTGTTTTCCTATGTTCTGTCACAGGGTTGAGAACAGTTTGGATGCTTCTGCTGACAACTCCAAGAGCTGAACTTTCTGAAACAGGCAGTACGATTGAATTCCCAGCCGAGGCGCCTCACTTGTGGAACTCACCATCGCTGTTGGTTTGCCAGAACTAGAGCTAGAACGTGGGGACTTCAGAGCACAGAGAAGAGCAGGGGTATCTGTTCAGTCTGACATTTGTGCATGTGGCCTTCAGGAGGGGCTTCTCACAGAAGGCTGTAGTCACCCGGTCTGAACAAGTCCTGCTAAGTCTGTTTGCATGGGCTGGCATCAAATCAAACATTGCTGGAGATTACAGATGATGATGCTGGTTAGTGACCATGCTAAAGCTCCTGTGGCATCTGCGCCCTTTAGTATAGTCCCCACAGCAACAAAAGAAGAAGTTCCCCTACTTCGCTGGCATATGGAGATCTGATTACTTCCTTAAAAGGGCTTCCTGGGTAGTGGCTCTTTCCAGGCCTGTGTCCTGCAGAAGAAAGCTAGGGGATGAATGAGACAGCATTCATAAAACCTGGGGAAGGAGTACGAGGCTGGAGCACAGGGCCCAGGACACAGGTGTCCCAGAATATATTGTTAACCCAAATGGTCAACCAATATTTGGGGCCTTGCTGGGTTGTTTCCATGAAGAGGAGAAACTGATGATGGGGTCAGGTATTTCTTTGGTGCAATTGTGCTTATGTACAAAGAATGTACTCATAGTCCTGTTTCCTTGAACACAGTAGAAACAAACAGCAGCAGGCTGTTTTCTTGCTCACAATTTCAAAACCTGCCTTTCCAGGCAAGCCTCATGCCCCACAGACATTTGACAATGCTCCTTCTCAGAGCCACACACACAACTGTCTTTTAGTATCTGCTGGCTCTCACTTGGCTTTCTGATCACTTTTGTTCACACACAGCTGCAACCAATCAGCGCTCTGCCACCTTTGTTTGCACTCAGTACCCAGGAAGCACTCTAGTCCACAGGGCTTGGGCCAGGGCTACACTACAGACCTATTTCAGTATAACTGTGTCTCTCAAGGAGATGAAAAATGCATATCCCCTGAGAGACATAGTTATACTGACATTAAACCCCCCATGTGGATGGTGCTAGGTCAATGGGAGAGCTTTGCTCATCAACACAGCTACTGCCTCTCACGGTGCGGCGTTATCTATGCCAATGAGAGAGGTCTTTCCTATTGGCATAGGAATGTCTTCACTTAAGCATCCCTGCATCTCGCTGATGTAGCTTTTTAACTGCAGACCTGCCCTTAGTTTCTGCTAAGGCTTTGCCATGCTGCCTAGTGCTTTGTGTGGTAATTTCTGCTGTTTCAGATCTCACTACACAAAGGGCCATTTAATTGCTCTTTAAGCTAGCCTGAATGGCTACGTTCACACACGGGGTTATTTCGATACAAGTTGTTTCAAAACAACTTGTATCGGAATAACGCCTTATTTCGAAATAAGTTAATTCGAATTAAGAAAATGTTAATTCAAATTAAGGAAAAAAGCTCAAAGTGAAATAGCATGTTCGGACAACAGTTATTTCGAAATGAGTCACCGTTTCGAAATAAGACTGCCGTGTGAACACACCCAATGAAGGATGCTTAATACACCCATTGACTTTACTCAGGTCTGTGATTGATGACAGCCACTGACACTTTCTATGTAACATAATATTTACAATAAGCTTGGAGTGCGCTTCAAGTGATTGGGCAGAAGGTCTATGCCAGCAGAACATCATGGGAACCTGACTTTCCCAGATACAAGTCTACCAATACCCTGCTGGAAAGAGAACTATATAGCATACTCATCCAACAAGAAGAACAGCATCAAAACCTGGACTATTAGCTCTAGAAATGAATTCCAGGGCATAGAGCAAGACAGATCTGTCAAATCCAGACAGCTTTAGATGGTCAGTATTTTTATTGGTCAGGGTAAAAATCTGCCTGAAATGCTAGGGCTGTATCATTTTTATTACTGACTAATCATTTAAAAATTGTGATTTTTAAAAATCCAGGTAACTTCTCAAGTCCTCCCAAGAGATGAGTGCTGAGGAGGATCGCAGCCAACAGTAGCTGGGCCAGCCCTTCAGTAAACAGAGAACTGACAGATTCCTGGTACCTAAACATGTTTCTTCCAAAAAGCATTTTTGTTTTTGCTTAAGGCAGAGCAGTGTAGTTGTAGCTATGTTAGTTCCATGATATGAGAGAGGCAAGAAGGTAAGATAATACTTTTTATTGGACCAACTTCCGTTCATGAAAGGGCAAATTTTTGATCCACACACAGAAGAGAAGAGCTTTGTGTGACCTGAAAGCTTGGCCCTCTCACAAACAGAAGTTGGTACCATAAAATTACCCACCCTATCTCTCTAAGCCAGGGTAGACAGTTAAGAGGTGAGAGCTGAAGTTATCATCCTTATCTAAGATACTTTATATGCCTGATAAAATTCCCCTTGATAATTGGGAGCAGCCTGTAAGATATTACAAGGCAAAAATCAAATATTTGATATCCTTGTTGCTATTGTCACACACCAAGATTGTTCTAGTTAATCTCCCCAATGGGCCAGCTGTTGGCTATAATTTCCTCTTTGTGCCAAGCTGTCCAAGTAATGTTGTAATAAAAAGCATACAATTCTTGACTGCCCTCAGCCTCCCTGAGCAACTGCCAAGTTTTAGTCTCCTTTAAAAAAAATAAAGAAGTAAACAAAAATTCTGCCTATGTGGGAATCTTATTACTATTGTTATTAATTAGTTTTAGTGAGTGACTAATTTCATAGGTTAAAGTCAGGGATGTTAATGTTAAGCAACAAGCAAATTTCCCACTCTGGCTCCTCTCATTCCTAACCTACCGCTCTGCTCCCCTTGTTAGTCCAGTCCAAGTTTCCCCATATAGTTCTGCTGATGACTCTGAGTCCAGATTCAGAGCAACCCTTGGTATTCCACTCCCAAACTCCCTTCCCTTTCCAGCTCTGCTGATGCCCCTCACCCTCACTCCTCCTGGCTTCCTTGTATTCCACTTCCAAGATCATCCTTCGGCTCTGTCAATATCCCACAATCCTGACCAGCAGGATTCTTGATGTGTCTTTGGAGCAGAGCATACAAACCATGGTGAATTATTTCAATGTTTTTTTTCTAATGGGGACATAAGTTTACCAGCAGCTCATTTCACTTGCTATCTGATGTCAGATCTCCCAGGACAAAATGCTTTGTGAATTAAATACTTGTGCAGCTTGGCTCTGCAGTGTTCTTACATTTGTCATGATCATGAGTGGTACTGTGACTCCATCTTCTACAACATCACTGTCAATTTGTAGGAACAGTCTGTTCCATACAGAGTTCATTAAAGCTATCCACCATGTGTTCAATACTCCTCTGTCACCTCATAATACTATCAATCCTCCCTAGTTTTCATTTCTCTGTCCCCCTCCTTAGGAAGATTCAAGCAAGCACATGCAGATCAGCTTTGCCCCTTTTGGAAGGATGATGTCTCTTGCACACATGTAATATCACAGACCACGCCTGGGGAACATGCACATGCATTACTCATGACCTATGGACTCTGTCTGGAAACTGCTTCCTTGTCATGTGTTGGCAGAGCCTGCCCTTTGGGGAGCCACACCTGAGAAGCAAACATGTCATGGTGAGACACCTGTGGCACCAGCTGCCAGATGCAATCACACTAACTTAGAAAGTCAGGCCATCGCGTAAGCAGCTCACTTATCACTTCAGTCTGCTTGATTCAGTGACCTAGTAACTCTTTTGCTGATAGCAGTGAAGCATTGCACTAGGGCACTGTGTACAGGCATGATGACATCTGTGAACAGAGCCTTGAAAAATGCTGCAAAGCATCTTAAACCCCAGAAAAGGCTAGCCTGTCACTTTGCAAACCTAATCAAAACTGAGGCAATGATCTATGCTTATGTTATTTTTGGTTTGAGAGATGATGTACAAAGGCATATTTTCATGTTCAGACCTGAGGGGGGTTTAATCTATGTGTGATTCACACCAGTTAGAATCAGATGCTTTCCGCTTGAAGCCCCCCTCCGCCTTGTCCCGAGCAGATGGCCTAAGGAAGGCCTCCATTGCACACAACATATATCCTACTCGGGAACTTTCTGGCTTAGGAGGTGCATAAGCCTTTGCATGGGGATGGCGGGGAGATTTAGCATTCCGTCCAGACACACAAGAAGAATATCCCTGTATGCATGACAAGAGATTCTGTGAAATGCAGCCAAGCTTTAAAAAAAAAAAAAGTATTCAGAAAGTTCCATTGTGCCTAAAACACTACTGGGTGACACTCAGATCCTGCAGTGATGAGTGCAGGTATAAGCGTCCGAAAAAATAGAATAGAATAGAATAGAATAGAATAGAATAGAATGTGAGAGTACCTTACATCCTGACTATGCACATCTTACAGTATGGACCTAATTCTAATTTCACTTCCATGAGGCTAAATCAGGAGTCACTCCAAGAAAGTCAAAGGAGATACACCCATGTAGAGCTAATGTAGATAAAAGCAAAATAAGGCCCTATACATTATCATCTGTGTTAACTACATGCAAAATATATTTTAAATGGGCTGACCCACACGGTTTAGCTGTGTGTGGGATCCAGGATTCTGGTTCTGAGCTCAATCCCTCAGTCTCTAATGCTGGGAGCTGCCCCACCAACAGTAGTTCCAAGCCTCAGGGCAGAACAGTCAATGGCTGCCCTAGAAAGGGATGGCTGAGGTCTGAGTGGGCTTCCACTGAAGTTTTTATTTATTTATTATATGCCATGCAGGTTCCTGGATGGCTGAGGAGGCAGTTTCTGCTGCTCAGCTTTCCAGGTCCTTTGGACACCCCAGAGAGATAACTGATGAACCTAAGAAGCTGGGTAGCAGATACCACTCCCTCAGCTGCCCAGGAACCTGCATGGCACAAAAAAAAAAAAAGCTCAGCTCAAGGGAGGAGCAAAGACTGAGAGTGGTGGGGCCTCAAAAAGGGAGCATATGGAGGAGAGGAGGAGATGTGTCTGTCCTCCCCTCTACCTGGGCAGCACCGGAACTAGGTATTCTGGCTCATACAGTGCACCATAGCAAGCTGCACAGAATGCACACCCCTCAATTGAGCAATCAAACGGAGCCACTCAGTACAGCAACCAGGGCAAAGCCCTGGGCACAACCCCTCTTGTTACAGCCCTATACATTGGCCCTTTTAAATTGCAAGAGCCACCATGTTGGCAGCCTGGCTGACAGGGGTGGTGTCATATAGCTAAGAAGGCACGTGGAGCCCCCTGGGGAACAGAGCATTCCAACCCTTATTTTAGCAACCCTCTGCCACCACATAAAGGAGCACCACTGACTAGCTTGACAGGGAAGGGCCTTGTGACATGTGGACTTCAAAGGGCCTGGCAGGAAATGGAATCCCAAAGGATGCCCTGAAAAATATGTAGTGAGCTAGCTTTGCGGCTTTGTACTACTACTCACTGTATTGCCACCCAGCACATGTTGCAAGGCCTACCTACACAGACTGGGTTTGACTTGTGGGGACACTGGAGTAGCTTTGAATTCCTCTTGTGGCTCAAGGAGCTTCCTGTAAATTCTCCAGAGTTGGCACACTGTCAGAACAATCAGGCATTAATCTCTGTGGTTTTATAATTGTTGCTTGTGTACCTGGAGATTACAATAGCAATTTACACCAAGAAAATAAAGTTCGCGGATGGAAGACAGCCCCACTCATCGCCTGTATCACAAAGGAACCATTTGTGAAATGACTCAGCCCATGATTCAGGATGACTATGGGCTTTTGCCATCAGTCTGCACATGTGCCTCCATCTCATTCTAATCGCCTGTTCTCAAGCAGTCACATCAGCCTGAGGGGATTTCCTGTCTCTTTAAAAGGCAGGACGTTTGGGAATAATGTCACTAGCTAGTTGCCACTGCTATTATTACTATTATTATTCATTTATATTCCATATATTTATACACAGCTTTTATTTTTCACTCTTTGTAGGGAAATGGTGGGTTACTTTCCAATAACTGTCCTTCTTCAAGACTGGCTGCTCACATTATTCAGTTACAGGTGTCTAGATGCTGCAGCGCACAGTAGCTCAGAAAGTCTTTAGCCTTAGCCTGTCAGGTCAGGGCACACAGCCAACGCCCCCTCTGCACCACGACCCCGGCTATATAGATGACCATGACCCTGACCCTCCCAGCCCCTTATACCTTCATCAACTCCATTAGCGGGGATGGTGGGAGGGGCCTGAATGTATGTAAGCAGCCCATCTCAAAGAAGAACAGTTACTGATAAGTAACCCACCATTCTTCTTCAAGCACTGCTCACATCATTCAGTTTCAGGTGACTGCTAGTCATACCCAAGGATGGTGGGAGGAGTTACAATTTGCCCATACTGAGTATGGCTCTGCCAAACGTGGCATCCTCTCTAGCCTGTTGGATGATAGTGTAGTGCATCATGAAGGTATGTACTGACGACCACGTAGCTGCCCTGCAAATCTCTTGGATCAGGACCTTGGCAAGGAAAGCCATTGATGACGCTTGAGCCCTGGTAGAATGGGCTCTAACAGTCCCAGGAAGGGGCGTATTTGACCTTCCGTAGCAGTCTTTGATACAGTTTACTATCCATTTGGAAATGCACTGTGAGGACACTGGAAGACCTCTTTTGCATTCAGTGACTGCCACGAAGAGTTAGGAGGCCTTGCAGAATGGATGCATGTGCTCAATGTTTGTTAGGAGTGCTCTCTTCACATCCAGGGTATGCCATCTCCTCTGGTTGTCCATAACCTGAGGGTCTAGATAAAAAACTGGCAAGCAAATCTCCTGGTTGAGGTGGAAAGGAGTGGCCACCGTAAAGAGGAAGGAGGGGTGGTGTCGCAGGACCACTTTGTTGGGGAAGAACCTGGTATATGGGGGTTCTGAGGAAGGAGCTTTCATCTCTGAAACCCTTCTAGCAGAGGTGCTTGCTACTAAAAAGGTCACCTTCCAAGAGAGGACCAGTCGGGTGCAAGAGCCTAAGGATTCATAGGGAGGCTCTGTTAACACCCGGAGCACCATGTTAAGGTCCCAAGGAGGGATGGGTTCACGGGGTTGTGGGAAAAGTCTTTTGAACCCTTTCAGGGACCTAGTGGAAGTAGGATGGGAGAAAACAGGGGCTCCATCTACCTTTTCATGGAGAGCTGAAATCGCTGCTAGGTGGACTCTCAGCGAGGAAAGAGAGAGGCCTTTGTCTTTAAGGTCTAGCAGATTCTCAAGGTTTAGGTGTAGAGGGGCCAGTGCAGGGTCTACTCCTTTACCCCAAGCCCAAATGGAAAACTGTTTCCATTTGGCTGCATAGGTGGACCTGCTGGATTATCTTCTACTACTAACCAGGACCTTCCCAAACCCTGTCCAAGCAGAGCCTTTCCTGCTCGTTGAGCCAAGGAGTTTCTAGGCTGTCAAGTGCAAGCGACCTGGGTTCAGGTGCCGCAGGCACCCCCAGTCCTGTGTCAAGAGGTCTGCCCACAGGGGGAGGCGGAGTGGGGTCTCTATGGACAGGTCCTGTAAGAGCGAAAACCAGTTTTGTCTGGGCCAGTCCAGAGCTATTAATATTATGTTTGCTCCATCCATCCTGCTCTTCAGGAGAACTCTGTGTATTAATGGGACCCACGGGAAGGCATACCTCAGAGGGCCTGACCAGCTGATGAAGAAGGCATTGTTGAGAGATCCCTCCTCCCAACCCCTGAGAGAGCAAAATTGCTGACACTTGCAGTTCTGCCGTGTCGCAAACAAGTCTATCTGGGGTGTACCCCATCTGTGTACCAGGTGAGCGAACATCGTCTTGTGGAGCAACCACTCGTGATTTGCTAGGGGTTTTCTGCTAAGTGAGTCCGCCAGCCTGTTGTCCACTCTTGGTAGGTGTGTGGCCACCGGGGTAAATTGTATCTCAAAGCTAACTTCCAAAGTTTGCATGCTTCCTTGTAAAGAGTTGGAGAGCAGACCCCCCTCCCTGCCAGTTTGTGTAGAACATGGCTGTGATATTGTCCATTAGAACCTGAACGACCTGCCCTGTATGTTGTCCAGAAAGGTCATGAAAGCCAATCTGATGGCCCGCAGTTCCTTCACATTTATGTGAAGAAGGCAGTCCTCATGGGACCAATGCCCCTGAGTGGAAAGTACCCCCAAGATGTGGGCCCCCCACCCCGAGTCTGAAGCATCAGTTTTCAGTATTACAGTGGGTGTTAATGTTTCGAAGGGAATTCCCCCCATTGCAAACCAGGGGTCCCTCCAAATCTGTAGCATCCCCAGGATGTCTCAGGGAACTGACAGTACCTTAGATAGGGTGTCCCTCCCTGGGTGAAACACCATGAAGAACCAGACCTGGAAGGGCCTCATTCTCAGGCATGCCATCCAAATCATGGAGGTGGAGGCTGCCATGTGCCCGAGGAGCTGTAGGCAGCAACGGGCTGTAGTCACTTGAGACTCCTGCAGCTCCGTAATGATGGTGCAGATGGACCGAAATCTTGAAGGGGGCAGAGAGAACATCCCTTTGCGAGCATCTAGGAGAGCTTCTGTGAACTCTATGCTTTGGGATGGGCAGAGTTTTGACTTTTCTCGATTTATGCAGAGGCCCAGGTAGCCACACAGTTGGGTTTCCACTCTGACATGTAGCTTTATCTGAGCTCTCGATTCCCTGTTTATTAACCAATTGTCTAGGTAGGGGTAAATCCTTATGCCACACTGATGCAAGAACACCGCTACTGGCGCCATGCCCTTCGTGAATACCCTGGGGGCCAGAGAGATCCCTAAGGGGAGCAATGTAAATTGGAAGTGATTTCCCCCCACAATGAACCTTACGTACTTTCTGTGGTGGGGATGTATTGCTATGTGAAAGTAAGCGTCTCTGAGGTCAAGGGCTGCGAACCAGTCCCCGGGAGACAAAGATGCAATGATCTGTGACAGGGAAACCATGCGGAACTTTATTTTCCTTATGTGTTTGTTTAAGGCTCTGAGATCTAGAATGGGTTTCAGGTCCCCATTGGGTTTGGGGAACCAGAAGGTATCAGGAATAGAACCTTTTCCCCACTTCTGGTTTGGGACCCTTTCTATGGCCCCGAGGGAGACGAGCTTCTCGCATTCCATCTTGAGCAGGTGATCTAGTTCCCGGTTCCTGAGGCTTGGACAAGGGGGCACGTTTCTGGCCTGAGGAGTTGAATGAAACTGTATGTGATACCCTTCTGCTACCGTCTTGAAGACCCACTGGTCAGTTGTGATGTTGGCCCAGTGGTGCATGAAGCAGTGCAGGCGGTTGGTCATGGTTGGGATCAAGGCTGTGGGTTTGTTGCCCTCAGGGTAACCATCAAAAGTGCTGCGTCTTTCCTGACAAGTGATTGGTACCCTGCCCGTGCTTACTGGACTGTGAGGCATGGGCCTTCCCATCCTTGCTCAAGCGGGTCTTGTCCCTATCCAAGCCCCCGCGATGTCATTGGGGAAATTGGTAGGACCAAGGAAGAGCACTCTGTATCTGGATTTGTTGTTTTAACTGCTGCAGCTGCTGTTGCAAGAGCTGATGGAGTTTAAGGGCGCACCGGATAGATTGCAGGGTGTACATTCCCAGTGATCTGAGAGTAGCTCTTGAGTCCTTCATCCCATGTAGCTTGGCGTCTGGACTCTGCAAAAAGGTCAGGGCCATCAAATGGCAGGTCTTGAATGAAGAGCTGCATCTGTGGAGACAGGCCAGAGCCCTGAAGTCAGGCGGAGCGGTGCATCACCATGGCAGAGGCCATAGTATGCGAGTCTGTGCCCAATGCGTCCCAAGTAGCCATGAGGGCATCTTTAGAAACCAATGCCGCTTCTTCAATCATCACCTCATAATCTCTGCGGCAATCTTTGGGGATAAGGTTGCGGAACCCTTCCATGGCTCGCCAGAGGTTGAAGACATATCTCGTCATAAGAGCCAGATGGTTGGAGATACGCAGCTGTAGAGCTGCCATGGCATAAACCTTCCTGTCCAACAAGTCGAGCTTTCTAGCTTCCTTGTTCTTAGGAGTGGTGCTCGACTGGCCCTGTCTGTCTTTCTGATTTACTGCGTCGACTACCAATGATGCTAGCATAGGGTGCTGGAAGAGGAATGCAAACTTGTCCTGGGGGACATGTTATTTGTGATCTACCACTTTCGACACCGGTGGAATTGAAGATGGGTTCTGCCATTGCACCTTGGCAATTCTGCATACCCCCCTCATGGAGAGGAACAGATATCTCGGCTGGTGGGACATTTTCTCCCATGTTGAAGAGGGGGTCAGTTTCCTCCTGGACCACCCCAAGTTCTATATTTAGATTCATTGCCATGCGGTGGAGTAAAGCCTGCTGGCCGCAGGAATCATCCTTATAGGCCACAGGCCTTTGGAAAGTGTACTTGTCCGGAGATGAGGACGAAGGAGCTCAGGATTTACTTCGCGGTGGAGAGTCAGGGGCTCGTCATCAGAAATGTCCAAGGAGTCCGGGGTCCAAGGTGGAGACGGTTCCGAATGGTGCCGCAAGATTGAGCTGTCATTGGCCATCATGTCTAGCCACTCATGAGACCTCACCCAGGCACACGAGGCATTTCTTGTGAGGATCATTGAGTGGGAAAGCTTTGGAACATGCCAGACACAATTTAAAGCCTGGCAGTTTAATTTTTACACAAAGAAAAGACAGGCACTTGCTTCTGCAATTTTGGCTAATCCGAAACCATTGCTGAGGGCAGAAAAGAGAACTGGGAGGATGAAGGTCACGGTCACCTATATAGCCACGGTCACAGCGCAGAGGGGGCATTGGCCTTGTGCACTGACCTGACAGGCTAAGGCTAAAGAGTCTCTGAGCTACCATGTGCTGTGGCATGTAGACACCTGTAACTGAATGATGTGAGCAGCGCTTAAAGAAGAACTGCTCTGTATCACCATTGTCTTCTGGGCACTCTCCATGCCAGTGTCCTTGCATCCTCAGGCTAGCCTCAGACTGTGAAACTAAGATTTCCACTTGCCTGAGGAATTTGGATGCCTATGCATTCAAATCTTCTAGGTGATTTTGAAAATCTCATTCAAAATCCCTCAAGGCAAGGAACGCAACTGTAAGACCAGGTAGGCTATGTCTACACATGCATTGTTATTTCAAAATAAGGATTTCGAAATGAGTTATTTCGAAATAAAATCCTTATTTCAAAATAAGTTAATTCGAATTAACAAAATGTTAATTCGAATTAAGGGAAAGCCTGCAATCCAAATGGCTGTTATTTCGGAAGGGATATTTCGAAATAAAGCTGTTTGGACCTGTTCTTTCGAAACAGCTCTTTCAAAACAACAGGCCTACACAGTGTTGTTTCGAAAGAACAGCTTTATTTCGAAATATCCCTTCCGAAATAACAGCCATTTCGGGGGGGGGCAGGTTTTACTTTTTCGAAATGACGATTCTTATTTCGAAAGGACGAGGTCCATCCTTTCGAAATAAGAAAATGTCATGTAGACCTAATTTCTTTTACTTCGAAATAACGAGTGTTATTTTGAAATAAAAGTGCTGTGTAGACGTGCCGTACTGTTTAACAGCAACATCCAGTAGCAACAATGCCGTAGGCCACAGGGTTGAGCTCCATTTTCATTTTAACTTTCAGGATTAGGAAACAGACATCCAGAATTTTTTAACGTGTACAGAGGAATGAGCTGTAACCCAACAAGATGTCACCATGAGCAGATGTCTCCAGACTACCACTGCTGAGCAAGAGCCTCAATATGAGTAGGCTTGGCCAAATTTTATTTTTATAATTTTCATGGATAATGTCTATGTTTCTTTTGAAGCATTTTTTAAAATAGTTATCTATTTTAAATTTCACAGTTGTGGTACACTATGGGCAAGGGTCAAACAACAATTATTTAATGACATTATTTAATGATATTGAGACTGAAAAGGTTAAAGCTTTATAATTATTAAAAGACACATGTCAACTTTATGTAAAAATCTGAGCCTTAAATCAACCTCTAGTAAGTTCTCAGGTAGCTTTTTTCTTACTTAATGTACCTGTACCTTTTGATTAATTTTGATGGAAGAATGTTTCTGTCAGTTTATGAGTGTACAGTGAAATCAACATTTATTGATATTTACTGACAGAAATTTAATCCTCCTAAGCCTAAATGAGGATTTTATCATTACATCTAGAGTGACAATGATGGCCAAAGAGGAAAGGGAGTGAAATCTAGGCAGACACAGCTTATGGGAACTTATGCTTATATCCAAGTTCTGATTAGAAATGCCCCAATCTCAACTGTGGGAACCCTGCAAAACTCTATTCAGCCATCGTGAGTCGTCTTTTTAAAATAGTTGTGTAAAATATTTATAGTTTTGTGAGAGATTTTCAATGCTAAACAAGGACTGGGAAAAAACTCAAATAGTATGTCCACACGTACCTTTTAAATTGAAATAACGCTGGTTATTTCTATTTAAAAAAGATTTGGTCCACATGACATTCTCTTGAATTGCAATGACGAACTCCATCATTTTGATTCAAGAGCCATTGGATCAGATTGGTAAAAACCAACTTTAAGAGTGAAACGACAATTGAATCAAAATGGTAGTTTCAAAATAAAGCCATTTGGACGCGTTATTTTGAAACGACCATTATATCGATTCTGGCATGGCATCAGGAAGGAGGAAGTGCCTGGCCCCTGCTAGGCTGTGTGCTCGCAGCTGTAAGACAGCATGGGGCAGGTGCCCCAGATGCCTTGCAGGGGAGATGCCGTGCCCCCGTGTGGACGCAAGAGGAGTTCCTCTGCCTCCTCCTTACATGGAGGAGGGAAGACATCTTTGCCCAGTTCCATGCCAGGCATAGGAACTGGGATGTGTATGTGGACATAACCACAGAACTGTCCGCCCAGGATCAAGGGCGTGGCTGGCGTCGGGCACCCCGGGGCATGTGACCCAGGTCCCAACGCCAGTGCCCCAGATCTCCGGCCCAATTGGGCCAGGGATCCTGGGCCTGATCCCCGGCCAGCCGCAGCGGCAGCCCCGTCCCTGGCCAGGGATCCAGGGCCCAGCTGGCCACCCAGCAGGCCCCGCCCCTGGGTGGGGATAGGGGCCAGGGGGAGGTCATGCCACCACAGGCAGCTAGGCCACGGCGGGGCCAGGCCAGAAGTGGCCACTGGAAGCCAGGCCTGTGGCCACGGGAGGCCAGACCCCCAATCTCCGGCTGGGGACGCAGCCACTGGTGGCCAGGCCCCAGATCCCCACTTCTGGCCCGGCCACACCATGGCCTAGCTGCCCACGGTGGCGCGGCCTCCCCCCCACCCTATCCCTGGCCGGGGGTGGGGCCTTCTGGCTGGGGGCGGGGGCTGGGCCCGTGCCCCGGGTCCCTCCCCGCCCCAGCACTGCCTCTGCCCAGGGACATGCATGCACCATGGAGCAGATATGCTCCAAGGTCAAGGTCCTTCAGCAGGACCATGCCCAGACCAGGAAGGCAGGCCAGCTCCAGGGGACAGCTAGCACCACCCCCTGCCCCTTTTATGAGAAGCTGCATGAGTTCCTGGTGGGGGGGGAGCCCAGCAGCCTCCCAGCTAAGGCTGTGTACTCTGCCCAGCCCCCCCCAGGAGCACACCCCATGAGGGAGGCTACTCTGACGCTGAGGCATCCCTGGATGTTGGTGATGCCAGACAGCCTGGCACCGCACCACCACCAGAGGCACCACCAGGCAGTCCAGAGCTGTTCCCTGCTCGGGAGGAGGGGACTTCCACCCCCGAGGAGGAGGAAGAAGAGGGGCACACAGAGGCACCAACTACCATGGAGTCTGAGCCAGAGGAAGAAACATCTAGATGGGCATCTGGAGCACCTGTTGCTAAGTGCTTCTCTCCCCTACATGCAGACATGGCCAAGCCTGCCCATGTCATGGACACCGAGTGGGCCACAGCTGGGGGACAGGCAGGGCATGGGGATGGAGGGGTGTGGAGGACCTCCCATGGCCAAAGGTGGCTGAGAGACATGTGTAATCAGGGTCTCAGGCCCATAAGAAGCAGGGGTTTCTCATCAGGGGGTAGCAGTACCCAGATGTTGGCTGCATTGGGGCAGAGAGCATACAGGCCATGCCACTGGCATGTAGCCTTGGGAGAGTCCCCGGGCCAAGTCCTGGCTGACTGCAGCTCACCATTGTGGGCACCGCAAGGCTGTGCACACCTCCAGGCCAGTGTCCCACAGGACACAGATCAGGAATCCTGTTGACAGTCAGGGCAGAGGTGTTTGCTGCTGACAGGCTGCACACAGCCAAGGCCAGCTGGCAGTGGGGGCCATCCCTGTTTTCCACTTCCCTCCAGCAGCTTGCCCAGCTATCTGCTGTCCCACTGCAGAGAGCCTGCAAGCCACCCCTAGATGGAGGAGGAGGGGCCACTGGACCCGGGATGAAATCCTGTCGAGCCTCCTTGAACTGGGCCAGCGAGCGAAATCCTGTCGAGCCTCCTCGGGCTGGGCCAGCGAGCTGAGGACTCAGCACAGACCTGAAGGGAGCAGCAGGGCTGTCACCAGGATGCCACCATCCAGCAGCTCCAGCATGCACCCAACGCTGATAACCAGCTGGTCGCTGCAGGCTCTGGTGATAGGGTGCCAAAACACTGTGCTGCAGGCCCTGACTACCATGGTCCAGGAAGTTACCACCGAGGGAGGTCCCCATAGGGAGCCTCAAGTCCCTCACTGCAAACGCCCCTGGACCTGGGGTGGCCGTGGGAAGGGGGGGTGGGATGCCACCCCAGGGCCCCCACACAGCCCTCCATAGGGACTCCCTGCCCACTCAAACTCCCCAACCCCCCACCCAGGTGCCCCTCCCTCAATTTGATCCCCACCCCCCCGATCTCCCCCACCTAGATCCCCTCTCCCAGTTTGATGCCCACCCCCAGTTCTCCTCCCGAAGTTCCACATTCCCTTACTGCTTCCCAAGCCCTTCTTTGCCGCAACCCCCCTCCTTATTTTAAATAAAAATTGTTACACTGCAATCAGTTCAAGTAAGTGTTTTTATTGGGTGGAGTTCAGGGTGCAGGCGAGTGGCAGAGTGGTCTGGCCCTCACAGTTCCTCACTGACTAAAAGGTTCGTCAGTGCCTCATGAGCAGTGGTCACTGTCCGTGGTGCTCGCTCCCTTGGGGCCATGGGTGCAGGTTGCTGGTACAGCCACCTACGAGCTGTGCCTCAGCCTCCCAGATGGCAGCTACTTTCTCCCCCCAGAGCTTGCAGAGATTATGCAGCACCACGCAGTCATTGATGACCTCTGCAGAGGTCTCCTCCACGAAGTGGAGATGCGTAAGGAGGTACCTTCAGCAGGCTTTCAGCTGGCCAAATGCCTGCTTGACCACCGGCGGCAGCAGCTCATGAAGCAGTTGACAAGCTGGAGGCTGGCATCAAGGGGTCCTGTGTACGGGAGCATGAGCCACGGGCAGAGGGGGTAGGCCACATTGGCAATGATGAGGACAGGCACCTCGACTTCCAACAGTGATGTTGTGGGGGGGGAAGGTGCCTGCCTCCATGCCCTGGTACAGGGTGGAATTACAGAGGACCCTGGCATCATGCACCTTCCCCAGCCATCCTACACAGCAGTTTTAAAAGATGTCCGGTCCATGGGGGCCTGCAGGATGACGAAGTGGTATCCCTTCTGCTTCCGATACTCGGCTGCACGGTACTCTGGGGCTCGCATGGGGATGTGGGTGGCATCCAGTATCCCAGTGCAACTGGGAAACCCTAGAGCAGTGAGGCTGGTGATGGTGTCCTGCAGCTCTCCTTGGGTGACAAGGAGTGGCAGCAGGACTATGTTGATGGCACTGGTGACCTATAGCAGCACTTTGCTGACAGTCAACCTCCTGACTCCAAACAAGTGCTCCACAGACCTGTATGACTCCAGAGTAGCCATCTTCCAGAGAGCGATGTCCACTCTCGTCGACAGGGATGGCTGCTCTCATCACAGTGTCCCTTCGTCGCAGGACTGAGGTGAGCTCGGCAACCAGGTGGGTGAAGGTCCCCCTGCTCATGTGGAGGCTCCTCTGCCACTGCTCATTGCCCCAGGTTCCCAGTGCAACCCGATCCCAACAGTCTGTGCTGGTCTTCTGTGCCCAGATGTGATGGGGCACAGAAGGGAGGAGGGCCACTCTGAGGCTCAGCAATACAATGGTCTAGGGCTCAGCCTGGTGACCATCGGGGTCTGGGAACAGAGTGTCCCATTGCAGGAGGGCATCCTGCAGGCTAGCAGAGGGTCTAGCTACTGCTCGGCGATGGCAGGGAGCGTCCATACCTCTGTGTCTCACAGTCTCCTGCCAGCCAGAATCGAGAGGGAGGTGAGATCACCTCCTGCTTTTATGGAATTGGCCGGGGGCATGGCCCTGCGAGGAGGCCATGTTCCCACACCTCCTGTGGTGCCCCTCTCCTGAATCAAACTAGCAATTCCTGTCTCCGAACAGGCTAGTTTGATTTCAGGTTTTCGGTGCAGACATGTTCAATCGATTTATCTTAAATTGGTTTAACAATTTTTAAATTGATTCAACTTGAATCAATCTAACTGATTGTGTATGGACGTAGCCAAAGATACTAGGACTCAGCAACAGTGCTGGTCAAAACCTAGTTTTCCATCCTGTAGCAAATTCTGAAAACCACACACACAAAATCATTCTGGATTAGAATGAAACCAGGGCATCAGACCCAGCAAACTTCCTAGAACAGGAAGCCTAAGAGCCCTGAGAACTTTGATTTGAGCCAGGGCAGCCAGGTGAGGCTAGATTATCCCAGGAGCTTTAGGGACTGTAGCTCTGGGGCCCAAGCTAAAGGGGAACTCTGTCGCCCTGCTAAAATTCAGCCCCAGCCTGAGGGCTACAATGCTACAGCCAAGAACCCTGACGCAGCAGCCTGATCAGAAGCCACTAGTGGCTTTAGGGGTAGGTGAAGCAGGCGGCCACCTAGGGCCCCGAGGAATAAGGGGCCCCGTCCTCAATCTGGTGGATAGAAATGAAAATACAGAAAAATACAGAAATTGTTTCCATCTAGCAGAGCCTGTAGGACTGGAAGCTTCAGCACTTTTCAGCCTTGGTGCATCATGGTAAATTATCATTAGGATCTGTGCTTCATCTTAATTGCAGATTTCACCATTATCTGTCCATCACCTTCACATTGGCATGCAAAAAATGCAGGAGCAAGCTCTTTGTGACACCAATAGACAGCACAATACCAGGAACTTTTCCAGTGGTCTCATCTTTTAGTTTCTCAGTGTGGCCATTTATTCTGCCATTTTTTAATCCCATTTGTGAAATTTTGCCTTCTCCTTTTCTTTTTTACCTATTCTTCTCTTGCCTTTGCGACAATTTTTCCTTTGGCTTTGGTTAGCTCAGGTTACCAGGTAGGTCCATGTAGGCTGCTACATATAAATACAGTGCTGCCTTCAAGCAATAATTGCAACCATGTATGATGTTGGTACTGTATGTCTTTCTTTTGATAAGTAATTTTTTTATCTTCTTTTGTACTTACTATTTAATATTTTTGGGGGGCCAGAGTCTTATAAACTTGAATACTTCAGAGAATTTCATTGAAATTTGGTGTTTTTCATTTATAGCTATACACTAGAAACCTTCTTTTCACTTATTTTTATTTATTATAATTGTTTGTATTAAATTTCTAGTGCACATAAACCCAAGCCTATATGTAAGATTTGACTGCCAAAATTTTAAGGTGGTATTTTAGTTATTTTTGAGCCATCATTACTTTTACCACTTTTTATTTGTTAATTAATGCACATACTTTTTAAAAAATTTTTAAATGTTCATTTTAACTTTGCAGTTCAGCATTAGCTCATTTACGTTAAGTGAAATATGATCAACTTACAAGCATAATGATGGAAAAATCTTTAAAAATATCATACCCAAGAATAATTTACAGGTTCCAGAGGGATAGTCATGTTAGTCTGGTTCAGCAAAACAAACAAGGAGTCCTGTGTGCTAGGGGCGGTAGTTAGGGCTGCAGGGGGAACCAGGGACCTGGGAAGGATGGTAGTAGGGGCACAGAGGGGGTCCTTTAGGGAGTCCCACAATGGGCCTTCGCCTAGGGCCCCAATTGCATAAGGCTGTCTCTGCCAGCAGGCCGGGGGCAGGCCAGAAGTGCCGTGAGCCATGGCCTCTGGCCCAAGGAGGTGCCCTGCGCTAAGCCCAGGGCTGAGCACCACCCCATCCCCCCACAGCCATCCAGGCCCTAGGCCCCCTCCCACACCAAGTGCCAATGCTCCCCCTAACACTTAGGGCTGACCTGCCCATGGCTGGTCTATAGGACCCAGACCCTGGCTCCCACACCAGCTGAGCCCTCCCAATGCCAGGCACCAGCCCACTCCTGCAGTGGGCTGGGCTGCAGACCCCGAGACCCACCATGGCCAGCTGAGCCTTGAGCTGAGTGCCAGCCAGATCCCCCCCCCCCGCCCCCCCCGTGCTGAGTACCAGCCTCCCTGTGGCCAATCTTTGAGCCCTGTCCTCCCCAAACCAAGCACCACTCTGCCCCCAAGCAAGATGCCACCACAGTGGCAGGGGCCCAAAAAGGTGGGCAGCCTTGGGCCCTCAGGACTTCTAATCCGGCCCTGCAGCCAGGATCCCATTGCTGCACTAGAGCTGGCAGGAACACAGGAAGTTTTCCCTTTGAAACCTGCCTGGTTTCTCTCAGAAGATTGAAAAAAAATCAGTACATTCCCATGAAACATTTTGAGTTTGACATATTGGCATTTTCTGCCAGAAAAATGGCCTGAAAGAAAATTTCCAGCCAACTCTATTCACCCACTCAGCTGACACAGGGACATGAAAACAGGGCCTGGAAGGAAGGACTAAGACAACTGAACTTAAGTAGACTGGAAAGACATCATGTAACTGGAGAGCAGTGGTGCTGTCGAAATATCTACAAGGTGATAATGTAAAAGAGGTGAAGGAATTGCTCATACTGGAGATCAGTGTCACAGAATGAGCTGAGCTTGTAAGGGGTGAAGGTCCCAGCTCTGATCTGTCTCTGAATCAGATGACCACGGGTCATCTGTGATAGCTGCCCAGAAGCAGCACTGACTAGAAAAGGCAGCCCCTCGCATAGTGAGAGAGACCCACAGGAAGTGTTGGGAGGCTGTCCAGTCATGAAATCAAGGGTGAAAAGTGTGTTGGACCCAGGAGGAGCCAAGCAGTGACAGGAATCAAGGAAGGAATCTGCAAACCTTGCTTCTGTGACCAAGGAGCAAAAAGGACTAAGCACAGAGGGTTAGGGATCAATTGTGAAACCCTACTCACCAGAGAAGGAACTGCTTGCACCTCACAGGACCAAGTGAATTCTTTATTTTATGTTATGCTTCAGCACACTAGGCTCCAAGAAGAAGGAAAGCTGATTCAAAATGTGTAATATGTGCAGCTCTTGGAGAGTTAAACAGCAAACAGGCCAAGATGACTAGATGCCTACCATTTCCTGGACTGGACCTGGTCTAACACCCACTGAAATCAGTGGAGTCTTTCTATTCACTTAGCCCAGAGTGATAGGTGCATTTAACTCAGATTTAAGCATCAAATTCCTGTCTCTATGACACAAAACACACAGCCGGACAGTTAACTAGCAAGACTATATTAACACAATCATTCAGGGTGTTCAAGAGGATGTGAAATAAGTTAACGGCAGAAACTAAAGTCTGTCAGGTCTTACCAGTGAGATAGAAGGATTAAATGATTCATGAGCATGTAGCAATGATTTGTGATTTTTTAACTATCCAGAAGTGACAGAAGGAAGAAAGAAAAAGCTCCTTGCTTTTAAAAGTGGCCCTCTTATATAGTCCCTTTCATAAATTTATCAAGCTCCATCTTAAAATTTGCTGTTTCTGGATCATCACCACCCCAAAAAATTCCTGGGGGGGAGACTGTTCTAGAATTTCACCATCTGATGGATAGAAACCTTCTTCCAATTTCCAGGCTGAATTTACTCATGGCAAGTTTATACTCATTTGTTCTTTTGTGCCAAGGTTGTCCTTTACCTTAAATAGCTCTTCAACCTCTTTGGTGTTTTTTGATCCCTTAACGTATTTATAGGAAGCAATTGTATCACTTCTGAGTCTTTGTTTTACTAGGCTAACCAAGCCAAGCTCTTTGTTCCTGTTCCTGCCCATGAGATACGCCCTCATTCCTCTGATCATCATAGTACCTCTTCTCTGCATCTGTTGCAGTTTGACTTCACCTTTCTTGAACATGGATGACCAGAATTGTACACAATATTCCCCAATGAGGTTTTACAAGTGTTTTGTGGTGTGGCATTAATACTTCTCTATGGCTGTGTTCTCACACAGCCAGTTATTTCGATATGGTTGTTGCGAAACAACTTGTATCGAAATAACGCTCGTTGCGAAACAACTTATTTCGAATTAACAAAATGTTAATTCGAAATAAGGCAAAACCAGGTCATCGAAATAGCAAGTTCACA
>ML681972.1:6508250-6600489 GCA_007922195.1 Podocnemis expansa
ACGTGTTGTTTCGGAACAAGTTGTTCCGAAACAACAGTCCACGGCGTTGTTTCGAAACAACCGTTGCGAAACAACGGTTGTTTCGCTCCCGCATGTGGTTTAAGTAGTTTCGCAACAACGGGGTTTCGCAACAACATGTGGTTTAAGTAGTTTCGCAACAACATCCTGTGGCCCCCACTAACTCGCTGGCAAGAAACAGATGGACAATCCTTCACAATTTTGCATGTTCTGTCCTAACACAGGGCAAAAGGAAGAAGCAGGGGCCTTTATTTTTACAGGCCAAAAGGCCTATCACCAAATGGGCTTTCAGTGATGCTGATCAAATCATTCAAAAAATAATTCACAATATGTTAGTGAACAAGCTGGTGGCAAAATTTTACATAGCAAGGCCAACATGCTGTGATCCTATGCTTCAAAAGAAAGGCCTCCTCTCTCATGAGTTCTGGTATGTCACTCTCATATAGCCATGAAGAAAAGGAGGATGGTTGTGACCCCCTCAGATCAGTTAAGAACTCCTCTGTGGATTACAGTCCCCAGTCTGAGAATCCATGACTGGTACACTTATATAACCTCCACTACAATAAAATGTGAGTACCTCGTAGGCACCAATTACTTCATTTTCTCAGCATGCTACAAGAGAAGGAAGGATTGTTATCCTTATTTTACAGATGGGGAAACTGAGGTACAAAGAAATGACATGACTTCCCCAAGGTCATATAAAGAATCTTTGGCAGAACCCACATCAGAATCCCAGTACAGTACCTTAACTCCAAGGGCTTCCTTCTCCTATTATTTCTCAAGTCATATTGTTCATTTCTCAGGGAATTTCAGAAACTATCAATTTGCCAAAATATTCACAGTTCCCAAAACCTTCACAAATGTACACACACAAGGTTATTTCACTGGCAGTTTGTATAGGAAAGAGTGTTATTCATTATTTATTCAAGGCCTATGAGCCACTTATGGGAGTGACTCAAGATGTATGTGCTCAATAGGTCCTGTCTGGGCTCTATGCGCAGAGGTGTATATCATCTTGTGGGCCCAGTCTTGCAGCTTAATTCCATCTGTAGTCTTGCTTTGATCAATTAGCAGGTGAAAAGCATAAAACAAAAATAAACAGAACCAAGCTTATACCTGGGCCTAAGTTTCCTCAGACTTCTGTGGCAGCCCCAAACCCTCGAAGGTACAGCAAATAGGATGGTAATGGTACCACTGTTAACATGTCTGCACCTGTAATGGTGCAGCTCCACTCCTTAATGGTTGGAGGGCTGGGGGCTCGTCTGCTCTGATTACAGAATGAGCCCCACCTGAGAGGAAGCAGTTGCTTCAGGTATAAACACAACAGAAATCTTCTATGAAAGGAGGAAATGCAGGAAACTCAAGCTATACACCTATAAAATGTAAAAGGCACCTCAGCACCCTGAGTCATTATGGAGGAGAACAAATTCCAGGTGGGAGGTACTGGGAAGCAGAAAGACAGACTCTCAGGGAGGAGAGGCTGTGCCTAGATGAAAGTAGGATCAAGATTGTGTGAGTTGGTGTTTGAGTTTGAAACTTTGTTAGTTTAGACTATAAGGAAAGATGTTGAACTGGGCTTAGAGCTGGAAGATGGGTTGACCTGAAAACTGCATCAGTAGGACCCCAGTGGGGAATGTTTAATTTCTTTTGGACTGTGAGTCTGAGTTTGTTTGGGAAACCTTGAAGAAGGTACAGAGATGGGAGAGATATTGCAGGAGTTCCCCAACCATTTAATAGTGCTCTGGTGGTGGTAAGTGGCAGCCATATTACAATACCACCTATCAGTTCCTCAAGCCCTTCTTCTCATTTCATCCTCTCCAAGCAGCATCCCTCCATCCATGATGTACACTGTAGCAAAGGGACTTGTCTTCATTCTTGCTAAAACCTCTGCTCTCTGTCACTCCTCTTGTGGTCCGGGGAATGTCAGTCTTGGAACTTGAGGTGTGAGCCTCTAGGCATGGACACTTTTGTTCTAATTGCATTAGCACATTGACAAAGCCTGTTCAAGATCCAAACCAACCCAGCATGGTTTCAACATCAGGCATAGTAACCACTGCATGTTCCATTTTTATTCAATATCATTTCCTGGACAAACATTCAGGATTTTCACTTCCTGAGGTTTAACGAACATTGTTTCAAAACGCCCATTGAATTTGTATACATCGTTTCCTGTCCTCTCCCACACAAAGATTTCCTGTCTCACCTCCTACCCTTCTAAGTACTGGGCTTTCATACATAGACAGCTCTTCCAAGTCCCATGCTAAATTACCATCCTTTCCCTCCTACCGTCTCCAGGTCACCGCTGCATTTCCTTGTTCCACCGTAACAGGTTATTGCCCTTCAGCCAGCATCTTGAAGTTCCTGTATTTCCAATAATTCCATAGTTCTCAGTAACACCAATGACATATGAATTCTTGAAAACCACGGATCCACCCCATCTCACAAAAGGGGACTCAGAGAGTGCAGTCTAAGGGACATTCTTAGTGGTATTCATCTATTACTGGAAGACTTGCAGCATTCTGAATTATATGACAAGAGGATGCCAATTTGAAGCGCTATAGAGATCATACAGAAGCATTTACTTCCTCTGTCCTTCACTGGAAAACTAGTGCAGCTCTGGAGACGTTTCTGAAGATATGCCAGAAGAGATCATTACTTTGGCCTGGTTGGGTGATATGCAAACTACCTACTGAACTTTGCATATTTCCTCTTGGCTAACTTCCCCTTATCATGGCATCTCCACTGCGCTGTGTTGTCAAGAAATGCTCTCCAGTTGATGCAGCCTTACTCTTTTTGGAAGGGGTGAATTTACTGTGTCAACTGGAGAGTGGTTGGGACTGATTGTGCAGGTCTCCTCTCGCACTCAATCAACCTCGCTGCATCTATCTGTGGAGTCTGGTGCAGCCCAAGTTGTGGAGACATTCCCTTTATCTCAAAGTCCCTGTAAAAGGAAGAAGGGCTGAAGACCTCTAATCTGTGCCAAGAAATTTTTTTTACCCAAGGCAAAGAATATGCTTTACCCATTGATATTTCTTTACTCATGAGCAGCACCAACAAGATAGGACTTAACACTAGTATCTTTCCTGTACATGTTAGCTGTCTACAAATCTTGAGCAACATCACCAAAGCAAACAGCAAATAAGTGTAGCAGCAACAATCTGTTTTTCTTCTGCACTAGTCTTCTACTTGAGCTCACCTTTGCCCCCCTCAGTAAATCCTTGCAAACTATATGGCAGGCACTTGCCTGAACAGTTGAACTGTAAACACAGGGCATGACCAAAGGTGACACAAACATGAGGCTGTGAAAAGCAAGCAACATATCCCAGCAGCTCACTATGATCCAGGAACAGGAGACAGAGCTGAAGTCCAAGAACTGGACTGATGTTTGCTTGCCCCTGTGATCTTAAAACACTGTTTGTTTTGAAGATCCACTCCTACTATGAAGTCAATAGGAAAATGACTGACTAGTAACTGCAAGGCTGGGAATGGGGAATAATCTAGATAGTTAGTCAAGGTATTTAGTTTATGTTAAATGCTTTATAAATGAATAGTCTGTCATCCTGGCCACTTTACTTGTATGTTGAACCCCTTTTGTTTACCATTTGTCTGCATCTTTTTTATTATAAGTGCTTTGGGGTAGGAGCTGTACTTTACTCTGTATTTGCAGCACTTTCAGTACATTGTGGGGGCCACTGGATACGAGCTAACAAATATTAATTGTTTTTCTGAACATAGACTTCAGCATACTCTGCAGTATTTGCTACAGCATTTGATAGGATTGAACATAGACCCCTATTATCCTGTCTTAAGGACACAGAAGCAATTAACAGGATTGCGCTGAAATGGCTTCTGTCATTTCTCATAGGCTGCCTTCAGATGGTTCTCTGCTGCTTAGCCTCCAGAGCTGTCACCTGTGGAGCCCACAGGGATCCATGTTCTTTTAGCTCCAATATCTGATGAAACTGCTTGAGGAAATAGAAATATCCTAGGCTGAAATGCCAGAGATATGTAAATAACATCCAGCTCTACATCAGCTTCTCCTCAGAGGCAAATACCCAACAATAACTGTGTGACAACCTGCTCTGTCATCTTCAGATGGCATCTACCAATCCTCCAAGTGATTAACTCCAAGGAGCAGCTAAAGGTGATCTGACAGAAGCCAAATCCTGGAAAGACTGAGGAGGGCAGTAAGAGGGAGATATTTTGAACACCTCATCTCTGAAACATCACCTTCCACAGTGAGCCTGCTTCGTCAGCTGATTGATACTGCCCACAGCTTTGGTGTTTATCTGGACGCATTTTTTTTCAGAAGACCCAAACAGCCACAGTTGCTAAATAAATAATTTATTTTTTATTTTTTTACTGATGATGGGTGAGAAGACCATATCCCCATCTTGTCAGATTCAGACTTACATATAACACTTGCATTGTTTATTGTCTCTAGGCTTGCCATATTCTTACTCTGTACCTAGGCAGGAAAGTACTGATCTCCAAACTCATCCATTGGATTGGGTCTGGCTGCCAGAGGGAACCATCTCACCTGCCGTGATCATGACCTCCAATAACAGCCATGGTCCCCTGGAAAATGTCAATCTCAAGTAGAAGATCTTTGTGTGCACTACCTGGGAGTCTTCTCTGCAGCTGGCTCCCACATCTCAAAAAGATAGGGATGACGACCGTAGTACCTGTGAAGTCAAGTGCTAATCTCACTCCTTCAGCTAGCCACCTCCCTTCATCCCCCCATAATAACACTATATCCACACTAAATATGGCCTCAGAGTCCAGTCATGGCTGCTCAGATGAAAGAGAAAGGGAGAAAAGGTATGGCTCATGTGTATACTTCATAATTTTAGACCCACCAGGTGATATGTCTAAGAACCCTGCTAGATAAGTAGGCAAACTGGATGTGAAAATAAAAATAGTGGATCAGATCAGAAGTGCATCTAGCCCAGTATCCTGTCCCAGTGGCCAGTATTAGAAGCTGCAGAAGATTCAGGGAAACTCCTATAATGGACATAATAACTTGCCCATGACAGAGATTTCTCCTAACTCTTGACTGAGTGGTTTATGTTATGAGGAAAGAAAATTTATTTCTCTTGTACATTTTTATATAACTAAGGTAATGATGGCTGATATTTTTGTTATCCATATATGGGAAATGCCCAGGTTTTTAGTCCTGCAAAGCTTGTGGCCTCAGTGATATTTTAATGCAGTGAGTTCCACAGGCTGTATGTTATATCAAAAGTATATTACTTTATCAGTATTAAATGTGTTGCCTTTTAATTTCATTGTAGGTACCTTCATTTTTGTCAAAGGGTAAGTAGTAGTAGTAGTGTCCAATTCACCCTTTCTAGACTTTTCATTATTGTGCATACCCCTGTCATGTCCTCATCTCTCTAAACTAAACAGGCCTAATCTTTTTTAGTGAAGTCCTTCCAAATCACTAATCTTTTACATCCTTCATCTTTCTATTTCTGTCTCATGGCCTTCAGGTAGGGTGACTAAACCTGAACACAGCATTCCAAATGAGTCTTCACCTTTTATTTATATGAAGATATTATAATATTTCAGTATTTATTTTCTTTTCTATCCTTTATGTGCCCTGATATTTTGTTTGCTTTTTGGCAACACAGAGCAGAGATCTTAATTCAGCTTGAAAGAGACCTAAGTTTTGAGAACAAACAGTTATTTCAGGACCCTTCATTTTGCACAAGTAGTCCAAGTTGAGCCTTCCAGTATGCGTTACTTTATACTGGGCCACACTGAAATTAAACTGTCACTTGATTGCCTTCAGAGAGTTCTTATTATGATTTCTACTTTTCTTGACTAATCTAATCAATGTAATTAAACACTGAAAGTTAGTGCTTGTAAATCCTATGGGAATCCACATCTGAGAGCCTTTGGTGAAGAAGAACTGATGCCAGTGAAACCCTCTGTGCCTACCACAAAATCATGTAACCACCTCTCATGACACTGAAGGAGGTTTGGAGGATTTGTTGTTATCAGGAGAGACAGCTGAGTTCCATCCATTGCTGAAGAGATCATTGTTCAGCTCTGTCTTGATGGCTATGTCTAAATTGCAAATTAGTCTGGACTAAGGAAGCTTAGTCCAGACTAATTTAGCCCATGGCTACACTAGGCTTTCCCTTGTTTGAACTAAGGAATTTCTTAGTCTGAACTAGGGAAAGCTTAGTTTGAACTAGTTAGTACCCCCTGGTTAGTCCAGACTTCTGCACTTAGTTCAAACTTTAGTTCAAACTAGGTGCAGGCAAGACCTGGACTAAAGCTTAGTTCAAACTTAAGAAGATCAAACTAACCTCAAACTTCTTAGTTCGGACTAGCAAGCCTGCACTAAGTTTGGCAGATGTAGACATAGCCAATACCACATTGAAGTCTGAACTGCTACTGTAGTTCATAGATTTTAAGGGCAGAAGGGATCATTAGAATCATCTAGTCTAATATGCATAATACAGACCAAAGATTGTCACTAGCAATTTCTGTGTCACTTCTGTTTGAACTGAAGCATATGATTGAGAAAGATATCCAGTCCTGTCTTCAAGACAAAAAAGATATGGAGAATCCATCACATCTATAGGTAAGTTGTTCCTGTTAGAAGGCTCTAACACAGGGGTCTCACACATGGCCCGTGGGCCACATGAGGCCCCAAAGCTATTTCCTGTGGCCCACAATGACACTATTGTTACTGATATTTACAATATCATTGTATGGAAAGGTTTCAGTGGTGTGGCCCTCGGGCTAAAGTACTTATCCTCATGCGGCCCTCTACTAGTCCTCCTGCGGCCCTCGTGGTGATTTGAGTTTGAGACCCCTGCTGTAAGTCTACGGAGGGAAGTATTTGGGTGGCTCCTGTAACGGGAAAGGGCAAAATGACATGAAGACCTGCATCCTGCCAAATTTCCTGTCCCTACAGGATTTCCAGGACAGGCCTGAGCTCTTGTGGGGTTTGACACCATGAGAAGAGTCAGAAGTGTTCAGAGCCACTTCCCATTTTCTGGTTTCCAGCAGTCAAACAATCCTCCCCATTTATCTAGGTCACTGCATGCTGTGTTAGTTGCCACTTTGTGGGTGGGAAAGAATTTTCCCCCATACTACCAGATTGCTCAAGGGTGCTTGGGTTTTTTTCACCTTCCTTGCAGTGAAACCCAGGGGTTGGATTTTTGACCATCAGAGGGTGAGAGTTCTCCTCTCCTGGTAGCCACAGTGTGGACTCACAAGAGTTATTTAGTTTTCAAAACTTTTGGCAGATACCAAGTTCAAGAACTGGCTGATTTAGGCTGCTCCAGATGAAAAAAGATAGGCATCTCCCTTTGAGACAGGATTTTGTATCTAACTGAGCCAGGATCAAATGTGTACCAGGAGCTGGGGAACTATCTCAAGGGCACCATGCCACCAGTGTTCTTAAGAGCTGGCAAGGGGTTAAAGTCCCATCTCACTTCAAACCTTCAAAGGAAGAGGGAAGCTAGCAAGAGAGTGGAGGCACCCAGAGACCCTCTTAGTCTGATGATTGACTCCATCTACAGTGGGAGCCCTCAAAAATTGGCAAAGGATCAATAGGTTGTGAATGACTACACTGGCTGCCTCCCTTAATTTGACATATAAACTTGCAGCCTTATTAAAACCACACCACATGTCCTTGCCTTTCTTCATGCAGTAAGCACACCAATCAGTTACCTCCTGATGTGCACCTCCTTATTTCTAGTCTGCATTTGTCTAGCTTGAGCTTACAATCATTTGGGTCTGCACTTAAAAGAAAAGGATATAACATGATTCAGTGGTTGGAAGTTCAACTTCATACTAGAAATAATAGGCAGGTTTTTAACAGGGAGGTAATAAATCTTTGGAATAACTTATCAGGAGCATGATGGTTTGGTACCTTCTCCTCAATGTCAGGGGCAGTTAGAAATTGGATAATAACTTGCAAAGACCTGAGTGTCATGCACCAAGTATGCAGAAGACAACCATATAACTAAGCTAGGTTGTCCCCTGATATATATGCCTGCTAGCTAGATAAGGAAGCTAAGCAGAGTTGTTTAGATTTACTGGGGCTGGATAATTTGTTTTTAGTTAATAGAATAGACCCAATGAATTCAATGAAGTTATGCCAGTTTAAACACCAGCTGAGGATCCTTCCCACTTTATAGTCTTAAACCCAGCCTGATAGTCTGTTTATCACAGATACCTGTCTGGCATTTTTTTCAGCCAGCTTCCCTGCACATACTTCCTTTCGGAATCCAACAAACAGCATAGTCTCACTCACTTGTTGAGTATGACATAACATCTCAGTGTTAACCCCATAAATAAAAGAGGAACGCATGTTTGCACAACACAGACCAATTAGCAAGTCAAAGCAACAGCTTGGAATGGTGGAGGCATGAACCTAAAGAATCTGTGGTATTTGTGAGAAATGCAGATAATGGACTATGTGAATTATTACCAAATACTTCAGCAACAAGTCTCCTCATTCATGTGGGCTGTGCAGCCAATAACACTGCTTGATACCTACTGTACCACTGAAGGTGTGTGTATGGAGCAATGTGAAGTGCAGGAAAAGAAGGGCTAGAAAGAGCTTCTTACATCTGATGTAAAATAACAATTTATGCTTGTAGTGCCACTTTCATCTAAGGATCTCAGAACCCTTTACACACAATTATTCGGGCTTCATTACATCGTTGTGAGGTAGATACTATTACTGAAGCAAAAGAGAGGTTAAGTGTCTTGCTGTAGGTCGGCAAGTCAATGGGATTGTCAGGAATAAAAGCCAGAACTCCTGATTCTCTAAATACTAGATCATGGCCTCTTTCTAGGGCTTGGATTAGAATCCACAGAGTCTGAAGCCTAAGACTCTGCTCTAGTTTTCCCTCCATTCTCAGAAATGTGAAAAGAAATCACAGTCTTGATTCCAAGACTCCTCCTCTTCTCATTATGCAGCACTCTTCTCTCAGCACTGATAACAGAACCCAGGTGTCCTTACTACAATCACCCAGCTATAAGCATTAGACCATACTCCCTCCCAGAGCCAGGAATAGAACCCAAGATTCTTGATTTCCAGGCCCAGACTCTAAACAAATAGATCCATTCCCTTTTAAGAGAACGTTATAAAAGAGTTGTCTATCTGTCTATAACTGTTACAAAATCTAAGACTCAAGTTGTTCTAAGGCAATATGATGAAGTGCAAACCCTAGATCTTTCACCCATTTCTTCTGCTTTAATTTGTTTTAGAAGGGATACCTGGGAAAGAAAAATCTCAGGACTTCCAATGAAGGCTCACTGAAACAGCCTGCCTGAACGCATGTATAGGTCGAACCACGTGTTAATCACGGTGAAATCACAATCCCTGCTGGGCATTTAACTAAAGAGTTTCAAGATGGCTCCCTCTCTTTGAAGAAAGTGATCGTTCCCTCCCCTGTTGATATGTCCTGATCTTATTTTCTTTTCCCTTCTTTCATTCTCTCCCTTTGCCTTTTGCCTTCTCTCTCTCCATCCTCTCCCCTCTCTCATTTCCTCACTTCTAGTTTTCATGAACGTTTTTGTAATGTTTTACTTCCCAGGTGCATGGAACCATATCCTGCAGGGGCTGTGCCAAACACATTTATAGCCAAGCTCTTCTCTTTTTTTTCCTTCCCTCTCTTCTGTGACTCCCCTAGTCTCTATCCATTCTTGTTTCTCTCTTCTCCACTACTTTCTTTCTTTGAGTCCAATCTAGTGTCCACTGAGGTCATTGAAAGGACTCCAACAGTATTCAATGGCCTTTTGGCCCTAGTTCTCTATCTATGTTTACCACTTCTCCCCCTTCCTTCTTCACAGTTTGGGTATGAAACTCCAAGTTGCTTCTTGACACATGAACAATGCCATTTAGAGCAGGATTACTTCCTTTTCTATAGCTTGTCTTCTAATATTTGTCCTTCTTCCAGTGCCTTAAAACCATTATTATTTATTTCAGGAGTGCCGAGAGGCTCCAGTGCTCTGTTGCACTAGTTGCTGAACACAGTAAGAGAAAGCCTCTGCCCCAGAGACACACACTCTATATAAACAGAATAGTCACCGATTCTTGCCCAAAGTTACATAACAGATCAAGGAACAGATTCTAGGTCCCCTGAATCCCAAACCAGCACCATAGCCACTAAACATGAAAACTTCCGCCTCATGCTCTTTTCCCCATCCCTCTCTCTTCTTTTCCCGGTCTCTGCCTCCATCTCTTTTTATTTTAAGAGTTGACTCTGCCGTTTCTCATCTATAAGGTGACAGACAAAAACTTTCTTAGAAAACAGTCATAAAAGGAAGAGGAAAATGAAAAAGAAAGACCCAATGGAGAGCAGAAAATTACAGTGTCTGGGGCAGTATTTACAATAATTATAATTATTATAAAGTACAATAGGCTGTAGAAACCCATAATTCTCCTGGTGCTTTCTGATTTTTAGCTCTATCTTTAGAACATGTATGCCAGAGAAAGAGTCAGAAACGGAATGCCATGAAGTCACTTTCCTCACTGTGCTGTAAAAGTGTTGGGGGGAATGTTTGTGTCTGGAGAGATACAGGGACAGGGAGCTTTGGACACGGGAGGCAAGACTATTGCTGCTAGAGTAAGTAAACACTCTGGGAATAAAGAGTTGCATCTGATGGTGGATTTATACCCATAAGACCTTGTTCTGACAACTCATTGGTCCAAATTTCCTTCACTGAAATCCTTCCTCACTTTTTTTTACAGTAGGAAGCCAGGGCTTCTTGTTCTTTGTGTTACAGATTAGCTGATAAATTGCAACTCCAATGTGTTTGATAGCTCTTTACACAAAGAGGATTTCATGTTTCTGACCATCCCCATATATCAAGTCTGAGAAGAGGAATTACTCTTCCTTTCATCTGTTGGGTCACCCTGATGGCCCCAGCACCACTAACACAGCCACTTCTCTATTCTAGTTTATTGTTCTAGGTTCTTGTACACCCTCAGCACCATAGAACCCGAGCACCTCTCATCAATGCATCAAGTGACATGACTACCATCCATCGCATGTGATTTGTTCTTTCTCTCACTCCCCTTTCCTCTCTGGGGCAGAACTTTGTGTGCCATGGAAGGGTTGTTCTTGGTCATGGTGTTTTGCATGGACACATTGCCCTAAGTTTAGGTCACGGAAGGCAGACTGAAGCAGTGCTCCTTGTACTTGAAGGAAAAAGGAACTGAGGTTTGTGATGACCCTTAGCTTCTGGGTGAGCTTGTTCTATGATCTAGGACCAACACCCAGGAACATTCTGTCTACTGCACAGATAAGCTTCACCTGTGTGGTAGAAAGTTCCTTTCTTCCTCAGGAGTTTCAGGTGATCTTTCAGGTATCCTGGGTACTAGCTATTGAACACCTTGAAGATATAGACTTGACTCAGTATTGTATGGGAAGCCAATGTACAAAGCGAGGGGGTGGGGGGAATATGGTGTGCTGACAGGAGCCTGTGTTGCTGAGAAGAAATACTGCAACATTCTGCATTAGTTGAAGTTCCCTAAGGCTTATCTTCACTGTTCCATTCTAATGTGATGCTCACTTCAGGAGGACCTGAGCACTGCCCATAGCTCATTATTTAGCAACATGACCATGAGCAGCTGTCGCATATGGGTCACTAAAGACTGCTGCATTGCTACTTCCTAATCAACAGCGAGAATGGGCTTGCGATCCATTGGAAGAAGTGAAACCTCCCTTGGAAAGTGGAGGGTCCTCATCTTTGCTGTCTTTATAGAGCTCTTTGGGGGAGGGACTGTCCTTTACCACAGGTTTACACAGCATCTAGCACAGTAAGACCCTCCCCTCAACTTGGACCTCTAGGTGCTACTGCAATGTGCAATAATAACATGGAATAATTGCCAGCACTGAACAATAATAAATTGCCCTCACTTCCTGCAGCATTGCCTCAGGGAAATGGTGCTTCTCCAGTGATCACATTGCAATAGCTAAACCACTGATAGGCTAGAACAGTGATGTCTTTCCTAAAAGAGTCTGTTCCTAAAGCTGACTTTCCCAGAAAAGATATCAGAACATAGTAGGTATCTGGGACCCTGACTGGATACCCGGATGTAAGTGCTGAGATACGGTGTGATGAGAGGTCTAGATAGACTGAGGCAGTTGGAAGTAAGTCCCAGTACATATTAAAACCAATGCAGTGGACTTTGGAATGAACCATACAGCTCATGAAGCTCAAGGATGTCATGAGTTACTGCTTACTGTGTGCATGGCATGCTTCCATGTTGCTTTTGTGAGCTATTTGAACATGGGCACTGAATGCATCTACATGTGAGAGTCTGAACACATGGGCATACCTATGACAAACAGAGAGATGGAAGGGTACAACTTATGTCAACGGAAATGGAATCAACTCTTACAAAGATCCGCCTGACAAAGGGAGTCATTGGAAGCTTTGTTTGTGGATGACATTTTCCTCCTTTCATTACCTTCTTTATTTTGAGTAGCTTAACTGTGGAGTGATGTTTTTCGAGCTATGCCTCCCAGCTTGCGGCAAGTGGATCATTTGGCACACTGCATTCCTACTCTGCTTATACTTTGGGGCTCTGAAGAGAGGCAGACCCTAGTTAATTGCCAGTATCTGGAGAAAATGCACAATTTGCTAAACTGGGTGAAATAATGAATGAACACTTACTTACTTAGTCTTTTCCTTCTGTCTCAAAGGTCAGTGTGTGTTCTTTTGCTGCTTCTCCTTCCTCCCAGGACCTTGGATCTCTGTTTAAAGAACTTAAAATTACAATAACATGTAAACTGTTTTGCCAGGCTGTATAATTAGAGGTCTTTGTGTATCATAAATACATTTATAATGGGGCAAAGGAGAGAAATGGAATAAGAGCATGTCTGAAGAGCTCATGGTAGAGTCATCAGCTCCACCACCTTCAAAATGATGGTAAGTTCCCCTCTATTATGGCTGAACAGCACAAAGAGGCTAGATAGATATAGTAACAGAGGGTCTGGTCTTTAGTCCCTGTCTATCTAGGCACACATATAGCCACCTATCACAGTAGCATCTCAGCAACTAATATAAACTTTGATAACACAGTAGTCTATTTTAGTTTGTTGAGGGCTGAGTGGAGCAGAACCTTCATGCACAGTAACCCTACATTATGTATCATTTACGGTTGCTGCATGCATAACATATTTAACACAAACCTCAAAAGCAAAGATCACACCTTCAACCCTCACTATGCAGAGACATTTCCTGTGGGGTACCTGTGTTATTCTGTGTACAGCAAAAACAACAAGTGTACTATGGCACCTTATAGACTAACAGATTTCTTCGGGCATACGCTTTCATGGGCTCCAACCCACTATGTCAAATGTTGCATCGGACGAAGTGGGTTGGAGCTCACAAAAGCTTATGGCCGAAGAAATCTGTTAGTCTATAAGGCTATCTCTACACTGGGAAATTAGTCCAAACTAAGGAGGCTTGCTCTGGACTAATTTAGCCCATGGCCACACTAGGTTTTCCTTAGTTTGAACTAAGACATTTCTTACTTCGAACTAAGAAAAGCTTAGTTCGAACTTGTTAGTACCAGCACTTAGTCTGGACTAACCGCCTTAGTTCAAACATTAGTTTGAACTAAGTCCGGACAAGACCTGGACTAATGCTTAGTTCAAACTTAAGAAGTTTGAACTAAGCTGGTTAGTTCAAACCACATATTCTAGTTCAAACTAAGCGTTAGTTCAAACTAGAACACACGCTTAGTTCAAACTCATAGGCTTGTGGTTATTTCGAACTAACCCGAGGTTAGTTCAGACTAACCTCGAACTTCTCAGTTTGAACTAACAAGTCCGAACTTCCTGTGGCTGATGTAGACATAGACTAAGGTGCCACATGACTCTCATTGTTTATGCAGAGACACAAACTTTACCTCTTGCACAACTGTACATAGGCCTCAGCTAGTGAATCATAACCTTAACTCTGCCATAGCTGGGATAACAGCCTTCCGGCTCATCCTTCCTCAAACTCCCCCCAACTCCCCTTCTACTGGTCCTTCTACACAGTTCCAGGAAATTGCACTCCCGTTTGGGAAGAGAGGCACTAGAAATATGGCTCAGTGGTTTGCCATCAGTGAAATATGAGGCACGCATGCTGAGGAGGCAGTGTGGACCAGTGGCTAGGGTACCAAACCAGCCCTCTGGCCGTTCCCAGCTCTGCCCTCGACTGCCCTACAACACTGGACAGTGACATCACCTCTCTTTGCTTCTGTTTCCCTTTCTCGTCTTTGTCTGTCAGGTTTATTTAGACCAGGGGTCTCAAACTCAAATCACCACAAGGTTCTGCATGAGGACTAGTTCAGGGCTGCATGAAGACCAGTACGCCAGCCCAAGGGCCGCACCACTGAAACTTTTTCATACAATGATATTGCAAATATCAGTAACGATAGTGTCATTGAAGGCCTCAGGAAATAGCTTTAGGGGCAGCATGTTTGAGACCCCTGATTTAGAATGTAAGTTTTGCAAGGCAGGGACTGTCCTCACTATACCTTCATACAATGCCTAGGGCAGTGGGCTCCCAATCTTGACTGGGTCTGCCAACCCAGAACTCAATAAGAGTGATTAATGTTCAATCAGAAGAGGCCCAGCAGACAAAAGATGGCTTCTGTGGGAGCAGGCAGTGCTGTGATAATCTTTTGTCCTGTCATTTAGCATGGAGCAAAAGTTAAAATCTTTCACATTCTGGTTTGAAAACTCAGTCTCACCTCCAAAGATTTTCCAGCATAAATTCATTGCCATGAAAGCAGGACATCAAAGCTGTGCTTTCTTAGGATGCAACAGTGAATCTGGCCACAGAATAAGCAGCTCTACTGAGCACTGTGAATTTGCACAAGACACAGAGCTGAGATCCTCTGTCAGCTATAACACAAACCATGAATGCCTTGTTATTGCCTGTAAGATCAGTGAAAGGCTTCTGGCTCCATGCCTATCATTCAGGTGGGTGGCACAGGAGAAACAGACAGAGGATGACCCTGACATGGTTTTAACAAGGGGTTAGGGCCACTTGCCTGCGTCACTATGGAGATATCATCTGTCTGTTGTAGATGGCCTTACAGCAGCCTAAGCAAGAAGAAGAGAGTCTGGATCTAGGAGCAGCTCCCATTCTCGGTTAATCTCTGGGCAACTGAAGGATTGATGCAGGGTCAAGATACTGTTTTGCTGGTATCAGCTACACTAAACCAACCAGTCTCATGACCTCACAGGCTTCTGAAGATGCTGCAGGTGCTCAGATACCAGTGATGGGTATAGCATAAGCACTGATGTGGTCTGATGGATCAAGCGGCTCTTGCTATGCCAAATCTGCACATTAATGGGCAGCTGGTGATGCTACTCCTAGGGAAGGCTAGATCCCCATCTCTCCTCTCCGACCCCCAGGTGCTGCACACACTCAAAACCCCCCCTCGCTTCACCCCCAGCCCCTCCCAGGACCCCACTCACCCCAGTGTGAGGTGAATCCCTGGCTTCTTGACTGAGTACCTCATCTTGCTTTCGCTCAGGCCAAGATGACCTGCTGTGCACCAGTCTGCAGGTGACTCAGTGCACACAGGATGAGAGCTGGCTGCTCTAAGATGCCTCATCCTATTCCTCCCTCCATGGCTGAGGTGGGGGCAGTGGGAAGTTACCAAACAGACCCAAACATTTGTAGGGCACAGGTACACAAGTGCATTAAACAAGCCACAGGGAGCTTAGGAGAGAGACACAGGAAGGTCAGGCAGGAGGATGGAGGTGCAGACAGCCATGCAAGAGGTGGTAACTGAGGAGGAGAGAGAAGGCTCCATATCATAGCAGGAAGATGTGGCTGGTTGGACAATCTCCCTCCATCCTGAGCTGATGCCAAAAGCTCTCACACCTTCCTGCTGTCATGCTGCTGTAGCAGCATCTCCACTGCAGCAGGGCATGGTCCTGTGTGAGCCCTCCCCACTATCATCTCATATGCTTCTTTGCCCCCACATACTGGCAAACCCCAAGCACCCTCCAAGTTCTGAGCACTTCCAAAACACACTGTCCCGCAGATACCAGCCAGCCTCCCACTACTGCTCCACCCAAGAAACTGACACCCCACACTAGTATGAAAAATGGCTGCCAAAACTCTGTTGCTCCAGGCAGGCTCAGAAACCACCTCCCCCTTCACCCACCCCCCCACACCCTTTTCCCTCACCACTTCCTCCACCTCCCCCTTGCCACATGTGCAGTGTCCTTCCCTTCTGAGCTCCCTTCCTCTCCATGCACCCTTCCCCTGAGGCCCCACCACTCTCCCCCACTGAGCTAAGAGCTCTTCCCCTGCCACCACTTGAACTAGTAAAAGAAACTGGGGGAGAACATACGCTGCTCCCAGGTGCCCCTAATTGCTGCCAGCCTGCTGCTTACCTTGTGTGAACACTCTTTAGGGCTCTGGGCAAAGTGAAGAGGGATCCATTCTCCTGACCATTTATTGCTCGGCTGCCAGGCCCTGAGGACTGGACATCACTGTGGTGCCTGCCCCTGTCATGCACTGAGTAATCCAGTTCTAGGCCAAGCCTGCAGTTGCTTGGGATAGAGGGAAGGGAACAATGCACCCTCTGCACAGAGCACAAAGCTGCCCTGATGGCATCTTGTTTGTTTAGCTCTCTCACCTACCACTTTGAAAAGTGGTGATGGGAGTTGGCCCTAGTATCCCCTCTTTCTCCTCCACACACTGCTGTTCTGGAAATTTGCTCCAGCATCAGTGGGAGGAAGAGTCCCATAAAATCCCATTGTCCTGTAACCCAAGAGGAATGCATAGGAATGAAAGGTTAATTGTGGTAACACTTAACACTCCTAAAGCACTTTCCATCTGATGACCTCAAGGCACGTAAGCAAAAACAATGACTTAAGTTACATAATACTCTTCTGAGACAGACAAGTATTATCCCTGTTTTTGGATGAAGAAACTGAGGCACAGGCTGGTTAAGTCCCCTATATCCACTGCCTTTTAAAATTAATAGAAAGACTCACCTTGAGATCAAGCCTGAAATGACTGGTGGTCCAATGTCACTATCCAAATCTGTGACAGGGGCATTATAAACCCTTAAATCTTCACATTCCTTGCTCTGCTTTCAACATGAAGTCATGCTACTTCTTCCCTTAGATTTTACTTCCCATATTCCTTATTTGGAAAACAAATGACTGCCAGTTGCACCTGATGAAATGGGTTGCAGCCTACAAAAGCTTATGCCCAAAGAAATTTGTTAGTCTTTAAGGTGCCACAGGACTTTCATTGTTTTTTGTCTTTGAAGAAACTCCTAATTGATTACTGAATGGGCTGGGGGGAGGTCAGAGGGAAAGAAGCACATGATAGTGGTGGGGAGGGGAGTAGAGAGGACAAGAAAAACTGGTCTGGCAGGAGTCAATCTGCTCAGATTAGGGGCAGACAGGCTGGGAGCAGATTCAGGCTGTAGCACTGACCAAGTCCAGCCAGGCAGTCAGAAGCAGAGAGTGAAGTGAAATTGAAACTGAGACCAGAGAAGAAACATTAGAAGGCTGATGTCAGTCTCACACTGCCTCAGGGCATGGCATGCTGAGCTTTCTATGCTTCATGCAGGTAGGTTCCCAGGCAGCTGAGGGAACCTGCATGCAGCATAAAAGCTTCTGTCTTCCCAGCACAGGGAGCAGGGAAAGAGGTGGGGCCACCACAGTCAATCAGGGAAAGCATAGTCATCCACCGCCTTTAATACCAACCACTCAGTACATGGAAGAGACACTGCTCAGTCTCCTGCTCCTGTTGGGGCATATGGAGGTGGCTCACAGTGCCAAGGAGGCAATCAAGGTTCAGAATCTCAGAGGAAAGGGAGCACCACACAGCTTTAGAGAAGACCTGAATCCTGCAGGGTGTCCTGAGCCAAAACATGGGTCCCAGATATAAGGGGCCTTGTTGAGGTCAAGGGTGCAAAAGGTGGGGTCCTTACAGTTCCAGAATCACATAGAGGACTCTCTCCAGTCCTTTGCTACGCTCCCTCATAATTCTTTAATTAATGTTTTTGGCAAATTTCTGTGTGTGGCTCTGAAGTCATCACTCCCAGAACATACTGAGGCTGGTGCCACTACACAGCATACTTACTGCAAAGGCAAAGCCTGCAGGGAGCACCACAGATCCCTACTGAGGTCTGCAGCAACCCAAACCCAAGGTGTGTCGACATAGCAGACCCAGCTTTCCCCTGGTAAAATGCACGTGCCCAGGCTCTTCCTGGCATGGCTTAAAAATAATTCGTTGGCTTTAAATATTTCAACACCCACAGTTACGTCCTTTGGGACTTCAGTGGAACAAAAATAAACCAGCAGAAAGCATAACAGATTTTTGCCTTTTGAGAGTTGGATACTCCAGTCATCAGTGGCCTCAGAAGTAACACCCACCAGCTGCAGAGCAAACTCATGGGAAGCAGGGGGGTGTGTCAAGCTACTTGCTGGGAGTGAAAATTAAAGATCAACCCTCATCCTACAGCCTTTTGCTGCTCACTGGGGAGAGGCTCCAGGCACAGGCAGTGACAGAGGATGCAATATGCAATGCACTATAATCTTCACTAACTGAGAGTGTGCAGTCCTCTGGACTTCAATGCAGAAGCCAGCCCATAGTGGAGGATGTTGAGCCATGAGGGCTGGTGTGTTCAGAGTAGAGTCAGTGATGCCCCCAAAAGGATAACTGAGCCAACAGTTGCACACAAATAAATGGGGTGCAGTTTCCAAGATCCCTCTCTGCCACATATACCAGTGACATACTGAGGGGCAGGCCCTTGGGCTCCAACCTGCAGGGGGCATCAACTTGGCCCCCACACAATGTCACTGGAGGAATGAAGCCACCCCATTCAGGATGGAACTACAGTTAAGTGTGGGGGAGGCAGTACAGTGCTTGGTCGTGTCCTTCACAATGGGGTTGGGGGTGGGGAACACAGGAAGTGCTGGGAATGCCCCATGCATCCTGAAGAGCCAACCCCATCCTGTTCCCCAGGCAGAGAGAGGGGTGGGAGGCTGCCCTGTGGCATCCAAGAGGCTGCGCTGCAGGCATGGCTGGAGCAGCAGGTAAATACAGTGGGGTGCTGACTGGCCCTTTTTGGGGGCTGGCAGGCACAAGAGGTGCTCTTAGGTCTACCTCAGCACGGGACCCCAGCTGAAGGGGTGAGGCTGCCCCATCAAAGCCAGCACCAGGCTGCAGGAGGTGAGATGGGCACTGCGCACAGCAGAGCCAAGCCTGAGTTTGCACCCTCCCCAAGATTCCAGCCCCTCCCTCTGCAGTTACATGGGGGCAGCAGGCACAAGGTGACAGGGTCACAAATGAAAACTTGGCCCCTGGGCACTGGAGCTCCTCCGTATACCACTGCCATACACTCACTAAAAGAGACAGGAAGTTGTGTAAGCAAATGCCCAGATGGAACTCAGCACCAGTAGATATCAGTGAGTCCCAGAACTGTGTGGGATTCACAAAGGGAGCAGACATTTAGAGGTATCAAAAGAACAGTCAGTGTTACATGTGATAAGGTAAAGAGATATAAATGCTTGCAATTTGGGACAGAAGCCGGCAGAAACTTCTCTTTTAGTTTTCTCCACAAGTGTCTGCAACTGGGTTTCATGCACCTTCCTCTAAAGTAACTGGTGCTTGCTAGTGTCAGAGAAAGAGACAGGAGAATGACCGGGACGGTCCACTGAGCTGATCCAGTCAGGCGATTCCTGTAGAGCAATGGGAGGAGTAGGAAGAGACTGGGAATGTGGGAGATATGGGAGGAGCTGAGGAAGCTCTGTTCTGTCGAGTGTACACTCCTCCTTTCTCTCACTGTTCTTTTTGAATGTTTGCCCAAATGAATTTCCAGTGCAGCTGCCCTGTGATGTCTCATCCAGGGATCTTCCCCAAACTTAAACTAATTCTTGCAGCACCAACAATAGGCAACACAGTATTAAACAACAATAATATTAAATCAAAGCATGTTTAGTTCCTCCCCGATGGGGGTATCATTCTTCTTTTATCAAAGGCTAGAAGAGAACTACTGAGGGAAATCTATTCTGAACCAGGTAAAGAAACTGCACCTACAACAAATTTTTGAGAGCGTATTCCCCAAAGAAGGGGTTACCCATAACATGCACAGCACCCAGTCATGTAAATAAACAGACCCAGACATGCCGCCACTTTGAATAGTTGAGGACAGGTCACATCCAACTGCAGGAGTCAAAGAAAAGAAAGAGAGTTCCTCTGAGCAACTAGGTTTGCAGAACAGGCTACTCCACAGAACTGGAAGGAGGCCATCTTAGTCAGATTTGCTGGGAGCAAGGGGCATGAGCAGAGCTGTGTGGGGAGCTTAGGGCTGGAACAGCAGGGAGTGGAAGACAGAATGTTTCATACCGCTGTTACCTTCATTCCTCCTCCTCCCTTCCCTCTTATTTATGGTGTCTTGGTTCAGATTCTATTGTAAGATCCTTGGGGCAGGGACCATGTGAGCATAAATGTGCAGCACCCTGAACAAAGGGGCCTCAGTCACGATTGCCAATGATATATATAGAGAAAGATAGACACTTTCCCCTGCTCCCCTTCTACAGTGCAACAGCAGTTAGTATCTGCAAATGCAATTCACTCTGTCCTTCAAATGGCATTTTTGACTGTGGCTCTGGGAAAGGGGAGACAATATGAAAGCAAGGAGAAATTAAGGAAGCTCAAACTTCTTCTCGTCTGCTCTGCTGGCTCCTGAGTAGGTGTGCCCCAGTAATGATGGTTGAGTCATGCTGGCCAGGGCTTCCTCTTATAAAATCTCTTAACTGCCTTTGTGGGTGGCTATTGATCTGCCCTCTGGTCGTTCAGCATCTGATGACTGGGTAGCACAGGTGTCAGCAGCAGGTTTCATGAAAGATCTGATCAATTTACCAGAAGGGGACCTAATCAATGACTTTTGCTGCCCATTTGCAATCTGAACACTGGCTGGCCTCTGTAAATCTCTATCCAATAGCTGTGTTCGTTGCAATGAAGGATCCAAGTGCCTGACTTCACAAGCTCAGTCTGTGAATGTAGGGCACTAGTACTTAGAGTCACACTTCTTGTTGCTGAGATCATGAGGAGCTCCACCCCAGTCTACCAGTGCCAGGAGTCACACTCCCAGCCCTTGAGCACTGGAGCCACCCACGAGCACTGTGATTTATACAGCCAGTGCTAAATACAGAGGTGTAAGTTTTAGACACCTCTACACTAACTTAGATTCCTACAAAACAAATAAGGAGTCCTGTGGCACTTAAGGACTAACAAATTTATTTATTGTATGAACTTTTGTGGGAGAAAATCCCACTTCCTCAGACCCTTTGAAGATGGGAAACATACAGAATGGGAGGAAATAAATGCAGGGAAGTGTAAGTCATAGGATCAGGTCAGACTGTAACAACAAATCAAAGCTGTTGTTAAGATTCAAACACTGGGGAACAGCATATAGAGGAAGATGACATCAAATCACCTGTTGTAATGAGAGAAAAATCCAAAGTCCCTCTTTAGCCTTGAAGCAATAGTCAAATTTGAAAATGAATTCTAGCTCTGAAGCTTCCTTCTCTTTGAAGCCTGGAGCTGTTATTCATTTGCCTGAGCACGGCAATTAACAAATTGTCAATGGAGTGATCGGGAAGACTGAAATGCTCACCCACTGGTTTTTGAATGTTGTGACTTCTTAGGGACTTTGGATTTTGTCCCATGAAAGCTCATTCAATAAATAAATTTATTAGTCTTTAAACGCCACAGGACTCCTTGTTTGTTTTGCTGAACTAAACTAACTTGACTGCCCCTTTGAAATTTGGTTACGTTTCTACGCACTCAGCTTTTCTTTCACTCCATCATTAGACCCTTTTAGGGCTTGTCCACCCTGAAAATGCTGCAGCTGCACTTCTGTAGACCTTCAGTGAAAACGTTATCTACGCCAAACAGAGGTTTTCTTCCATTTGCATAGGTACTCCCCCTCACCAAGAGGTGGAAGAAATGTTGATGGGAGACCCTCTCACCAATATAGCATTGTCTATGCCAGGAGGTGGGTCATTATAACTATATCACTCAGAATTTCCCACACCTCTGAGAAACCTACTTATACCAACATCAGTTGCTAATGCAGACCAAGTCTGAGGCTCCCTTCCTGATCTACTACTGGGCTCTTCCCCTTTTAATGGTCCCTTACAATATATACTAACTACTTATGCTAAACTTTCTGTTCCACCTTGTATTTAGCTGTGACACTGGGATTTCCCCTCCCAGACCTAAGGAAGATCTCTGTGTTGCTTCAAAACTTGTTGCTCTCCCATCCATGGAAGCTGGTCAAATAAAAGTTCTGAGTTTACATGGAGCTCTTCTTCAACCACAGAAGTGGGTCCAGTGAAAGATATTATCTCACCTATCTTGTTGCTGTGATAGTCTGTAACCCACACAGCCACAGGCAATTCAAGAACTACCTGTTTGGACAGGCTATCCTCTGGCCCCACCCCTTCAGCCCAAAGCACTGCCCTTTCTCACATCACAGCACCTCCCTCAGTGACTCAGGTGGCAGGCCAGCCATGTGAGCCCAGTCAGCATAAGCACCCACACAGCCTGGTCTGGGACTGGGTGGTCCACCCCTGCCCCCAGAGCATCCTGAGCCACAAAACTGACCCCCAGGCCCCTCAGCACTGACTTAGCCTGCCCAGGCCTTGACCACTGCCGCACTGATGTGGCCTGGCCAGCCCCAGCCCCCTCACTGCTGATGTGGCCTGGCCAGACACAGCCCCAAGCCCCCAGTGCCAGCAAGGCTTGGCCAGCCCAAGAATTCCAATGCCACTGTGATGGCCTGCACCGTACACCAGCCCAACCCGCTCCATGGTTGGCTGATGGCTCTTCTGCCCACACTACCCAAGTGCTGGCCACCAGCACTCCAACTCCCATCCACCTGCTTCAGCAGCGAGGGCCTCCACTGCCAGGCCCATGGGAGCAAATGCAGCAGAAGGGGTGGAAGGGAAAGCTAAGCCTTACATACCCAGTGCCCATAGACACACAGCTACAACTGCATTGTCTATTAGAGCCTCCTGATATTATTTTGCTTCCTTCACCCTTCCCCTCTGACTCCCCTGCATAGGAAACACACTCCTTATACCTGCATAGACTCAAAGGGTCAACTGCAGAGGTGATGTGTAAATTGGGGAGGTGTAGGTTACACTGGAAAGTTATTTTCAAGTAAATGGCTTGAAGCTGGAGTAATATATTCTAAAATGGGTGGAAGTAGAGCAGGGCAAAAATTTTTGCCCACAACTTTTCTGAGCAAATGCAAATTTAGCAACAGAAAAATGTTTCCCAAACTTGTTGTATTGTAGCCACGTCAGTCCCAGGATATGACAGAGACAAGGTGGGTGAAATCTTTTATTGAACCAATTTCTGTGGCTGAAGAAGAGCTCTGTGTAAGCTCAAAAGCTTGTCTCGCTCACTGGCAGAAGTTGGTCCAATAAAAGATATTGCATTATTCACCTTGTCTCTCAAAATTGTATCTCTTTCATCCAACTGTTTTCCTGCTGAAAACAAACCAAAAAATAAATTTAAAAAAAAAAGTTAAAACCTTTTATTTTAACATCTTTTAGGTGGTCTAATTTTTCATCTTGAAGCAGCTCTTTATTTTGGAATTTTCCTTTCAGTTTTGTCTTTTCAAAATGCAAAAATAGTTCAGAAAAGCTCCAAATCTGAATGGATGATTTTGTTCAACCTGAAACAAACTTTTTTTTTTTGATTCACCAGACATTTCCAAAATTTCCTTTTCAGTTTGATCCAAAATGAAAATTTTTTCCCCAGTTTTTCAGACTGGCCAGCGGAAAATCCATTATTCATATAGCCCTAGTTGCAAGTTCCATTAGCTAGCGTAAGACCATAAAGCTAATGCCAGCGACTGACACTCTGTGTAGACATGCTGAGTTATGTCTGCTGACTCCTGGAAGCTGGTGAATTCTCTTAGCTCAAATGTAGGATGTCAGAGTGTTTGGCAGATCGCTGTGAGGCACAGTGTATAGGGGGAAATGTCCTGCATGAGAAAACCCAGCTTCTGACTTAATGTCATTATTGAATTTAACAATAAAGTAAATTCTAGAATGAGGATAAGTTTGGACAACATCTAATGAGTAGTTACTCTATGCTAAGCAGGATGGCAACTCCACTTTGATACCACATGGAGGAAGGCTACATCCATTTAGACTTACCGCTGAATCTGGCTTTCAGACAGAATGGATCCACTCACCAAGGCAAGGTGTGCAAGCTTTATAAATACTAAGGATGGCAGATAGTGTTTTAATAATAGCATTAAAGGTGTCTATTGCTGAGCAATAGTCAGAAATGAGATTATTGCTGTTTACGTGCCAAAGTCTGAGTTTCTAGTAATGCTCCTTTGTTTCATTGCTATTATTTCAATCTCAGATGTGAGGCTCCATCTTTAGAACAAGATGCCATGTCAGGGTACAAGCAGATGGTAGGTAGGCTCTGAACAATGACAGAGTAGTTCACTGTCGTTGGGTGGTTGGTTAACAGAAAGTGGATCAGTCAAGTGATGAATACATTCTAATAGGTGGGGAGGCATACCTCTGACTTTGGAACGGTGACCTGTGTAACATACATTAGAATTGTGATAAGAGAGTGGAGCACTCAGCCATCCAAAGGTGAGTGTCTCCTTTCTTGTAGACAAATGACACAGGGTTAGCTGTGTTAGTCTAGTTCCACAAAACAAACAAGGAGTCTGGTGGCACTTTTAAAGACTAACACATTTGTTTTCACATAAGTTTTCATGGGAGGTACAAATCTAGTGTGGAAGACATAAAAAGCTCATGCAAAAAATAAATATGTTAGTCTTTAAAAGTGCCACGAGATTCCTTGTTTGTTTTCCTTTCTTGTAAGTCTGCCAAGCTGTGGACTGCACTGGATAGGGTACTGAGGGACCTTAGCCAGGGTTATTGAAGGACCACCCCCTTCCCATGACAAGTCACGGGCCCTCGTGTAGTTGATAGTTGTCACAACCTTTCTTCTTAATCTTCAGCAACCCTGCTAGTACAACTGTGTTACTTCCCCTCACCTGTGACCTGCAGCCCCCTGCTATTCTAGTCCTGGGCATCCCACACACAGCCTTGCTGTTGTCCCTCACCTTTGACCTGCAGCCCCCAGACACTCCACTCCTGAGCTCTTCATGCTACTCTGTTCATGCCCTTCACTCCAAAATGAAAGGCTAACCCTGAAATTCATTGCATGCTTGAGCTTGTGCTTTTAACCCAAAAACCCTCAAATACACTGGGCTGTATCTTGTTTCACAGGAAGAAAATAGCAATCGGATGGATATTCCATCCTCAAGCCACAGAACTTGCCCAGCAGTTAGAAACAATGTAATATCACTATCAAGCATTATTTTTACTCACATGAGAAAGGTCCCTTCCAAAGCATTGTTGATGAGAGTAAAGACTCAGGAGTTATCAGTAATTCAGGCAACCACTGCACATCACATGTGAGGTCATTAGTTTACTATGAAAAGAGTTTGCACTTCTACATCATACGTGGATCGCAAAGCATTTTACAAACATTATTAATTAATCTTTAATGAATAATCATTGATATCCCTTTAACCCAGTAAAGTAGATTAGTATCTTTATCCTCATTTTAGAAGTGAGGAAACTGAGGCACAGAGCAGGGACAGCCAAGACATCTAGACTCCTTACTACCATTGAAATCTTCTTGGGTTATCTCAGTGAAAGCTTTTGTCCGCTATTTTGCTGTATGGCTTACCCCACATACCTACCACCATTCTGTGAGTGAGAAGTAGCTCAGTGAGCACACAAGGACCAAAATTTGCACTAGAATCTGGGTACTCACTGAGTAGTGTAGCATTTTACCTTCTTGTTACGTGATCCCAGCTGTGAGACACCCACGGGCTGATTTTATCATTAACATTTTAGACATTGTAATTTGAATGAGAGAATGAAGGATGCATTTCAGTCTGTGAGTGCCCATGAGCATACATCCCAGCATGAGTATGAACATCTCTGGGTGTATGTGGTGTGTGACTGCATGTATGTGGAGGTCTGAAGTACTGGTGCACTCAAGAACATCATCTGGTAAGCACCTATAGCATATTTCCTACAGTGAGTTCCTAGAGGACAAATGCAGTTAGTTTGTGAAATGTTCTAACACTTTCCTGTGAAATGGTCTGTTAGCAGATGGACTAATGATACAGTTATAGCTACTTTATGTCACTGGAGGAGCACAAACCAGCCAGAGTGTTCCTGTGAATTCTGCCTTTAATTATGTAGAATAGAAAAATCTTGGTTCTGGGTTTCTCCTATCCTAGCCCTTTACAGGCAATTAAAAATAACAATCAGTTCCAGGAACAAAAACACTCTTTGTGCCTAGTCTGCTTGAAGGAGTAAAATAGAAATAGTGGAAATATTAATCTACCTATATGCACACACATTTCCTTTTAACTGCCATAACAAAAGCCAGCTGCATAGATTTTGCTACGACACTTGCACCCACCTGCCTCTTCTTTCAAGTGTTAATCTGACTTAAAAGGCTGAATTGACAGTCCTAAATCAGTTCTTGATCCAGTTTGGTGGCATGCAGCAGCTCCGTTAAACCCTGGTTTATCTCTGATGGATCATCTCTAGTGCTTCTCTTGAAACAAACCTTCTTCTTTAGCTGTTACGTGTAGCGAGACTGCCTCACTACACCAGCCTATATTCAGAAGGGCTTTAGGACTTCTGATTCACCTCTTTAAGATTAATAACATGTTACAGCACCAAGTCGGTAATAGGGGCAGCTGGGTGTTTCCCTCTCTTTGTTTAGCCTTCCACGCACTTCACCGTGGGAGCAGGTTTTCACCTGGTGCACGTAGGAATTATTTTGGAAGTATCCCAGAACTGTTGAGAGTTGAGTGAATGTTCTTCTGTGAAGGGGAAAGGGTCATCTAACCTGTAAGGCCTTCTTTTGGGAAAAAAATTAATCAGATAGTAACTAAAACCTGGTGGATGTGATTCCCTTGCATTTTCAAAAGCTTTTATATAAGACTCGTCACAAAAGGCTGTTAAGCATAATACATAACCCCTGGATGTGGGATGAAGTCTTGTTGCAAGTTAAAAGCAGGCTACTTGAATAAAGAGTCCTAGTGAAAGACTAGCTCTCAGAGCTGAGGGAGGACAAACAGTGAGGTGTCCCAAGACTATGATGGTGCCCCAAGACTGTAGTATGATGACAGTTGTTTAAAGGTTTTATCAATGATCAAGCAAAGGAAGCAGCAAAAGCTCAAGTTGGAGTAAAGAGGCTATTATATCTTTGCTATGTCTACACTGCCCCACATCTTTCAAAAAAAGGCTTTTTTGAAAAAACTATTTTGAAACAAATTTGAAATAGTTTTTCAAAAGAACCTTATTTTGATAAATGTTATTTTGAGAAAGGAGTTCTCCATCTCGAAATAAGGCAGTTTTTTTTTTCCCGAGAACAAAAGTCCACAGTGGACTCTCTTTTTCAAAAAAAAGAGAGCCAGTTGAAAAGATGGACAGGCTTTTTCAAAAAAAAGCCATTGCCGCGTCCGGCAATGGCTTTTTTCAAAAAAGCTTTTTTTGAAAAAGCCCTTTTTTCTGAAAGGCGACTAGGTTTAACCTTCCCAAAAAAGCACTCAAGGATTTCAAAATACTGGGGGGCTTTTTTCCTAAAAGGTTTTTTTCAAAAAAAAAGGTGCTTTTTCAAAAGAAGCTGGGTTTTGCTTTTTCAAAAATGTGTTGTGGTGTTTCAATACACCGGAACTCTTTTTTTTGAAAAAGCAAAACAGCTCCGCGGACACAGAAAAGTTTTTTTGGGATAAGCCTCCTTATTCCAAAAAAAAACTTTCCAGTGTAGACATGCCCTTTGTGTATGGCACTGATGTGGCTGAGACTGGAGTACTGTGGCCTTCCTATTCTGGTGCCCACAATTCAGGAAGGATGTTGATAAATTGCAGGGGGTTTGGAGAAGCCATGTTCCCTCTAAGCTGCGCATGTGTGTGCATGCACACAGGTCGTGAAACCCACATGCACAACAAAATAAAGTGCATACAAAAAGATTCAACAGTGTGCACAAATTTGGACACTGATTCTGAAAATTTGCACAAAAGGAATTTTTGTGCACATAGCCTATGAAAAATTAGAGGGAACATTGCAAAGAAGACCCACGAGAATGATTAAAAGATTAGAAAACATGCCATACATTGATAGACTTAAGTAGCTCAAGCTATTTAGCTTAACAAACAGAGGGTTAAAGGTTGACTTGATTACTTAAGTACCTACATAGGAAACAAATATTTGATAATGGACTCTTCAATCTAGCAAAGAAAGGTACAACACAATCTAATGGCTGGAATTTGAAGCTAGACAAATTGAGAGTGGAAATAAGGTGCACATTTTTTAATAATGAGAGTATTTAACCATCAGAATAGCCTATTTTTCCCTAACACTGAATTACTGTGGCTTGCCTCTGAAGAAAAATATTTAGGTATAATGTAGCTACCTCAGGGTGGATGCCTGCCTTGAGTATGGCAGCCATCCAAAAGCCAAAGTGGTGAAGTGTGCATTAAAAAACAGTATAGGAAATGAGTAAGATGTGTTTTGATGGCACAAGAATACGTTGAATAGTCTTCTTTTGTCCTTAAGCAAGACCTAAGACTGAAGATAGACAAGAGAGATCGTTAGAAGAGGGATGAGATGTCATGAAGGGACATGACAGAAAAAGTAGGATTTTGTAGCCTGAAAATAATTGAATGGGATTTACTGGAGAAATTTAAAGGATTGTGAAGGAAGCAGATCATGGCCTGCTTTTATACATTGTCCCATGATGGGGTGACTCTGTTAAATTAGTAGCCAGGGGAGTGTCAGTGGAAAATCTGAGAGGATTTGCGACCCTTCTTTGACAAATACGAATAAGAAGAGGATCAAGGATGGTGTAGGTCCCTTATTGAGTGGGGCAGGTATCCTCATGAAGGAGGATGAGGAAAAAGCTGAAGTCTTCGATGCTTCTTTTACTTCTGTTTTCACAGGCAGGGCCTGCTCCCAGCCCACTACACTGGGTATGACAGATTGGAGAGAAGAGAGGCTCTTGGTGACAGAAGATCAGGTTAGGGACTACCTAAAGAAGCTGGATATGCACAAGTCCATGGGCCAGGCGACCTGCATCTGAGGGCGCTGAGGGAGTTGGCTGATGAGATAGTAGTACCGCTGGCCATTATCTTTGAAAACTTGTGGCGAACAGGGAAGATGCTGGAGGACTGGAAAAAAAGCAAATATAATGCCTATCTTCAAGAAAGGGAAAAAGGAGGATCCAGGGAATTACAGACCGGTCAGCCTCACCTCAGTCCCTGGAAAAATCATGGAGCAGCTTCTCAAAGAATCCATCCTGAAACAATTGGAGGAAAATAGAGTGATCAGGAACAGTCAGCATGGATTCACCAAGGGTATATGATGCCTGACCAACCTCATTGCCTTCTATGATGAGATGACTGGATTTGTGGATATGGGAAGAGTCATTGACATGATATACCTCGATTTTAGCAAGGCTTTTGATACAGTTTCCCACAGCATTCTCCTTGGCAAGTTAAGGAAGTATGGGTTGGATGTGTGGACTGTAAGGTGGATAGAAAACTGGCTAGATCAATGGGCTCAGTGGGTATGAATCAATGGCTCCGTGTCTAGTTGGCAACCAGTAACGAGTGGTATGTCCCAGGGGTTGGTCCTGAGGCTGGTTCTGTTCAACATTTTCATTAATGATCTGCATGATGGGATAGACTGCACATTCAGTAAGTTTCTGGATGACACCATGCTGGGGGAACAGTAGACACGCTGGAGGGCAAGGACAGGATTCAGGGAGACCTTGACAAATTGGAGCAGTGGGCCAATAGAAAGCTCATGAGGGTTAACAAGGAAAAGTGCAAAGTACTGCACTTGGGACGGAAAAACCCCATTCACTGCTACAGGCTGGGGAGCAATCAGCTAAGTAGCAGCACTGTAGAAAAGGACAGGGGGGGTGGTAATGGTGAATGGGAAGCTGGATATGAGTCAACAGTGTGCTCTTACTGCCAAAAAGGCCAATTGCATCCTGGGCTGCATCAATAGAAGTGTTATCAGCAGCTTTACGGATGTGATCATTCCCCTCCATTTGGCACTGGTGAGGCTGCTTCTGGAATACTGTGTCCAGTTTTGGGCACCCCACTACAACAAGGATGTGGACAAATTATAAAGAGTCCAGTGGAGGGCAACAAAAATGATCAAGGGGCTGGAGCACAAGACCTTTTAAGAAAGACTGAAGGAACTAGGCTTATTTAGCCTGCAGAAGGGAAGACTGAGGGGGGATTTGATAGCAACCTTCAACTACTTGAAGGGATGCTCCAAGGAGGATGGAGCTTGGCTGTTCTTGGTAGTAACAGAGGACAGAACAAGGAACAATGGTTTCAAATTGCAGCTGGGGAGGTCGAGGTTGGATGTTAGGGAAAAACGTTCTTACTAGGAGGGTAGTGAAGCATTGGAATGGGCTAGCTCAGGAAGTGATGGAATCTCCATCTTTGGAGATATTTAAGGCTTGGTTAGACAAAACCCTGGCTGGGATAATTTAGTGAAAGTCGTCCTGCTTTTTTGGCAGGGGGCTGGACTAGATGACCTCAGGAGGTCCTTTCTAACCCTATGATTCTATGATTCTGTGAATAGGGCTTACAGATTTTGACCCAACATGTGATGCTGAGGCTTAAAGGGGGCTACCCAGAGTGGGCTCAGAGGCTCGTAAATATCACAAAATGCCTACAAAAGCAGAGAGCTCAAACATTCCTGCAAACCTTAACTGGCAGTTTCCAGCACTCAGGGCAATTTACGTAAATGATATATCTCTCCCAGAGACTGGAAAAGATTTCATAACTCCACAGGGGTGGGGTTCCCTGTGCCCCAAGGCAGACAGATTATCTCATGGTCACCACACCCCACTTCTGAGACAGTTGCCCTGTTCCTTCTCATCACAGCATCACTGGTCACCTCTCTCTCCTTTCACCCACCCTCTTTCTGCTTCCTGTACCACCCCTTCCCTATCCAGGCCAGAATGGACTCGCCTCAGTGGTGCGTCACACAAAGCGTTTTGTCTCACCTGCCATTTCCTCCCCTCCCTCATGCTTTCCTGTCACCCATACTTCATTCTCCTTGGGAAACCAGAGGGCAAGCATTAAACCCTGGACTCATTGTGATCATTCTCCTGAAGAGTGCCCTGGCGATGCTGATGGCTCATGTCTTTGCTCCCCTATCTGAGTCAGGCACCGGAGCCTCAACAGATCAGGAAGCAATAGCAATACCGTACAAACCAGAGGGATCACAAAGTGCTTTACAAGCAAAAGCCCCAATGTGGCACTTTAAATGTCACAGACAGCCAAATGCGCCCACACAGAGTCCCCATCCATGAAGGAAGATTGCAGGATTGGGGCATAAATAGCCAGGAACCACTTCACCTGACTGTGAAACGCAATCTCTGGCAGGGTGGACTATGTAGTCATTTGAAAGCAGAGCAGTTTAGGACAGAAAGTGCAAACAAATCCTCTCTGCAGCATGGAATAACCTGAGCTGGAATACGGCCATGCAGTGGAAATTACCTTTTGTGAAAAGTGCTGTGACACATTTAATGATTACAGCTGGTGAGGAGGATGGCTACATAATAAAACCGAGAATTAACAATACACAGCCTAGCATCTGAATGCTTGGACAAGGTGAGGATTAGCCTTATTTTAAGAAAAGAGCCTCCAACAGCTAACACATGCTCCAGATACATCACACACCTTCCCTGTGGTCCGTGGATCCTTGCAGAGAAAAAAAGGCTGGTTCAATGGCTAGACCACTGTCCTGGGTTCAGTTCCCTGCCACCCCAGCAGAAAACAGCCTCCTTTCTGTGGACCCCATGACTGGTGAATTCCTGATCACCTGCAGTCTTTCAGTGAGGATTGGCTGGCTGGCTGGCTAAAGGCTATGCTGTAACTCAAATAAAAGTGATGGGTTTGATGCAGGTATTACTGTGGGAGGTTCCTGGGCCTCTGTTATACAGGAGCTCAGCCTAGATGATCACAGTGGTCCTTTCAGACCTTAACACTTATGAATCTACTAAGACATGGTGGAGCCATAACATCTGTTAATCCCAGGACCATGGCAGAGCGCAGAGTACAACTACTCAGTAGAGTGAACCACAGTGGCCTCTCCTGAGCCATTCCATAGGGACTGCAGTTAAGTGGAGCAGACGCCTTCGCTTTGATTTGTGTGTGTACCTTATACTCACCCATGAGGGAGCAGTAATCAGCTGTCGAGGGTGTGGGAAACTGTACCTTTGAGAGGCCTGTATTGCGTAGTGTAGAGGCATTTGGAGCTAAGACACTGAATGAAGCAGATCTCTGACAACCGCTTTAATCTCGCAGTGCTTACTGTGCACTGCAAAGACAGGCAAAGGCCACAAGAAATGTTTTTGAGAAAGGCCCTTTATTCTCTAGAGCAGTGGTTCTCAACCTTTTGCAGGTCACGACACACTTGGTGGTGTATCGTGACCGTACAGGACACACCAGCCCACCTCCCCCAGGCCAAATCCAACCATTTCCCCAGCTCTGGTTGCCCAAACACCCAGAATCAGCAATGGGAAAATCACAGGTTCTGCTGAAAAAAACAAGAAGTCCTGTGGCACGTTTAAAGACTAACAAATGTATTTATTGCATGAGCTTTCATGGGAGAAAAATCCTACTTTGTCAGATTCTTTGAAGATGGGGGAGCTTACAGAATGGGAGGAAAATAAATGCAGGGAAGTGTTAAGTCATACGATCGGGTCACAATGTAACAGCAAATCAAAGCTGAAGGTAGTGGGAATGCACTCCCCCTCCCCATCTCCTCACCCTCCAATGCAGTAGCTGAACCGAGTGGGCACACATTTTCGCACTAAAGTCATGGAAGCGTCTGTCTCTAGCAGATTGTGCCAGGCCACGTCTGCAGTTCTCATGTCATCTGAATGCCTGAAGAGTCATTTGAATCATGTATTTCTGACAATGCGCCTGAGCCTGAGTCATCCAAAAGGACAGAGGTTATGTGGTAAAAATAGACTCTTAAAGCATTTCAACCAGTGAAACGAGTCCTGTCTCACACCATGCAGGTAGAGCTGTGCAATCTGCACATGCACTATGCAGTAAGGTCCCATGTGATGGAGCTGTAATGGACCCAAGCAGGAACATCAACTACACCAGTCATCAACCAGAACTGAACACTTCTGCTACAGTTTTGTTAGCTGCAAGTGGTGGGCTTCTTTAATCCCTAGGGCCAGTCCCTAGCTGTTGCATAATCACTTACACTAAGCCAAGGGCTGCTTGCATAACTTCATAAGCAGTATGGTTATCCCGACACAGGTGGACCATAGCTTGAAAAGATGGCTTAGCATCCTTCATGTATGAATGTTGCAATACTGACAAAGCATCTGAGTGGCTCGTAGGGTACACAGCCTCAGAGTGCATGAAAATCCTTTAGGAACCTCAGTCTCCACATGGAGTTCTTTAGGCCTACAGCAAAGCATCTGATCCTGCTCCATGGCGCAAAGCCCTTTCAGTCCAACCAACGGCCAAAATCATGGAACAGAAAGCAAATTCTGAAGGAGTGTCATTCCAAATACTGCTGCCTTGGTCACCTCTCTGGTCCATTGTTCTGACGTTGTCCTCTGCCCTTTGAGGAGCCCGCCTTTATCGCCTCATCCTTCTCGGCAGCACACACCAGTTTCTTATTCTTATCTTCTAGGCCATTCACATTTTAGCCCATCCTGTCTATTATCTTATTGTGATGATCTTATAACAACACCCTGGCCAAGGACTTCTGGCACACATTGAGTCCTGCCAACTCCATGATACCTCAGGTAAATCATTAATCTGTATAACTTAGTTCCCCATCTTTAAAAGGAAAATAATACTTCCTTTGTCAGGCTCTATTTAGACTGTAAGATTGTTAGGCCTGGATTCTCTTCCTGTGTCTATGTAAAGTGCTTAGTGCAATGGGGTCCTGAACTTGAAGGATGTGGGGTCTGTGTGCTGCTCTAAGACAAATGAAGAATAATGAAATTCATCCATGTGAAGGGTGAAGCATAAGACCTATGAACTTCAAACTCCTAGTACATAAGTGGGACTTCAGTACTTAAGTCTTGTGACTATGCACTAAATTCATCCCCAGTGAATAGGAAATCGGAACATTATTTGCCAATGGGTCAATTTTCCTGATCCCCTTCTCAGCAGCTGAGTGGAAGGGCATGGATCACTTGTGCTGTAATGTCCATCCTACATCTGGTAGAATTGCCCCAGTTGAGTGCGGTTCAAGGTCCTTCTTGTCCATACATGCTAGCCTCAACGCTAGTAAAGTCCAGTAACTGTCTAGTGTTCAACCAACTGGAGGGTTGCAACCACAGGAAGAGTATGAATGAGTTATGTATAATATGCCACACACCTGTGTGACAACCAGAGGGGGGGAGAGGTTTACCCATCCAGCATGGTCACCTCCAGGACAACCAAAGGATTAAGTCCATCTGCTATGCCCACCTCCATGACTGAGGAAGAATGGAGAACAGAAATACAAGTGGTTTAATTCTTACAAAGTGCTTTTAATCAGTAGATCCCAAAGCACTTTACAAAAGGGAAAAGTGAGAAGCTAAGATCTATGAGAACATGACAGCAAGGGCTTGGCTGAGCCATTGCTGATACTGTAATTATGTACTGATGTGAAACAATAAAACAAAATGTTTATTAAAATGTGTACAATAATAATCTCTTCTTGTATTTTTAGATGGCTCTCATCTTCTCATATAGTGACCTCTGTGTTTCTACCCCAACACTACAACAGAGCATTGATCCTGATAATAGTGTTAGGAGTCAACTGCTGGTATCCTGGCTTCCAATCAGGCGCTTCTACCATCTGGACAACACTTCTCTATTAGAGCCAGGAAGGGAATCCAAGAGGCTTGACTCCTAGTCTCTTTTGCTCAAACCAGCCAGACCACACTCTCCTCGTAAAGCTGGAAACAAAATCATGGAGTCCAGTCACTGAATCCTAAAAGGTGCCCATTCATCCTGAGACAACACAAAGGAATCTGTTTACGCACTGGAAGAACAACAGGATGCAAAGCACAAGGAGAAACCAAAGGAAATCAAGATCAGCATTAAATTCTTTAATACAAAAAAAAAGTTTGTCATTGTTGTAGTTAAGATATATCTGTAATTTCATGTTTGTTTAAAAATAAATATGTATTATGGAATATCTTGAAAAAAATTCACTAGACAATATGTATTGTTAATATCTTTTTTCCCCGCAATTATTACAGATAAACAGTAGCACCAATAAATAAAAGGATAACAAATATTAAAATTAAAAAAGGAGAAATTCAGGCTGCAGAATTTTTCTATTGTTCCTGTTTTTTGTTTTTATATTTATAAAAAAATTGTAGTGTCTATTTAATCCGAATCACACATATACATAAACATATATATATATACACACACACATAACCAAATATATATATAGTATGTAGATGTATATCTAACCCTTGTCTCAATAGGAATGTGTAGGGATGGGTGTTAATTAAATAACTGCCTATAACATGCTACTGAGTCTGCCAACAATTGAGGAGAGATGGGTTGGGGCAATAGAAGGGTTAAACTTATACACAATCAGTTAAAAAAAGAGGTATGGTTTATAAATAGCTGAAATTAAATATTAACAAAGAATACTGAAAAATCCCTACTCTTTAATTAAATTATGTTTAATTTCTAATTTAAAAAGGGATGATATTAAATAAGTATATAAAACACTTTCTCTTTTCCCCTCGAAAGCCTCTGTCTTGAGCACGACACAGCAAAAGTATATACATGATGGGTGCAGGCATGCACCCATGTGTCTTCCTCCTCCTGAAAGCCATCAGTTGGATGGGAAATTCCTAGTGGTTAGTAGTCACTTGTTATAAGTCTGTTTTTTTAGACCTTCTTGTCTTTGTGGAATCTTTCATTTGGTACATTATTAGGCGTTGAAAGTTCAGCTGAAGGTGGTGTTTGGCAGCATTCTGACACAAACCAAGTACCCTTTTGATTAGTGTTTTTTAATCACAGAACTGGATCACATATCCACACAGACATACAAGCACATCTTGGGGTGTGGGGGTGTGTGTATGTGTGTGTGTGCACCCATGTGTTGGGGGAGGGAGCACACATTACAGAAAGATATATTGATATATGGCCAAGGTTTTCAAAAGTGCCTAGAAATTTCAGGTGATGCTTTGTGGGTGTGCAACTGGAGACTTCTTAAAACAGGCCTGAAGTTGAGAGAAGAGGTGAAAAGCAGGCCTCCTTAGGGTGTCTCCTACCAAGCACTCAAAACATAACACACCACAAATCACCCCGCCTTAGAGTATGCGCAACATGCCTCAAAGTGTCACGTGATCAGGATTCACTGCCAAATTTGGTCCACTAGTTGGATCATTTTGCTTCCTCGGCCTGGGCCATGTACTGACAGGGAGTGCGACGTGAACGCTGATCCATGCTCCCCCACACCAAAGCACTAGGCATTTTGGAAGATCTTGGCTGTATATATAAAATAAATCATGTATAATTATATACACAGACATACACCTAATATGTTCATAGACACACACATACACACCCCACTCCTGTGTAGACACTTTTGATTAATATCCCTTTTCAGAAATATTCCATGAGCGTCTTGGATGCTTTTCAGTGGCAGCTCTTTGCATGAAGAGAGCAGACAGTGCCGAATGGCTGCCTGGCTATGCACTGGTCCCCATTCTTGTTTCAGCGCATTGCAGGCCTCAGGTGGTTTTGTAGCCACTAAGTGAAATACCGGTAGCTAGATTCTTGTGATACTTCCACAAGGGGAAAGGTTCGTGCATCAGCTGCCCACCATCCTTAAGGCCAGACTATAGCCTCGACAGAGTTTCTAAAGCAAGTTAAGTCAACGCCAAATGTACACTGACATCCTGTGTCCCAGCAAGGCAGACAGGTCATGAAACAAGTAGGGAGAAGGTCAGGGGGAGGAAGGGGAGAAGGAATCCTCAATCACGCAGAGGGCCCAGTGTCCTAAGCCCTTTTCTTGACTAGCCCAAGGCACCACTCCTTGAAATCCTCTGCCTCTCCTCTCTGGTTCCTCTTCTCCCCAGCACAGGGAAGAGAAGGTGGTTTGTGGAACAGCACACTCAGAGAAACAACGGAGGCCGCACAAGTCAGAGTTAAGAAGGGTACACCCAGCGCTTTTGCTTAAGTTCAGTCTTGGCTTTTTTCTTATGCCTCAAGTAGCCCACTTGTGTCCACAGCAGTCGAGTATATCCAGTGAAGACACCAATAACATTAGCAACGTTCAAAAAAAATTCAGTGAGCGTACATACACACTCACTCACACACATATGTGGTTAAAATATATATATACATATATATATATATATACACATATATATATATATTTTATTTAGTTATTTACTTATACACCTATATGTGTGCGTATGTTTGGGAATTCTATAAAATACACCCCTATAGTCTTCCTGGCTCTGTTATTTAGCAGCATGAAAAGAAAAAAAAAAGTTCAAAACCCAAAGGTGAATCTTGTGCGGCGGGTGCCTTGGGGAATGTTCTTTCCGGAGTCCATCATCCGTACTGAAAGTGCTGTGCTCTACCGATCCTTCATTTTAGAGTTCATTTGGATTAGGGGGTTTTGTTTTGTTTTTTTTCCTCTTTTCTTTTTTCTTTTTCTGTTCAGGTTAGAAACTGGGCTCCATCAACAGGGCCGTTCCCCCTTGTTGTCCACTGCTCATCGTCTTGGCTTTTCACATCTGCTGGGGAGGAGAGGGAGGAAACACAGAAGAGGGGTTACATTTGTGGGTTGGGGAGAAGATGGGGACAGGCATGCATGACGATTTTAAGGCCACACTGAGGCTCTGCAGGGACAAGATGAAGGGACTGCAGGGACCCAGGCAATGATTTACACACACAAGAAGATGGGGGAAATAATTGAGAATATCGACCCAGACCAACCACATTCTCCTGGGTTCTCTTAGGTTGGGTTGGTGAGTTCGGAGCAAAATTACACAGGAAAAGGTCTTTCTTTCTCCTCAGCCTTCAAACCCACCTTGCTTCCCCTTTGCTCCCTTGCACACAGCTTGCACACACCAACATGTGCAGAGAGACTGACCGACCCATGCAGACCCACTCTGATTCCCAGTCTCACCAGGGGGTCCCTTTAGAAGCAGTGCAGCAAAAACTGACTCATGCAAGCAAGAAGATGAAAGGAAAGTGCACCTCTTTCTACTAGCTGCTGAGAGCAGGGGTTAGTGCCAGAGAAGAGCGGCAGCCGCTTGCAGAACAGCAGGAGAAACAAGAGCTTGTCCTGTTCCATAGGGCCCAAATTCAAAAACCCCAGGAGGGAGAAGGGGCGGAACTTCATCTTAGCCATCTTTAAATCCAGAAATAGCAAAATCACCCACTCCCACGACTCTGTCCTGTGCTCCTGGCCAATGCACTAGCTCTGGAAACCTCTAATCATGCCACTCACCCCACCACAGGGAAGCACTGGCAAGAAAGAATACTAATCCCTCAAGTCAGGAAGTTTTTTGTTTCTTGGGGGGGGTTTTTTGTTTTTTTTTTTTTACTTGGGAATATTCCCTCACCTAGAATTCTCAAGGAATGACTCCCAGCTGCTCAGGGGAGGGACAGGGAGGTAGTGGGAGATAAAGGTCAAGGGCAGGCTGCCTGGTCTCACTCTGTAACTCAAGAAGAGCTGAATCTGGTCTATCACTGTACCAGCCACTCTCCCACTCAAGTTACACCTGCCTGCCTCCCCGCCCCTAAGAACTCCACTGCAGCCCTTGCAGAGCCAGAAGTCAGACACAAAGCAGGATGGCATGATGCATTGGGACAGGAGCACCTCACTTGCAGGAAGGCTGGAGTACATGGATGCTGTTCAACCCCAAAACTACCAGCAAGCAGGTGATGAGATACCTTCTCTTCCAGCCCATGGGCATACAGGCCCCTTGTTTCATGGACATTTGCCCTGTTCACCCACATAGAAGCAGAATAATGCCCCCTTGACGGGAACCAAATCTGTGAATCAAGGCTAGAGTTTATATCCACATAGAAGCAGAATAATGCCCCCTTGACGGGAACCAAATCTGTGAATCAAGGCTAGAGTTTATATCCATAGGCTGGCCCAAGGGACCTTGGCAGTTCTTTTTGTACATCTGTTCAGAAATTCTCTCACGCACCCCCAGCCAGACCCTTCGCCCATGTCAATCAGTTCAACTCCATTGAGGCTACACTGCTTTGCACCTGGGGAATATCTGGCCCAGAGTTTCCACGCAGCTCAACCTCCAGATATGGCTACAACTGACAGGAGAACATGGACACCACACAGATGGCTGAAGAGACACAGACCACACAGCGTCCTTAGTGTCACACCATACATGCAGTTAAGAAACTGTGACCCTGCCTTGCATACACTATAGACAGACAGACAGACAGACAGTGTCCGATGGCACAGGCCCACATGCTCTCACACACTTGTTTAGGGAGATAGGGAGTTGTGTGCATAGTACAGTCCAAGTGTCTTCTCCCTGGCTTTTAGGAGCATGAGGACAAAGAGAAATGCTGGCTCTGGCAGTGCACGGGGGAGGGCTCAGGAGAAGGGCAGACTTCCCTGCTTGTTTCCAGTTTCCTCAGAGGGGTCTGAAAGTCACCCTCCAAATGAATCATGGGATATATTTTCTGTGAAAAAGGGGGAGTCTAATTAAAGTGGGACAGAGAAGTTCATGCCTTCCCTAAACCAGCCCACTGGGCAGTATGTACACTGAGATGTATATGGTGCTACAGGCTCCTTCCCTGCTTAGCACAGCACCCTGAAATCCACCATGGTGTCCTGTCAGTGGGTATGCTGGACAAAACAACCCATCTGTGGGAGCATCCCATCCAGTCCCTGCCAGCACATGAGAAGCTCAGAGCAGACCTGTGACAAACAGTAAACACTGTCAATTTTCCATTGCAAGAGGTCCCTGGCTGTGACCCTTGCACCTTAGCACAGAAGGAGTGACCAGAGAGCATGGGTGCCAGAAGCCAGCAGGAAGCAAGCTCGCCCTCTCTTTTTCTCTCTTTGTGTGTTTCTCTTTCATCCTTTAAGACACAAACCTGCAAGTGCGCTCGTTTAACTCAAGCTGCCTCGACTTGCAACGTGAGTCTGTGAATTTGCAGGAACATTTACAGGTCTGGGGATCTTGTACAAACAAGTGCTTTCTCCTCTCTGAGCAAGGCTCACAGTGACTGCAAAAAGGCAAAAGGAAAGAAGTCTAAGCTACAGCGCTTCAGCAGGAAGAAAATACACATGCAACACTCTAAACATCGAAGCAATCCCCCGCCCGCCCCCCCCCCCCCGCAGCTCCCACCCCCACTGGAGCGTCACTGGCCAATAGACTCTGGCAGCAGCACTCCAACAGTCCCAGGACCTAGTTGCAACAACACCCGCTTGCATTAGCGTAAAGAGACAGAAAACAGGCTCTCAGCACAGTATTCACCAATCCCGCATTGGGTCCAATCTGCATGGGGGCAGGAAGGTAAGAGAACATCACTGACTACAGGCCTGTTAGCAGACAGTCCCTGAAATGGAGCAGCTAAGCTAACAAAGAGGCCAGCAGCTAGCAGGTTAAACCCCCAGTGGTCTCTCCTTCCCTAGAGAAGCAGGCTGGGTTGAACTGTGCAACAAAGGGAGAGAAGACCCCTGCACCTTTCTGCTATTGTTGAGTTTTGTCCCATCCTTCCTTGAGGACTGGGATGGTTGAATTAATTCTTTAAGCCCCCATTCCACTGTAGACCTGCCACCTGAGAGAGACCATCACGAGAAAGGTGGTGAATTTGCAATGCTGAATTGTGTGAATCAGAGTGAGAGTGAGAAAGAGAGAAGCCACCAAAACCAGCAGACAGAAAGAGCCCAGCTCCCCTGAATTACCAAGATAGATTTCCACTATGCCTCTATGTTTGTATTTTCAAGGGTGACACACGCACGCACACACGCATGCACAGCTGAGACTGGCCAGCCTCCTGTCACCCCCTCGCAGCAGTGACTGGCTGAGGACAGAAACCGAGACGGGGAAGGGGATCACTCAGGTGCTGAGACGGGAAAGGGGAGCACACACGTGCATCATAAGGAGTGGTTAGAAAGCACTGAGCCTGCCCAGTCACCACATTCCTGTGCACTCAGAATCAACTGCAGCCGCTCTGTTACAGAGAGGATGTGCCAAGCAAGTGAAAGCCACCTGCCCTGAGCTGCACTACCTCCTCCCGGAGCCAGAGCTTCACCACCACCACTGCTGCCCAGCAGGGAATAAGAGTCAGTCAGTGATTTGGAGGGGAAGGTGAGATTTGATTGTGCTGCAAGCACACTGATTGGTTTGGGACAGAATCTACGAGCACATGACACAAACGTACAAGCTGAGCGGTTTGTACCGGCTTTTCTTGCGCTTTCTCTTTTGACCCTTCCCCTTTCCACGCTTTGATTTTCTGGAAGAAAAACAACAACAACAAAAAACAGAAAAGAGAGAGGGGGAGGGAGAGAAAGAGAGAGAGGGAAAGAAAACCAAAAGAAAGAAAAAAAAATACAGGCCTCTGCGTCCACTATGGGGAGGGGGGAATCACCCGTGGCAGGGCTAGAGAGCCAGTCTCACACCACTCACGCTGGCCTTCTCACACTCCCCACCACCAGGTTGCAGGGGAAGAAAGCCATTCAGCTCAAAGGAAGCCTGAACCAGCCCCAGCAAGAGCATGATATTGTCCTGCAACTACTTTAGGGGCAGGAGGGCCTCAGAGATGGGGAGGGGAGGAAGACTATGTGTCACCCAAACTCTGAAAGCGCCAGCCATAGAGCGACCATCATCACATCGACGAACAAGATGAAACCTGAATAGAGAGACTTCCCCTCCCCCTTGAGAAAAGAAAGCACTGAGCCCAGATGGGCCCAGATGTGCGGGGTGTGCTGCACCAGCACCACCCCGCGTGTCAGATACATCACCAGCGTTCCACGGGGAACGTCGGCGCTACAGAGAATTCCACCACAGTGACCAGTCACGCCCAGGCCAATGCATGCCAGGATAGGGTGGGAAAGCTGCCCCCCATTAAACACAGGCAGAGAGAGCAGGGGGCATTCCCTGAGGGAAGAGGCCCTGTGTTAAGTCCTTGCCCTGCAAACTTCATAGCTAAGGACAACCAAGTTGAGAGTTTGTTTCAAGCTCTCCCACCCCTTTGTCCCACACTCCCTGCCTTCATGGCAGCCATGGACAGCCTGGCACAGGTTCACTTATGGAGGGGGAGGACCCTGCAGCACTAGACATGTCAGGCAACCAACCTGTTTCCCTTTGCTGCTGCAGCTGCAGGAGCAGATTGAGTGAGTGATTCCTGCAGGCAGGTGAGCCGTGATGCAGAAGGAGGCGGCTGTCTGAATCATTCGCTTGCCTGTCCTTGCTAAACACTGTCTCGTGACACTCACTCCACGGCTAGGCACTCTAGAGCCCTTCCTCTGCCTTCCTCCCACTGGCTGCTTCCTACCTGCTGCCATGAAGGAAGAAAGCGCCTGACCTAGTTCTGACACCTGGGAGGGAAAACAGACCCTTCTTTGCCAGCCAAGTAGTTTTCAAACCTCCCCCTTCCACCTGGCGCTGCTGGAGAGAGGAGCGGACGGAGCCAAGACACTGACTCATTTTACACCTTCTTCCAAGTCCATCAATGGCTTCTGATTGTCAGGCGGGTCTGGGAGAAGCAGGCACAGACCCTGCTGCCAATGGCAGAGCAGGGGGACAGCAAAGCGCCTGCTCTTCCCCACGAGCGACACCGGCGGCACACTAGCACAAGGCACACACACGACAAAGAGACACCAGACAAAATCCCAGGGTTTGTCAGTCAAGTGAGTCCTGCCTGGCAGCAAACCTCGGTAGGCACTCCTCCTCCTCCTCAGCTCTGCCTCCTTCCTCCCTTCCCCAGCTCAGTCCACCTAAAGTGGGTGGGGAAGGGGGTGGGGGAAGGACCCTGAGGATAACTGGCAGGGCGTTTCTTGGGCCCTGTTCAAGCCTGTTTGCTGGCACCAGCAAATGAGTGTTAATTTCCTTCCAAACTCTCTCCAAGCTGCAGGCAAAGAGACCATCCCAGGAACACAAGAAGAACCATGAGGAGCAGGGAAGGAAATGTCCTTTGAGGGTGATTTCCACTCCTCATTAACTATAGAGAGACATTAAGGCCAAATATATTGGGGGAAAGGAGTGAGGATGGAAGCATCAAGCACGACAGGAACTTCAGTCCAACCCAAAACAAACTGCCCTTTATATGCAGAAACAAGCACAGGGAAAGGGAGGCGCTGTGGGTCTGGTTAGAAGAGGAGAGGGAACACAGCACAAAGAGGAGAGCAGGTCATCTGCTTTGCCCACGCCCCATCACTCACATGGACGCAGCTCTCTCACACCCTCAAGCACAGCGTCACTCAGTCTGGCCGCCCCCACCCATGCTAGTCCAGAGAGACGGAGCCTCGGCCCAACGCCTGCAGGACATCAGCCTCATGGAACCCTGAGCCGAAATCCACAGGAGGAACGGCAATTCTGGCTGCACAGCTGATGAGGAGGGTGTTTTCTCTCTCTCTCTCTCTCCTCCCCCATCCCAGCTCCATCACTTCCGCAACTAGCAAGGTGCATCCAACAGGCAGAGATGCTATCCCAGACCTGCACATGGAGGGGCCACACTTTCCTCTCCATTGATTTATTTATTTATGCTGGGTGAGTGCGCAAGCATTCATTTCTCCCTGCCTGTTATCGTCACAGCAAGCTGATGTTGTCAGTGTTATTTTCATGAGCCTTTTGGGAAAGACTGAACCCTGACCCCTTCCGTGTTGCCAGAGCTAATCTGCAAGTTTGAAATAGATGCCACTTTTTGGGAAAGCGTCTGCTGCAAACATTCTTCTGGCTGCTTGGGTTGCTAACATGGTTGCTTTCCTTACCCCGCCCACCCATCAATGAGTAGCGTCCAGGCACATATAGTGTCTGCCTTGCCTCCACCAGGCCTCTAGTGCAATCTCTTCCTGATGCCAAGCACAACACGAGTTCAGAGAGAGGTACTGCTAGGAACCAAAGCTGAGATGGATAGGCTGGCTGCTGAAAGAGTCCCAGCACAAGCTGATGCGAAAGAAGCCAGCAAGCTCTCACCAGAACAGGGGGAAAAAGAAAGGCAGCCAGCAACTGATTTTCAGTGACCACAGCAACACCCAGGTGTGGTGCCAGAATCCATTCCTGAAAGACAGGGAACTCCATTCCAGGCTTTCCCTGATGCTTTGGGTAAACTGACAGCAAGCCAATGCCATGCTGGGCTCAGACAGGAACAGCATCCCACAGTCTAAAATAAGAAGGAAGAACCACTGGAACTGGATTTCTGTGCCCTCCTGGAATGGATTCAGGGTAGAACTCCTAACGGCACCGCTTGAGTGTTAAACGACTCCTAAATTTGAACATCTCCTGCTGTCAAACGAGCAAAGAAGGGGGGAAATAAAACCCCCGACCAACCACCAAAAGAAAAAGGAGGCAAAAGCTCGTCACTTACTTTTCTTGTTTAGCTTTGTTGTCTTTCTTTGGTCTGCAGGGGAAGAGAGAACAAATGCTGGGTTAGAAAGGAGCCAGTGGCAGGTCCTTACCGTGGTGGCCCACCGGTCACCACCCCTGCCCCACAAGGACAGCAGTTCCAGCACTGCGCTCTATGTGGGGCAGACACTGTGGTGTGCGCCAGGCCCCATCTATCCCAACTGGCTGAGCAATCTTCCCAGAGGGGTTTGTCCATTTGCAACCAAGGAGCTCCACAAGACCAGAGGTATCCTCAGCCCTCCCCCATACTCTCAAGTCACCCTGAAGTCTCTAGATCAGTGGTTCCCAACATTTTCTCTGCTGTGGCACACCTTGCTACCTTTAATTAATTTGAGGCACACCACCATATAGTTTCCAAATGAGCTCATGAATATTCATGAGCCAATGAGCCAGTCCAGAGCTCTTTGAGCAGTTTTTCAAAAAATTCTGTGGCACACCTGCTCAGACCTGACGGCACACCTGTGTGCCATGGCACACTGGTTGGGAAACACTGCTCTAGATGGGGGCATCACCAGCCCTCCAGCCCAGCTACCCCTCCACAAAGCAGCTTGGAGTCTATCTGACACCATAGGCTAGGACTCTTCGCCCCAATGAAAAGAAGGGGCCAGTTCCCCATGGGAAGGCATAATCTGAGGGCAGCTGGTGCCAGGGGATCCATCCTCACCTGCATTCACATTTACTGTGCTGTAAGAAGCTCATGTGCATTATGTGCTGACTCTGATGGGGTTTAATTCTCATGATCTGGAAGGAAAGACACACAGAGAGTCACAATCATTGGCCGATGGGTCTGAGCCACATGCCTGCAAAGGCCAGCAACCCTAACACAGACAAAAGAAACATTCCCAGGCGCCAGCTGTGTCTCTGAGGAGGGCACTAGAGCTGATGCCATGCTCCCAGGTGCATCCCCACCATCAATAGGCTCTCTTCTTGCTGACAGGAAGCAGCAAGGAACTGATCCTAGGGCTTTGTTTTATCAGATGTGAAGTGAGGCTTGGTGCTGGTGAAAAGTGCAGATCGACAGCCTTAGACGTTCGTATGGGAGTGAGGTAGCTGGAGGAGTTTCCCCCATATGACTTGTTCATAGACTTCACCCCTAGTGACACTGCTAAAGGTCGACACTTGCCTTGTCAGTCCCAGGCCCCTCTAAAACTGACAAGACAGTGGCTGACTTCATGACAGCCACGAAACTACCTTCAAATGGAAAGAAGCTTCAGTCCCTATCCACAAGAGTGGTATCTAAAACCAGACTCAGGCTGAAGGGTTTCACATCCCACTCCCTGTCCTCATTAACAGCACCCAGATGCCCTAGCCTGGGGCTGGATTTAAAGCAGTGCCTTGCTCTGTTAGCCAGTGCTACAGCCCGAGTTTCCACTCCTCCCAGGCTTGTGTCTCCCTCTTTCAGCTGAAAGTCACTGTATAGCAAGAAGTGTGACCCATTAAATGCTGTGTTTAAACTCTAGAAAGAGACACGATTCCTGCAGTCGGCACCAAAATCCTCCCTGGTGTCAATCAGTGGAGCACCAACAACGTTACTTAAGCCAAGGATCTGACCCCATGTATTAATACTGCTCTCATTACTGTGTTGTCTGATTGTGGAACCCAGCTGGGATGCTAACACCAGTGCTTGCAGCAGAGATTGCCTGATGTGCTCCAGCCCCTGGTGTACATGGTTCCAGTGTGAAGGGGTAAGCAGAAACACATGTCCCTACTAACAGCACCCAACATATGGGTCCCCAATCCTGACTGGAGCCTGGGCTGCTACTGCAAAATAAATAATGCTGCACAGGTCACAGGTAAGTTCTCCACACCTGAATCCCTATTTGGTTCAAGTCAGAAGTCAAATGAGTTGATTCGGTGTCAACACAGCCCCCTGTGGTCTCTTGTCTATACCACAAAGCCACTGCAATATTTACAGTCTCTGCTTGAGAGGCCCAGGATTAGAAGGGGGTGGGGAAGGCTGTAGGTCAGAAGTGAGGAAACTTGAGGGGCCCAAAACTGGAACAGCAGGGGCAGTGCTGGCCAGGTTGAGGGGTTGTGGAGCAAGAGGTGGGAGCCTGACTGGTGCAGATCTACACAGGGAATGCTTTCACAGAGAAGTTCCTCCCAGTATGCCTGGTCTTAGCAATTCCTGCTATCCGCTAGCTTTCATGAGCACTGAATTCAGCAGTATTGGAACAAAAATGAGAAAGCCACAGAGGCTTTTCCACTTGACACTGCATTCCTCAGAGCCCCTTCCTACCCCTGCTGTGTCATTGGTGCTAATGGCCCAGCTCTGCCAGGAAAGACTGACTTGACATGCCCTCCAGGGCAGAGAGTTCAGAGTTGGTTTCCTCTTTTACACGACATTCATTGCATTAGGGGCAAGTGCTGTCTGATACACGTACCAAAGCAAGAGTTAAGGAGAAGCAAAAGGCTAGGAAGATTCCCTACACAAACTCCAAGATACCACTGAGAAGTCATGAGAAATGCTCCCTTTACAATGCAGCTTTTCTGTCTGTAGCTAGCCAGTAAAGGCTGCTGACCCGGAAAATGGATTCTCCATTAACCTTAAATGGAAGCAACTCATGTTATATCCACTTGGTGCCCCCACAGGAGATCAGACCCACGAAGCAAAGTCCCATCACACCAACATATGGATAAAGCGAGACTGACCACCCCCTCTCCCCTCCCCAAGGTCCAAAGTCTTTCTTCCAGATTACGCTTCCCCTCCTCTACTGCCCAGCAGCCCTCACTCAGAGGATGGTCCAGGACAGGAGGCATTCTTCCTTCCTCTGCCCTTATTTTCCAGCAAAGCCCTCACCTCCATGGTGACATTGTGCACCTCCATGGGGACACATTCTAGGCCTTCGTCACCACAGCAGCCTGCACATCTCAGCAGCGGCACACAGGACGGCTTGAAGATGTACTCCACTTCATCGGGGTACTCCTGAAAAATGTCCACCAGAGTCTCAATTGTCCTGCAGAAGCTGCGCTCGTAGACATCCACGAACCTGATAACTATGGGGAGGAAGGGAGAGAGGGAATGAATTAACAGCAGCTCGGCCTGGGAGCACTCAAACCTTAAAATGAGAAGCACTTGTAACTACTGATCCCTCTGCCCTTTGCTAGAGGCCCTGCGGCCCCGATCAGCCTCTGCAGTATGGTCTCCCTCACCTTCATCCCCAGTACCCTGTTACCTCCTTAAGGGAAGGTTCTTGTCTGAATTAGCTGCTGTTTCTGAGTAGGAGAGGAAGGATGGAAGTGGAAAGATAACTGTCTACAGCTGATTCTTCATGACTCTGCCATCTGCCCGTTATGCCTCTTTGACCCCCTTTCCCATCCCTGCCATTTGGCACACTCCATCAGATGTGCTGCCACGAAAGCCAAAAAGCAGCCAAGACTGAAGTGGATAGAGATGGGTAGGAGTATCACCAAATAGGGCCCATCTTTCACCCCATTCAAAGCATCAAACTCTAATCCAGTGAGTACAGCAAATGACATAATCCAAGCAGGAATCGACCCCTGAAAGAGTAGTGGGGATGGACTCCACCACTGCTAATCATTAGGAACAGGAATTCTTCTAGGATGAATGTCAAAATCATTACAAGTGCATTTCCAGCCCACCACACCATCCATCTCCTGCTCTACTTTTAGTCCATACTGCTGCCTGTCAGACCCAGAACATCCATTCCAATATGCCACCTTTTATAGCACTACACTGCCTGCTCGCAACATTTGCCAGACTCTCCAGCCCTAAGTCCCCAGAACCTCTCAGACAGACCACAGTTTCTCAGCCCAGGAAATCAAGGCTTGGCTGTGGAGTGGAGAATTCAAAGCCACAACTCAGCATCCAGAGTAATAACTGAGCCACAGAACAGAAGGAAGCAGAGTGGGCTGTGGCTAGGAGCACCCCTTGCCTGGAAAAAGATCTGGGGCTCAGGCACAAACATTTGGGGCCTGCGCACTTTAAGCACACCGCCGCTGCAGCTGCCACCACAGCAGACCTGGGGCTCTGGTACCAACATTCAGGTCTCGAGCCACATAAGCCCCACGCCAGCAACGCCCCTGGATGCAGCTCTGCCTTTTACTTCCCGTCTTTCACTTGGGTGCTATGACCCTCCCTGTTTTCATAAGTGTTTCCCAGTGCTCTCTTGTCTGGTGCCAAAGATTCATCTTGCTGCTTGGTCAAGGGGTGAAGAGATTTAAAAAGACCACAGATGAATGCACACACAAAGCCCTTCTCTGCATCTAGTAAATGCACAGCCCCTTATAAGCCCTCCCTGCAGCTCTGGGGTGTTCTAGGGAGGAAGTTTCAAAAAGAGCAGAGGGAACATATAGGCCCACAAAGACCGTGGTCGATCTGTGCTATTCTACATTAGACTGAAACGCCTGCACTCTATGCACAGTCCTGTAATGGTGAGGTCGATAACCCCATCTGATAAGCACAAACTGCTTGCATCATGGAAAAAATGGTCTCGGCTAAGCATTTCTGGAGTGCCCTGAACCTGTGACAAACTGGCATAAAGGTTACTTTGCCACAAAAATGTGAAAGTAGCAGGGCTCTGAGCTTCAGGCCCACAGTCAATTGTTGAAAGTTAATTCTAGGTCATGCACAGCTGACAGTGTCACACTGCTGCTGGCAGTGGGTGCAAGAGGGGAGGAGCATCTGTTTGGGAGCTGGAAGTGTCTGAGAGTACAAACGCCTATTAAAAGAGAAAGTGGCACATGGAGCAGGGGAAATGTGACCTGTAAGGCAGAGATTGGTTTCTAGTATTCTTTCTCCAGAAGAGTCATTCCCCTGCCCTCCACAAGTCTGCTTCTCAACTCTTTCCCTGTCTTGTCCGTGCCACCTCCTTCTTCCTGCAGGGTGACCTTAACCTTAAAAAAGACTATCTATAGACAGTACATTTAAACAATTTAGCGTCTGGAAAATTATGCAGGCCCAGAAACAGTCACAGAGGCATACTGTGAATTAACAACACCCTCCTAGCATTAAGGATCTGGGAACTGTCATAGTACCAATAGATTTGGGATAAAAATGCTGAGGGATCCATACAGGGAAGGAATCCCTACATATGCAAAGCAAAGACTACCCCATATGCTGATCTAGTTCATGACAGGAAGAAACTGAAACTGACTAGAAACTAAAGTGAAACTGAGCAGCCAAACTGGTCCAAACAGAGTGAAAGTTAGAAAAGAAAAGCAACAACATGAATGGTGACAAAGTTCACCTGGCTTTTTTATAACCTAAGGGGCTGTTCACAACATAAGGAAAGCAATTCCATTTATAAGGCAGATGCAGTGGTGGCTTCCAAATATGCTGCTTTGCCAGAACAGCTGGCTCTTGATAGTGACTGCAGTCTACAGACTGGTTTCAAAACCGCACGTATTGTTTCCTTTGTAGAGTTTTTTGTTTCACATGTAAACTCTCCAGTCTCTACATGTTTAGCAGTGCCCTGACTGTAGTGCTGGGGACCCAGCATGTCTCCATGAGAAACCTCCAAAAGAAGCTGCGGCCTTCACGTGCTGCTGTTTTGTGTCTCTGAACATGAGAGATCATTTTCAATAGTCTGTGTCAGCTTCTGAATAGGGAAAGGAGAATCCATATCCAAATTTAAATCAGAATATCCTGCGCAAGAAGGAGCTGATCTTGTCAGAGGCATTGATTAATTTGAATTTAAAGTGCTAAGTACATAGCAGGATCATGCGGCCAAGAAAAATCATGCTGGAAAAGGAAAGGTGCTCACAGAATGGGTCTGTGATTGGTTCACTGTGGTGCCCATCACTGGCTGAGCAGTTATTTATACATACTGATCTTTTAAAAATAAAAGGTGCAGCCACAAGGGCTGCTGGTTTCCTTATTTATACCAGAAAAATCTTTTCTCCTGGAGCAGACAAAGAGTGTTTTGTCTGATTTTTCTACAACATACTGTGCCACAAAACCATGTGGAAGGATAACTGAGCACCAGCAGGGCTGGGTGTACAGTTACAAATAGTCCCCAGATTGCACTGGGTCCATCCCAAATGTAATGCTGGCTGAAATGGCCATACATCCGGGTCATGAAGTGACCAAAAAACCAGAATGACCATTCATACCTGAACCAATCAGTCTCTCTAAAAGGATGAAGCTGTATGACTCCCCCTGTGGAGTAACTGAGCATTATCACCCCTTTTTAGAGAGGAGGAAACAGAGGCATGGAGGGAGCAAAGGGAAAGGAATAGGAATTCTGAAGTTCTCAGAGCAAAGGAGAAAGAAAGTCAGGAACATAACCCAGGAGCCCTGAGTCCTAGTCCCCCCTTCTTAATCAGCAGCTCAATCTCTTTTCCCTTGCCAGCACCCTTCTTGTGGAACCAGGAGCGTGTAGAATTTAGAAGTGTCCAGGCCTACGGGCACCATTCAACTCCTCCTCTCACCAGTAAAATGGATGGGTGTACAAAGGGGCACAGACCAAGGTATTCGTGACTACTCATTTCTACCACTAGCAGAGGGACTGGCTACCAAAATGTGCCTCACAGCAGACTCAGTCCTGCTCCCTGTGAACTCAATGAGTCTTTCACTGTTCACATGGCAGTCTGCCAGCAAAACAGAAATGGATGACAATGCAAAATGGACACCTTGTAACAAACGCAACCTGCTGGAAGTCTCTGGCAGCACTCCTCTAGCTTGTCATGCCAATAAAGTTATTGAAATTGAAACTGAGTTTGGCAGGGAGGGGTTTGGTCCCTAGGTGCACTGCTAGAGCCCCCTGCTGCCTCTCTGTGGGAACAACACCAAGGGTCACAACCTGCCAGGCCATGCCAAACAAGGTGAGGCAAAAACGATCTGGGGATGCAGGTGGCCATTGCTTGCATGACGGGGGATTTCTCCAGTCAGAAGGTGGAAAAGAATGGCAGCCCAGCAGACCTCGCCCTAACACTCCAAAGTCCACAGTGCTCTAAGTCCCATCCTGGATCAAGGACTACAGAGCAAAAACTAATCTATTAAAATAAATGGGCTCCCACAAGCACACTACCAACACTTGCCATTTAATAGCTTGCTGCCTATTGCAGTTTTGCTTTATACCTAGATTTATTCAGCCCTCCACCCAGACACGTGATTTACTATACTTTACTGCAGCTTGGTCTTGAAACGACTGGAGTTCTCTGAAATTGCAACGGCTTGAGAAGCATGCTCTTAAGCTCTCTCCTCCTTAATTTAGTATCCCCACAGATACTAAACTGCCAGTAACGACAGAATTGAATCAACAGGACAATGGTGCAAACTAGTGAACTCTCTAGGCCTTCTAGCTCAAACAGAGCAAAAGAGAGTGTGTTTCAGATCTGTCACTACATAGCACAGCCGTCTTCATCCAAGAGTTCTGGCTGCGGTGGGGTGTGAGTCTGGAAAAGTAGCCCTGGCTGCTTCTCTCTCTCTTTTTTTTTTTTTTTTTTTTTGTTTAAGATGAGCTAACTCACAGCCTCAGAAAGACTTAAATGCTGATTGGTCCTTTATCTGATGATCAGATCTTATCACTGAGCAGGGCCCAATGAGTGTGAATGGGAAAATGGAGAGGGAGACAGGCAGCAAATATGACAAACTCCTTCCTATAATGCCACAGCAAATCTTTAGGGAACTATTCACAGTGCTCAGCTTTTGATACATCCATTTTTTTTCAGCATTCTGGGAAATGGGCAATGAGTTCATAAGGATCTCTGCAATATGTTCCACCGGACTGATACAGCCCATGCCTCCCCCCAGCCCCTCGAGAAAAGCACCTGATGAAGGAAGGGCAAAGTCTGCTTTTCAGCCAGGCCCACCTGTTTCAGAAACAGCATTTCCACATTAAAGAATCGTTCTGACTCGTATGAAGCCACTTAAGAGTTAAATCTGGCATCTCACATCTCCCCCCCCCCCCCCCGCCCCACACTTTGCCCCTGCTTTCCAGAAGGTGGCAGTATTGGTTCTCAGGATCTTCCCAGAAGTTTGGCTCTATGTCTCCCCCAAAGCACCCCATTCGCCACCTCCCAGGGCTTCCGCTCTTCCTAATTGCTGGTAAGCCCTGTGGCTGTTGAGAGGAAAGAGGCAAGCTGCTTACCTTCACTGGGTTTCCTCTCCCCATCCCCCAGGGTTGGAGCGGCCTGCGACAACTGCAAAGATAATAGAAAATTAGTCAAAGCACAAAGTCATTACCCGGTCCCCAGGGGCAGTTAGGGAGCTGAAAAGCTTCCCAGGACTCCACCCTCAAGCCCCACAATGCTGAAGGAACAATGTCACTGGAAGCAACAGTGTTGTCCCATTCGGATGCATTCCAGCCACCCAAGGATCCATCTCAACTCAACCCTCACCTCTCCACAGAAAATACAAGTGCCACAAAGAAGCACTTCTGACTTTGCAACAAACACGGGGGGGGGGAGCCCTGCATGCAGAGGGAACTTATTAGTAAAGACTTTTGCCAGCTTTGAGAAGTGTTCCTCCCCACCCCATGTGATCGCAAGACAGGCACAGAGAGACCTTTGTCTTCTTTTTCCTCTGAAGCAAGAGAAAATGAAATAAAAATAACACCTTGGCTTGGGCTTACAGGGGGGTAGGGGCACAGGCACAACATCCAGGCATAGGCAATTTATACTGGTGTGTGTGAAGGGGGGACACTTGGGGGTGGAATTTGGTTTAGCACAACATCACTTTTTAAAAGAGCACAGAGAAATTAATTATTCAAAGGCATTTTGAATGATTAAGGTCAAAAACCAGAGAGGGAATCTGGGCGGGGGCTGGAGGAGAGAAACAACACTGGTGACCTTCTAACGCTGACATGACAAATATGCTAGGAGATTTGTCCACGTTCATGTTCCAAGCAAAGTTAGTGGAAGGTATTTCAAAAAGGGCCTACGTTACAAAGCAGACTAGCAAGTGCAGACGTATTGGGTACTGCTTTTAAAGAGATAACAGCTCTATTTTTCTCCCTCCCTTCTCATTCCTAAATTAGTCCCTGTTATAAAGGTAAATCATTTGAGCTGGCATGGGGAGAGAAGGAGGGTGAGAAAAGTCTCATGGTTTGAAAGGTCATCTCTGTTCTTGCCATGTTGGGTGTCAATGTTTGGCTTTATGTCAGAGTGATTAACTGTTACATCACTCCTTCACATAGTAACAGCACAAAACTACCCTTGCTCCCACCCAGTCTGCCTGGCATGAAGGGCACTGCATAGCACAGCACAAGCGGACTACAGCTCACTGATATCTGTGTCACAGCTTCTGAGCTGCAAAACCAAGAGAAGGCCTGTTAGTTCCCTCTGTGTCGCTTTCCTAGGCAAAAATAAAACCCCTCCTGCAGCTTTTATAGTGATAAGAGACACTTCTGAGTAGTAATGGAATTAACTAACCTCCCCCACAAGTGGAGGGAGAGTATTCTGGTGTTTTATTAGAGAACTGTTTTAAATTTCAGGTGAGACCTTAAAAACTCAACTCCTGTGAGCATTATAGCTCTGGTGGTGTTTTCCTTAAGGTGGACTTTTACTATCCTTAACTAAAAATGTCTGCTCTCCCATTATTTGTGCAATGTGGTTCCACCTGCGTGATGCCCCACCAACCCCCAAACTGCTGCATTTCAGCAGTGCTGCACTAATGTGGCACACAAATGCAATTGTTATTTGTCATTGATTGTCTTAGGTTTTTAAAAGAAAAAAATCACTGTGATCTCACAAATGGCCAGGTAAATGACTGAGCCAGATAGCCCAGGGTAGTGTCAGGCCAATAAGTAGATCAGCTACCTTTGTACTTCCACACACATACACACACAAGCTAGCAACACCCTGAAACTTCCATTTTAAGAGGAGAAAGGAGATTGAGCTTCCAGAGCAGGAGAGGGAGCCCCTCTCCCAAGTATCCCCTGGATCTGTGCAGTTCCCTTTACTTGTGGTTCCCATGATCTGACCCATAACTCCACTGACGCCCACATAAGCTCCTGACCATAGGTATAACGCGTCAATCAGGCCTTCAGTCACCCAGTTAAAGGGTCTGCTTCCTCACTGGGGAAGAGACACTATCTGCCCTAGCTCAGGGTTAAGGCTGTGATACCCATTTTAAAAGTGGGCTCAAAGGAAGTTTCATTCATGAAATGTGAAGACCAGTGTAACAGCACACACAAAATGGAGGAGGCAGAGGCTGCAGCAGGCCCCCAGAATCACCCTGTGCCTGAAGCCCAAGGGCCAGAAAGGGATAGAAAAGCATCAGATGGGCCCTAGTGAAGGAAGGAAATCACCAGCCAGATCAGTTCGTTCACTCTGCAAGGTCCAAAAGTACTGTTACGGTGGGGCTTTGAGTGACACACGGCACGGCAACTGTCTTAGACTCAAAGACTGGCTTGGAGACACATTTACTACTCAGCTGGGCTTATTCACTTTCCCAGGCCACTTGCCTCCCCTGCCCCACATCTTCCCCCCCGCCAACCCTGCAGGTGTCAGAAAACAGGTGTGATTACTTCTCCCCTGCAGCACAGCCCATACCTCTTTATTTTGCAGAACCCACTGTCTCACCCCTAGCACCTGGAGCAGTACCTAGAACCTAGTGGAAGAAGGATGGCACCCATGAAGTTCCTGCTGTGATTAATGTGTGTGAGTGCATGCACAAGTGAAAAGAGCTAGCTAACAAAGTCTACAAGAGCGTCAGAAGCACTGCGACAGCCTGGCAACTCATGGGAATGGAAGGGCTGTGCATGCCTGAAATGAACCCCACAAGCCACTTCTGAGTACCAGCTGGCATTGCAACAGAAGCCCACCCCCAAGCAACTCCATGCCTTTGGATCTTGGAGGCCTTCTGGAATTATTAATAATAGTGTCTCCCTCATGACCCTGGTACAGTAGCATGTTCATCTCACTCCTGTTCCTCTTTTGAGCACCTGGTACCCACAAAGCCTGTCAGCTGAGGCAGCAATCCTGGAAAGGAAGAGAGTTTGCCTCCCATTAGACCAGGCGGCTGTGTGTCACAGAAGAGGCAACTGGAAAAGCAAAGCAGAAGAGCCTGTCAGGAACAAGGCCCAGTGCCCTTCGGTGGGAACCTGAAGGTCACACTGCCTAGGCTCTCTCTCCTGTACTGGCTTTTGGAGTTACTCATCACTTCCGTAACATGATTGCTTTTCGTGTTTTTCTGTGACACACACATAGCCTCCAAGCCAGAGGCAGGTAAATCACCTTGGGGTATGGGCTGTATAAAAAGAAGCCTCTTTTGTGCCCTGTGCTACTGGCAGGTTGTTGAGAATTTATGATCTGAAATCAGATAAACACTCCCGAATGGGTAGTCAGCTGCCCGATTCACCCCGTGTGAATCTGCACCTTTCCTGCCCCCCTCTGCTTTACTGAAGGATGGCGTTCCAAGGCGGAGTGAGTTATTCTCTTGAGGAAGAGAAAAGGTTAATCTAATCGGTCCCCCCACCACAGTCCTTTCTCTTCCTTCCCCTCCCCCTAATCTCTGCAGGCTCATTAAAAGAGCTTTGTAACTGTTTAGGGCTGGAACAAACAATCCAGCCACTTTGGGAGGGACTCTGGGATGGGAGTTAAGGCACTCTCAGTCTTAGGCGCTAAAAATCCTTCTCAGAGGTTTCTGCTCAAGGGGGAGGCTTTACTGCAACCTTTCCCCATTGTACATGCAGAGAGAGGCCAGTAATCCTGCAAGCTGCCAGCAGACAGCACAGAGACCTCTGCAACAGCAGAGAAAGGGGAAAGAGTATCTTGGTTTGTTCAAAACTGGAGATCCCCTGGGCTGGCAGTAAGGAATCTCCCTTCCTCCCCCCCCCTTTTGCTTCCAGGACTTGGTCTGTTAGTTTGTTCTCCCAGCAAGCATGAGAAGCAGCTTTGGGGAAGGTGATCCCCTGCATCCCATCTACTCCGGGGCTGAGTCCTCCTGGTGTTTCCCGTGTGGCCTGGCTCACAGACACACCAAAGCAGGAGCCTGGTGGGCGTGAGGTCATTAACAGTCTAGTCACAGACTCTCTTTCCCTCCCTCTCATCGTCCCTCAGTGTCTGATCACTGCCCAATTCCTATGGCAATGCTGTGAGCGTACCCAAGTCTCCCCACACTCCAGGGCAGGAAGGGAAAAGCCCACGCTCCCAGGACGTTCTCACCCTGGAATCATTCCTAGTAAGCTGATGTTTAGAATCAAACTCATCCAACAAAAAAATAATGGGACCAGCCTGTGCATCTCTGATTTCTAGGAAAAAGGGACTGGGGGGAAGTCAGCTTACCCTGTGCCCAAACCTATCAGCCCCACCTGACGCTTAGGAAAGTGAGGACGGAGTGGTAGGAGCAGTGCTATCCAACCTCTAGAGAGGGGATAGTCTAACCACATCTTCCCCTCATGGTTACAAAGGATATTTTCCCACAGAGACACCTGTGGCAGCAACGGTCCTCATCCCAGACCACCAACTCCTAAAGTCCCGCTGTCCCAGCCTCACCGCAGCAAGGATAATAATAGTAACAGCCTCAACAATGAGTAATTATAACTCTGCCTTTGCTAAAGAAGCATTAAAATACCTGCCGCTCTCCTCCGCACTTCTTAAAGCAGCCTTGCATTACTTACACCTTGCTTTTCCCATGAGCTGGGGCCAGGGATCTATTTAATTCTCCCAGCCTGCCTGACTGAGGTGTGATAGATAAGTTTATTCGGCACCACTGCCTGATAAATGGTGGAGATAAATATTATCATGAAAGCACAGAGCTCTGTTCCTGACATGAAGAGTCATGCTTCATGCCATGCCCATGGTCGTCACCATACTGCCTACGTGAGACCTTTCTATCGCTGGTATTTCTAATGTTCCCATCACCGTGGTGTCTAGGTGACTGACACACAAATAAGGAGAGAACCAAATTCTCTCTGCAGGAACCTGGCTGGCTGTCTAACTAGGGTCTAGGCACTCATCCGGCACCCATGCGAGCATCTCACATGCTTTAACGCATTCATCCTTACAACACTCCTGGGAGGAATGGAGTGTCTCTCCCCAGCCACTCTGGGATTCCTCCTTATCTGTTCCCATCACTTCCCTCACTTTCTTTCCTTTTCATTATCCCCTCGCTAGAAAATGCTTTTGCCTGAGGATTTTGCCGTGTTCTGCAAACAGCCAGACTCGGGTTCTGACTGATCTGCTGGTTTCAAAGTTTTGAGGGGTTCTTAAACCACCTTAACGTGAGACTAGCCAAGGACAGGGCCATTGATATCACCAGAACTTGGCACGTGACACTCTCCAATAGGAATGGGAGCCTAGTTTCTTATCAAGTACTGTCTAATATGCTGCTGTCACTAAGACAGTGGCAATAGAGCAGGCTAGCAACAAAGCATGTGATGCCTGCCAGACTTTAGTAGCGTCTGAAATGGCTTCTGATTGAGGAGTTTGTCGGTGCTGAACAAACAATGTGAACAGCAGGTTAGCTTACAAACGGCATTTATTTTCACACCGGATGGCCCGGCCCGGCTTGGCCCTCAGCGATGGCCTCCCCAAATTCCTGAAGACAAATGGCCAACGAAATCTAACCCGTTCCTAGTCCTCTGATTATAATGCATGCCCACCAAGGAAACCGCAGACACCTGGATGCTTATTCTAACCTGCTTAATAACTCTTGGCAACACAACCCCCTTGACTGCCTTAAAGGGAGACAGATTTATAGGAGACATTTACAAAAAGGCGTAGCTTTCTAAAGGAGGCAAAACTGCCTTCCGATCCTTGGGAATGCCAGGTAGGCTGTGGTAAAAGCAGGAAGAGAAGAGGAAAGTCAAAGTTTTGTTATCTCGGCAGGGCCATTTCTTTTGCCAACGGGTCTGGATGAAATACAGAATCCATTTTGTCCCCTTTGATCTCTATTTGTTTTTCCAGCGGAGGTGTTTTGAGCGCCAGTCAGGAGCAGGAGCAGGGGCAGGAGCGGGAACTAAAGGCAAAGGCGGCAGCACCAGACCTTTTGCAATGTCCCCAAGCACGGTGCCACCAGCAGCTGATGCAAGAAGGCGGCGTGCAGCTTTTCATGCCCTGCAAGCGATGACGGGGAGTAACCAGCACTGCGCCCGGGATCGCCTGTGGATTTCAAAGAAGCCTCCCAACTTCTGCAAAACTGCACAGGCGACAGATCCGTCCCATGGCCGGGGGGGAATGGGGACTCTAGCAACTCACTGAAGCCTTTTTCTCTACCCCAGGTGCAAGGGCGCTGGATGCACCGCATCCCTAGGCGAGGGGGTCACACTCACAGCGGCGGGCACCCCCAAACTTTGTTTGGCTTTGGCCGGGAGCCCCCTTCCGTGCAGAGGCGCTGGAAGCAGGGGGGGCTGCCGCACCGGGCGAAGCGCCCCGGCCCCCTGCACCGCGGGGGGCATCTCCTTTGGGTCTCCCCCCGCCACGCGCCCCAGAGCCCCCCTCACCTTGGCGGGGTGGAGATAGAGCAGCGCCGCCAGCCCCCAGTGGATCCAAGCGAGCAGAAAGTTCATGGTTCCTGCGGCGGGTCGGGGGGCTGCGCAGCTCCGGCTGTCTGTCCAGCCGCCTCCTCGCCTTCCCGTCCTCGCTGCTCCTCCGGGCCTTCGTCCTCCCTCGCCCGGGCGGCTTTTGCAAAGCTGGCGGCCGGGGGCAGACTCCTCAGTCTCGGATTTCACCCCTCCATGAGCCCTCCCCGGCTCTCGGCCCCGCCACACGGCCCGGGACAAGGCGAGCTCCAGGCGGGCGGCCCCGCTTTGTAAGAGATCCCCCGGCAAAGCCCACGCGCGCCCACACAAAGTTTGCCCCAAAGTTTCAATGCATTTTCCACTCTCCGCCTCGCCGCCGCCGCTGCTTTCGGCCCCCCTCGCTGGACCCTCGGCTCAGCCCGGTGCGGCCCGGCGCCGGGAAGGGGGCGGATCCCGGCCCGCTTTCCAAATCCAAAGTGGCCGGGGAGGGAGCGGAGCGGAGATCCCCGCCGGGGCGGGAGGGGAAGAAATGCACGAGCGGCTGGAAATGACAATTAATAACAATGGCAAATCCCAGCGGGCGGGGAGAGCCGCTGCGCCTCGCCTGCTCCCGCTCCCGATCGGCGCGTCTCCGGGCTGCCGCCGCTCCGCAATGTCAGGCACCGAGAGCCGCGGTGTCTGCGCCTCGCTCGCCCGCCCTCTGCAAATGCAGCTCCGCCAGCCGCGATCCCGCTGCCCAGCCGGCCCCGGCCCCGCCCCGGCCCCGGCTCCGGCTCCACCCACCCCCGCGCCGCCCAGTCTCGCCGGCCGGGCAGCCGCGCCGTGCCCCAAAGGTTGGCTTAGCAGATGTCAGGCAAAAGGGGCACATGTCCTCCTCCGCCTGGCAGGCATTCTGAAAACACCTGGTTTGTCTGGCTTCTTACTTACAGAAGAGACGAGACTCATAGGGGTGGGGGGTTAAAGTAGGCTGCAGTGCCACAGAACACCTTACTTTTAGGGGGAAGTCTTCCAGGGCTCCCTAAAAACAGAAGAGTATTACATTAATCCTACATTTTCTCCAGCGTCCTCCTTCCTGTACTTCCCTGGCCTCCTTTCCAGGTTTGGTATCTGGTAGCCCTACCCAAAGGCCTCTCGCCCGCCCGGCATCCCAGCCGCTTTCGTAGACTCTGAGGTCAGAAGGGACTAATAGGAGCCATTGGTCGGAGCGTCTGCACAGTGCAGGCCGCAGAACTTCACCGGCCCACTTCTGCAAACCCTATGATTTGATTCTATTCTATTCTAAGTCCCATAACTGACTCCAATGCAATGAATGCAATAAACCTCTCACCTGGGGCTGAGTCCTTGGAGGCCTCCAGTCATGTTTTAAAGACATTAAGGTAAAGAGAACCCACCTGTAAGGGGGCTAGGCCCCCTGCAACCAGAGGAAGACCAAAAAAAACCAGATTCCAAAGGTGCAGCGGTGTTAGTCTAGTCCAGCAAAATAACCAAGGAATCCCGTGGCACTTAAAGACTAACAGATTTATTTTTCGCATCTGTTAGTCTTTAAGTGCCACAAAAAAAAAAAAGCCCAGAGCCTTTTACTGCTTCTCACCGTCTTCCCCCCAGTCACCTTTGGTATCTTCTTTTGGTATCTCTTTTTGGTATCTTATTCTGGTATCTTCTGCCAGCCATGGCAGGCGCCTGTTCAAATCATTGTGTTAATGGGGTTTGCTCCAAACCAAAGCAAAATGCATTGGGGTCGGGGAACTGTCTCCTTGCCTGCTAATCCCCAAAGGGCCTGTGATCTCCAACAGCCTATGATCACTTAGACTCTAAGGGAGGGATCATTCTTTTCTCCTGTGTAGGTTTCACTCCCCTCTAGCCTATGTGATATCAATTTGTCAGGTCAAAGGACCACCGTGCACACACTGGTGGCGAGAATTACGTTTTGTCAGACAAACTTCAATCCACTTTCTGGGGATCAAATTCAGTGTGAATGAAATGGGGACCCCAACCACACTCCTTCACTCCTGCCACCCACGCTATTTCATCATTGGAAACTTCCTTCTTGCAACAATTTGCATGTGTTAAAACAGATCTATGGATAGTTCCTGCTTCCTGTCATTTCTGCCTATTGGGCAGATTGCAAATTCAGTCAGGGGCTATTCCTCGAGTTCACTGTGGACTGCAGAAAGGAGAAGGTAGGGGTTGATGGGGAAGGGAAGGCCATATTCTCATTAGAAAGCAGTTTATTTCCAGCACTGTGCCACTAGGCCTGTACTAATAGAGAAAAGCATTGACTCTGTAGAGGCACCTGCTGCTGACTGAGGGAAACACACGCAAAAAAAAATCATTTAATTTCCCTCAGTAGTTCTTCGATTTGTTCTTCTCTTTGTTGGTTTATCTTGGAATCACTTTTGTGCTGTCATCTCATGCAGCATTCAGCATTGGTGGGCTTCGTCTTGTTGATCCTGTCGAAGACTTTGTCTGAGTAAGGACTGACTCTTCCACCAGCTGCAATAGTGGGTTCCTTGTATGCGCTGCAGGATTTGCAGCAGAGGGGAGAGGTCAGAGCTTTGCAGAAGCCTGCAGGGGGGAACCGAAGTCCTGCAAACAGGGTGAGAGGGTTGTTCAAACATTGCAAAAGACTCTCTTTTTTTCTAATTGTTACAAAGACCCCTTCTGAGGGACAGAAATTGCAAATGACTAGGCTTTGCTGTAAATGGCATTGCCAGCATTCTCCTCAGGGAGCAGGGAGGCTGACAAGCCCGCAGGAAGGGGGCAGGCTTTTTCTCTAAGCAAAGCTAAAACAAAAAAGTTCCCACATTCTGGACCTATTCCAACAATGTTTTGTGCAGATCCCTATGTGCAATCCCATCCTCCTGTCCTGGCCCCTGCATCAGTGCTAGTGGTAGCCCATTCGGGGCCCCTAGCCGGGGTATTTTTGGCCACCCCTCCCATGCACAGAACACGTACTAATAATTAATAGGGAGCCTGTTCAGGGCCATAAGCAATTGCTTAATCTGCTTATGCCTAGTACTGGCGCTGCCCTGCATCATTCTCCATGAGCAACAGACAGCTGGGACAGTGGGGAGGGAGGACTGTGCACAGTTTTATTTATTCGGTTGAAGTCCAACAGGCTTTTTAAATAAGCTTTTTATGAATGAATGTTGTTTTGAATCAAACGACCCATGACTTTAACAATCCTGTGAATGGGTGAAATTGACAAGGCCCATGCATCACAGTAATCTTATCAAAATAATTTTCCAGCCACCAGTGGAGTGATAGCCCCATAAAACAATAACGTACAGTGAATAACGTACAGCATCCTCACTTCTAAAATGAGCACTGTAGCATTGCTTACCCGCTGCTGCGTTTCATTGGGATCTTTATACCTGCCAACATCCTGCTACCAAAAAAGCAACCAAAGCAAAAATCTGGCCAAATGTTCGTGTATTTCCATGAATTCAGGCACAAGTAGGGAAATTCATGGGCCCTCCCATTTTAAAGTTCTACTGCAACTAATGTAAGGCAATAGCTGCAATCATTTCTGTGGTGCCTAGAATGTTTATGGGAGGTGCCATACAACATAAAAGTAGCCAAGTAAATGTCCATGCCATTGCTCCTGCATGGTTCGTATTCTTTTTCCTCATGGTAACAAACCATGAGTAGCTGGAGGATGTAAGGAAGAAATCAGTGGTTAAGATGTTAAATACAGTAATGGGTACCTAACAATCCCAAATCCATATCAGCCTGGTTTTCAAAATGGCTAAGCAGTGACTTATTGTCAACTGAGTACTTTTAATAACCAAGCCATGTAGGATTTTTTTCCTGCACCACTGAAGTCAATGTGAGATTTTCTGTTGACTTCAATGGACACACAATCAAGCCCTTATCTAAGTGATTAAATATTAATTTAAAGTGGTCTGAAAAAGGAGGGTGTCTATCATAATACAGGAACAGGGACTTGGCGAAAACACTGCTTAAACTGCATCTCTCAGGAATCTTTTTGGTTGGATCTGTCACACACCCCATTCTCCTCAGACACATACACTGTAAGCAATGAATTTATGAACCTAACTTTCAGTTTTCATATTTGGGAATCTTGGCCCCCTGATACTAACACTCATCAGTTAATTCACTCGATTAACCCTGGAAATATGCAGAAGTGTCAAGCCATTTTCAGCAATTCTTCACTGACATGCATGCTTGGAAGAGCCTGAGGTTACAGATTGGGAAGTCAGGGTTCCAAGAACTGTATTCTTGTTATTTTTTCTCCCTGCTTTCTAATCCCCAAAGTAACAACCTGAACAAGTCTAAAAGGAGCCCTAAGCAAATTTCAAACTGGAGTGGGAAATCTGAGAAAAGTGGACATTACAAAACAAACAAAAGAGTGTTTTCTTAGAATTTCATCTTGTGGGCTAGTCTGATGGGATCTGGATTTGGATAATCTAAATTAGGAGAGAAGTCAAGGAAAGAAAGAGTAATGTAAAACATTTTCCTGCCAGAGCTATTTCTTAATACACAAATCACTCTCTGATTTCATATAAAGTCCCCTTGCGCCAAGCCTGGAGCACAATACCAGAAAAAGAAGCAGCTTGATCAGTTCTCCCAGCAGAGCTGGAAAAAGAGCCAAAAAAACAGTAGCATACTGGGAAAAGCAGTGAGTTGACAGGTCTGAATCCTAATGATTCAAATATGTTTCAGTTAATTATTTTTCCTTAAGAAATCACAGCTATGCAATAAATATAGAGTAGTTTGACTATGGTATAGTCAACTGCTATGTTGTGGGTGAGTAGATAGATCAGTGAATGATTCAGCCCTTTACTAGTTTTTCTGATTTCTTCAGGTGCACCAACAGGAGCAACTGTAGGTGCAGCAAAAGGTTTTCTCTCTGCAGTGCTTTGCCAATGCTCCCTCTGGTGTGGTATAAATAGAATACATGCAGCGGGCACTGGCAATGTTAACAGAGTTTGTATTTGCAGTTATTAGAGATGCCCATGCACCACCCGCTGGCAGCTTCACTTGCCTCTGTCATTCAGGACTTTATGTAGAAATTCTCAGTTTCTGAAAATAAAAAATGCAAAGTACATTGTGCACCCTTACACATGCTGTCACTGTGTCTTGATTTTACATCTCAGATGGCTTCTTCCACTGTCAGAGGCTAAACTAGGCACATATGATGACCTGAAGATGCTCCATATAGTTCTGTGTAGCTCAAAAGCGAGTCTCTTTCACCAAGAGATGTGGGTCCAATAAAAGTTATTACCTCACCTGACAAGTTTCTCTCATAAAGCCAGGACTGATGCGGCTGCAGCAACACTGCAAACAACATTTACGTATGACAGCTTTAAATTTCCTAGGGCTTTCAACCACAGACTACTCCACATATTCCAGTAAGAATAAAACTATATTTCGGACTGTTTAAATCCAAGGAGCTTTTTTAATGATGCCTTCCCCCTGTGACTTTGATGAGTGCTCATTCATTCATGCTTGCACTGGAAGACTTTCTGATTAGGAAATTAAATTCTAGGACGATTCCCAGTTAATAAAAACAAAAGATACAACCTGAAAAGACAGAAAAAGAGATATGGAAGATAATATGGGGTTGTGAATTCTTCCATGCTCAGCTTCTTCTGGACTCTCAGAGTACATCTACACTACATCTAAACATCCATGGCTGGCCCATGTCAGCTGACTTGCATTTGCAAGTCTTGGAGTGCATGGTGGGAAAACTGCGAGGCTTGGACTTAACTTGCAATGAGGGGAGGTCCCAGAGCCCAGGGTCCAGCCTGAGCCTGAATGTCTACGCTGCAGTTTTTAGTCACACATCACGAACCCTGAGAGCCTGAGTTGCCTGACAAGAGCCAGCCATGGCCACACCATGGAGCTTTTAGACACACCCTCATAAAGTGACAGCTGAAAGTGTAGTAAATATGATGTTCTGCTGGCACAATGCTTCTCTCTAGTAGAACTTCAGCTACAAGAAGATACTGGTCAAAACCTGGCGTAGCCTGTTTACTGATGTTGTGACTTCGTAACTCCAAAGTGGCTGAACTTTGAGATTCTGGAAGGTCAGTTTTCCCTCAAATGGGCTGAAAAGCCAAGTTTCCGGGTCTTCCTGTTGACCCTTACGGTATGAATACTCCAGTTACTCAGTCTTACGGCTTCTCTCTTCAAGGTCTTTGGTCCAATCAGTTTTGAATGAGGTCATCTTTAGCTATCATCAGTTCTGGAATAGTTCACTTTAAGTCAGTAATTCAAAAAGATATTTGGAAGTTTGCCTGCCACAGAAGCTGAAATTCCAAGTCTCATTAAAAAAATGCAGACATACCACTTTTGAGGAAGCTGGCATCATGTTCTCTGAGGAAAGTATTTTAAGATGCCATGCCACCAATTCACAAAAGGTTCAATGTAAAAAAAAAAAATCCTATAAATATAGCTGAATAAAAAAACCATTCAGGCAAAAGCTATTCAACATTCACCTATTAGCAACGTCAAAAATAAATTCAGACTTAATATCTAATTTGTCTGTTCCAGTTTCTTTCCACTAATTTAAAAACAGACAGACATTCTTTCTGGAACTACATTATAGGCTGGAGAGCTTTATCGTCTACATCTTAACAGAAAAAAGTTACCTTAAAGTTTACCAGGCTAAAACCCATTTAAAAATACAAAATCTTATATCAGGTCTGTATTCCCATATAAACAATTTGTCTCATACAGGAATTGTAATAACTCTTCCAAAGCTAGAAAGACAGGGGAAAAGAAACTTGGGTTCGTAGAATCATAGAACCATAGGGTTAGAAATTATTCTAAATGTTATCTGATCTAACCCCCTGCTACAATGCAGGATTTGTTATGTTCACAAAGAATTTGTTATGTTCACATCATGTTAAATTCTACCTGGAAGTAAAAATTCACGGAGCTGCCTCATTCCCCTGTTGCACATTTCATGATGGTTACTTTGTGGAGAAGTTAATGTTTTAACCACCCAAATCATGTATATAATGCAGAACATACATGCCTGTGCACAGATTCTGGTGGCAATCAAGATCCCCGAGAGACTCGGGCAACAGCCTGTTGCCTTCATTACTTATTGTGGTAACCACCCAAATGTGCTATGTGCTTTCCAAGCACAGAGAAGGACACAGTCTCTGCCCTCAGGAATCAATCAATTTTTGACAGAATATTTCAATAAACATCTGGCTGTTTGCTTTGCTCTCTAGTGAGCTGGATGCCACAATTCCACTAAGGCATTCTTGGTTAAATCTTGCCTCTTTCCCCAGGAGACTTTAGCCAGTTTGTAAATACAACAGAGAGGAAGTTGTGTAAACTTCAATGAAGCTACCTTCACACTTTTGAACCAAAGGCGGGTGCCCCATTTTCATTGAATCATAAAGACCTTTCTGCCTTCTTTCACACAAAACAGTTCTCAAAAGTGCAATGTGCCATGTCAACTAGCATTTAGGTTTGTAGGTCTCTCTGCTATTTAATGTTATTCAACTTTTAGATTCGGATCCTGAAATCCACTCCTATTCCATTAAACATCATTAAACTGCTTTATGCTTTGTTAATATTTCTCTAGGCTGACAATGATCTTTGCTGGTAACACTGATGCTCGGATAATACAGAATTCTAGATGTAGGCCCTGTGTTTGTTTTCATTATTAAATGAATTCGATTTTCACAAACAAGTTAACATAAGTTTTTCTGCATAATCACATCTTAAAATCATAAAGGGCTTGTATACCAAAAAAAAAAAAAATCTATATCTAATGGAAAGAAGAATAAGCTACACTCGTATAAGGTATGTTTGAACTGGTGTAACTGTGTCCGCATTAGGAGTTGTACTAGTATGACTATACTGGTAGAAGATCACCCCATCTAAAATGATACAGAAACAGTTGTGTAGACCAGGGATAAGATTACCTTCCATTTTAACCCCTTTCAGGTTTTTAGCTCTGCAATGGGATGCACTCCCCATACCAGCCTTGAAAGAGCTGAATTAGGCCTGGTGGGCTCAGTCAACTATTTATGCTGTAACAGAGGGTTTTCAGGGTGCACAGAGGGCAGAAACTCACCTGTGAGGGAACAGGTAGGACCAGGAGGCCAGCGACAGAGTGGAAAGCTGCAGAGAGAAAGTTTGCAGTTTCTCTCCCTGAGGTAAGGGAAAAGGAAGAAGAAAAGAGGGAGAGGAACCCCAGAGAAGGGTTTACCTAGTAGGCCTATGAGAACAGAGCTGACTAAAGAAGGCTGGAGAGAGCAGAAAATTTGAAGTCTGGGATGAAACCTGTTCAGCTCACAGTGACAGTATGAAGCATAACATGCTGGTCTGACAGTGAATTCCCTTGCTGGTCTCAGATCGTGTCAAAGTCTTAGTCAGTTTTTGTGCCCATGTGAGTGGGATTCTCTTAATTCTATCTAAGAGCTTACATGCCCCTCCCCTTGTTGTGGTATCTGAGTTCCTCACAGTCTTCCATATAGGAAAGTACTAGTATCTTGATGTTATAGAGGGGAATTGAAGGCCAAAAGAATTTAAACAACTTTCCCAAGGTCACACAGGAAGCCTGTGGCAGAGGAGGGAACTGAATCAGGGCTCAGTCTCCTACATCCCAGGCTAGTATTCAAACCACTAAAGTACCTCTTAACTAGAGCGCTACTCTGACATTCACACCATCTGTATTTCCTTCTGCTGGGGAAGCAGAGGTTGAGACAAGAGATACTCAACATATGATCTATATCCTCGGACTATGACCTACACTAAGACATTCTCCAGGGGACTATCCATTTGTGGTTCTGTTAGTTTTTCTAGTTACCTTTATTTATAGAAGCTAGATATGGAAACGGCCCATGAAGTCATCTGACACTCCTTTCCCCTAGGACTGCAGGAATAACGCAGACTTCACACACATAATTAAGACTGTGTCTGAAATTCAGCCTTATGAACACAGCTGTTAGGATTGCCTGCTTCTTTGGTCAATGCAATGAGAAAATAGGCACTCTTTGAACATTGCCATCCAAACCATGGAAGCCACTGCCTGAAACTCAAACATAAGACAGGCCCAATGGGCACAGAACTATACCTCCTACCAGCTTCTTGCAACAGATGCAAGAATGCCAACAGACGGGTGTGGACTGGAAATGTCATTAACTTACTGGGAATCAGGGGAATGTGAGTGTTCTTTGGCATGGTACTCCCACTTTACACTGGCACATGGCTGGAAGAGGGGCATGATTCCCTGATTTCATTGCCCTGAGACCATGCTGATGGGTACTACAGAAAAGCATGAGGAAGAGGCCAAAGCGTGACATTCTTATTCAGAGGAAACCTCCCTGAAGACGAAGAGAGTTGTTAGCTTGAAACGTGGACTGAGAACGAATGAGCAAGGATGTCAGGATCTGAGAATATTATTAATATTTTATACTCAATGTAAGGGCACATTATTGGGACTTTTCAAGGGAATGTATGCTGCTAGCTGCTGGGATGGAACCATGCCTATGTGAAATGTGCCTCACAGTTCCTGCACCTCCACAATCACACTGTGCAGCCTTTTCTGTTAAAATCTGTATGGTGCCTTACCCAAACCAGACTGAAGTCAGTGGAAGAATTGATGTTAACTTCAATGGGCTTTGGACTAAAGTTCTATAGGGCTGCTAAGCACCCTATCAAAAAAAGGTATCACTACCCAAATTCCTCTTGCAGATGGCAGGAAACAATAAGTCTGAAAACCCTCTTGAATCCCACATCTTTAATGCAGTCAGTGCCCTGTATGGCTAAACTCCCCACATCTCTGCTCTCTCTTTCAGCTGAACTTTGTACAATTACCTCGGCAGCATTCTCAGTCTGTCATCCAGAAGTGCCGCAAGATGCTTCACAAACTGTATACTGGTACCTTCTGCAACATCCAGCACCCAATACTGACATCCACTGTGGTGGGGCAATTTTGCTGCACTCAACAAGCAACGCCACACAAACAGAGGAGGCAAAGAGCAACAACTCACAACTAAGAATTTGACATGTTTATATACAAACAATAAAAAAGGCAGGGACTTTTGCTATCATTGTTTACTGTTGTGTATGCAGCAGGTATATCTATAGATAGTGTAAACAAAAGAGTTGAGTTCACACAGACATACAGATTCGGGGGTGTTTATGGGCAGAGATAGTGCAGTGAGGAGGGATAGATAAGTGGTGTAGCAGGAAAAAAGACAGAGGAATTTTGAGCAGAATATTTGAGAAGACCTTGGGAATGAAGTTAAAAACTTTTCAAGACAATATTTTACATACAGTAGCCCTGAAACAAAGAACAGGAAGAATGAGGAATGTCGAAGAATAAACTGACAACATTAACTAAAAATTCAACTCACATTAACAAATATATGTCAAACAAATAAACAGACAAACCCTAACTGAACATCACATTCCAGACCTTCTCTGCAACCCTCCACAGCCTGAAATGGACAAGGGCAAAGAGAGTAAAGGATCACTAGTAATTCCAAAACCCAATCTTCTGTGATTACTGTCCAACTTTTAAACAAAATATCTTCACACACTGTCAACCACTACAGTAATTCTATTGTCTTTACATTCTGGCCACTGATCTCCCAGTTGAGAGAACACTCAAGCAGAACACAGTGCATAATACAGAAACCTAGAGAAAACAAAGAGAAGGTCCATTGGGGAAAGAGAAATATTGTTCAATACAGATCACCAAGTAAAATCTACTCAAATTCCAGAAGATAAGAATTGTTAATAATTTCTTCCTCTGAGTGGTTGGCCCTGGCCCCTTCTGCAACCTCTCGTTCCCATAAAGATAACATTTTTTAATTAAAAAAAAAAATCTTGGCACCATCTATCTGAATCCATATCTATATGATATAAACTAATACAGAGTTTTCCTGGATAAAACACTGGAACACTTTTGTCCCTGTGCTACAAATCTTTGGCTTTAGATCATGAAATTTCTGTTATCTATGATGGGTTGTATGAGACATTTGGGGAAACATGGACATATCTGAAAAGTTAAACTTTCTGCATTTTATTTAAAGCAAAATCCAAGCTCCATCTCCAACAGACATACACACAGTACAAAGCGTTCTTGGGATCAGAGAGTGAATCATTAATGACACCACAAAGCAGGCACCTGCAGCTTGCTGCTCCTGTAATCCAAATTACTGTTAAGGTCGATCGCTTTTCTTTTAAGGATCTGACCAAACTCCTATTGGGAGGCAGATCAAACCCTAAAATAGTGTCAGGACCTACCAGTGGATTCCATGCCATTTAAACTTCTTTGCACATTGCAACACTCAAAGGTTTGTAGTCCTAGTGCTATTTTCCAATATTTCCAAAATTGTATGTTTTTGTTTTTGTCAAATAAATTGGTTTTTAGCAACTGGTTTATGGCTCTCCACATTGGACTGCAGTGTCCCTGGATCTGTATTCACTGTTTGCAGATTTTCCAGGGCACAGTTCAAGAAATCATCCTATGCTCAGTAATTCTGGGGTAAAAGCATCAGTTCTACTTTTGGCAATTCTCTTCAAGGCCTGGAGCCAGAAGCCTCATCCTCACAGAGAGCTCCCAGCCAAATCGCCCATTTCAGAAGTGGGTTTGCCTGATACGAAGTCATGGTGAACAGCTTGCTTCTCAGGTTATAACAAATCTGACCAATGTGTACAGAACAATATCAGAATCATACAGAATTTTTGACCTGTGGGTTGCAAAAGCAACCGTGAAAATGGCCATTTCTTACTGTTCAGCTCTGGTCCCTTTGTATATTTACAATCATAGTTCCTTACTCAACAAACTAAAACACACATGTATTGCTTTTTGGCTGAATTAGCCCTCCAGGGGCTATACAACTACTGCAGTGCAAGCTGGAGTCTGTTCACCAGAATCATCAGCTACATGCCAGTTTATTACGAAACCCAGCTTGACAATCAGATCCCAGACCAAACTTGCAGGACTGACACTTACTGTAAAGAAACTATTACTTTACTCGTAATCTGAGAAAACTGCATCTGGAATCAATGGTAACATGGAGTCCCAGTAGTACCTATTTTACAGTCATCTTTAAAAAGCTGTATAAACAGCTTACCCTCACTTGGAAGAAAATAGGAAAAGAACATAATAGTAATGATAACTCTTCGTAGCTGTGGCTTCAGTTGCAGTATCTTTACTAACAATAATGAATTAAGTCTTACAAGAAACCTCTATAGAAGATAATCTTCATTTTCCAGATAGGAAAACTCGAGCATGTAGAGAAATGATTTTCCTAATATCACCCAGAAAGTTTGTGACGGGGCTGTAAACGGAATACAGATCTTCTTGCTTCCAATCCTTTATATAAGAACATCTTCTTGTCATATTTTACTTTGCATTCAGAAGATACTGGGCTACATGGTCTATTGGTCTGAGCCAGGATGATTATTCTCATGTTCTTATGTTTTTTACAATTCATGTATACATCTAGGAGGATGATCAACTTTTTCTTTCTTTCTTTCTTTCTTTCTTTCTTTCTTTCTTTCTTTCTTTTATAGTCTCTCTCCTTCCGGTAGCTGAGTAGCCAGTAACTACAGTAGAAACCAATAAGAAATGAATGTACAGTAAGCATAATTACATAGAAGTCTCTACTGATGTGCTCTGTCTCAGGCAAGTGCCACTTGACTAAAACTCAAGTTTAAAGAAGTGGATGGAAACTGGTAGCTGTGTTGGTTTGAAGGGAAAGCAGAGGAAGAGGAGGTTGCAGAGAAAAAAGGAATGAAATTTTTTTTCAATTACTCAGCAAGTATGGAAGAAAGCCAAATCTCTCATGCAGTAACAGCACATGGCTCCTTTATTTGTATGATCTGATAAAGGAAATGTGTTCTTTGGTTGCCGACCACCTAGTACGGTCTCTATCTGGAATGACGTTTGTTCATAAATCCCAAGCCTCTGTTCCCTTGGCCATGTTTATTCCAGAGGATTTGGGTTCTCTTATGAATGAGGAGAGGTGATGAGCGTCACTGGATGATCTGATCACAGATGATTTTGTTTCCTTTTACAATACTACGTTACTTTCTTTTTACTACGTTTTTACAGCATCCAAAATTGTGCTCTATTCCTCAAATATAACAGTTCATGCTGTAGTTTCTGAAAGCTGAACATTTTAAGTACATAATTTGATTAACTAATTTACATAAAAGTCAATAAAAAAGCAAAAACCCATCTTAGATGCAAGTATCCATTTGTGCAAAATTATTCAATTGATACACAGTAGAGATTTTTCTCCTGATCCCCGTATACTTGATCAGCTCAAGCCTTGAAATATGGGGATGATAGTCTGTGCCCCTGAGAGAGGAATACAGACAATTGTTAAAAGAAATATCACCTCGCCACATTGTTGATAAATGCCTACAATGGTCAGCATAAGTGCTGTTGTCGCCTACCTCATTAACCCAACTTCTGTAAATAAATGCATATGTGCACCTGGGGAATATTTTATGCCCAAGTATAGCCTCTCCCAAGACTCCCATGAGGAGGAAACCAGAGACTTACTCCTATCCACTGAAGACCAGTTCCAGTGAAGTCAAGGGAAATCTTCCCATTGACCTCAGTGGAGTTGGATTGGGTCCTGACTCACCAAAAGGAGGATAGTTTCACAGAAATCTCACCTTACTAGGAAATAACAGACGTTTTAAAAATTGTTGTTTTTGATAGTTCTTTGTATCACCAATCTGAGTCTTATCTGCTCTGGAACTCTATGGATGGCTGGAGAACTCCCAGCATTATATGAAAGTGGGGAAAAAAAAGCAGAGGGAAGTTTAAAACTCGTTGGGTTTTGTTTGTTTTCATTAATACCTAGAAACAGCTAAAAAAACACCCAAACCCTAATCAATATTTGGAGGAAGAGCCCAAAATCTGCACTTTGGTTAAGGCATTAGAAAACTCACAACACACAGTTAAGACATCCGCCAGGTCTTCCATGAAAACAAAGGGAGCCCGGGCTTGAAATTCCTGCTATTTCCCAGGTAGGAAACAAGCCCCAAACACTCCCAGCTCCACCCCCACCCCTTCCATGCACACTCCTTTTTTAAGGCCACCTTTCAGACCTTTTTTATGCAACATGAACAAACAAAAAAAGGCTACATCCCAATTTTGTCTTTCCTTTGCAGGACACCTGCAACATGTTTATAATTACATATACATACAGTACACATACAAAACCCATGATGTGGAACACTTCTGGTAATGATCATCGAATCTTAGTCAATTTTGTTCCTTTTTTTTAATTACCTACAATTTGATATCATCTTCCTGATATTAGGCTGCCCAGAGCTATGCACAATATTCTAGGCCTCATCTTTCAAAGGGTGCAGTGCTGCCAGGGAGATTACTGTACGGGGAAAGCATTCCCTGATGAGGCTGTGGGATCACTGAGTTTAGAAGTAATGTTTCCCACAAATCCCTAGTTTACATGAGTCACTTCTGTGGCTCCCCATGTTCTCCTCCTGGGGGTTAGAATTTGGGGAGACTTTGTGTGGTAGATGTCATGGAGCTCCCTGGAATTCAGTATGACCTTTTGTAATCTGATCATTACCTAGGAGTAGGAGGACATGTTCTTTTAATGCCTCAGTGCAGTTCACACTGAAGAGTCCTGCCTGCAGCTGCATAATTACCAGTTCCTAAAAAGGGGTGCAGCTGAACCTGGTCTGAACACACCTGAATTGGAAAAGCAGCCCAGGATGATCCATGTCAGTACTGTTTCAGGAACCACAGCCTACTTTTTGCTGCAGGATAGCTTCTTGTTCTCATTACTGCAGTTGGAAGCACAGGCCCAATTTTTGTTTGAGTTGTGCAAAAATTCTCTCTTCTCTTGCGATCTATTCAAAACTCTTAACAAGCCCTGCCAGCTTGGTACCTCATTTAACTAGAGGCTGTTTCATTCATTCTTCTGTTACTACAGAAGAATAGTAAGATATAATAAGAAAAAGAATTCAGTGTCCAGGTCATATGTGATTGAGACTGACAGTAGAGTTCAGCAGAAAACACTTTACTTCTAACACCATGTTATGTTCTTCTTGTTCATGCATCCATTTGTTGGTCTCTCTCATGAACTTCTAGTACACTCTTAAGTTTCAGGGATGCCACTAGCAGATCAAGCTCTTGTACCAGCTATGGACAAGCTGCAGAACTATTTTTATAAAGAGACATGCTAGATATGTGTCCACAAGATCAAATGCACCACTAGGAATGACTGTCTTGAGCTTAAGGATGCTATAATAATAGAATACAGTGTAAATAACTGTACAACACAGTTTTAACACTTTATTGCATCTCCCTAAGTTTTACATTTCTACCATTTATAAAACTGACTCTTTCATTCTATCTCTGAAGTTCAGTACAGATTTATCTGTTCAGTGTCTCTGAATCATTCTGGTTTTCTCATTACACAGCCCAAATGTGTAACAACTTGGTCACCTGCCTGTCTACTAGTTGCAACAATTGGCTGTAGTCAGTTTGGATTCTCTGAGTCTTTGTCTTCTTCTTTGGTGTCCATCAGTTGCGGTATATGATCTGTTGATCTTCCAGAGGAACAAACTGCAGAAGTCATGCAACTTATCATGAACAAGAAGTACATAACATGTTAAAAGTGAAGTGTTTTCTGCTGAACTCTCTACTGTCAGTCTCAGTCACATATGACCTGAATACTGAATACTTTTTCTTATGACAGCTGGAGTTCTCCATCCTTTTTCTCCATCCAATTTGACACAGATATGGTCACCAGGTTCCAGACTTGGCCATTCTTTAACTGAGTGATGTCTGTTATGAAAATGTTAATTAGCTCTTTCTGCCTTTTGTATCCATTTTGGCTACTCGTTTCTTGCCTGGCTACTTTGATAATAGGTTCATTTACAAACTTGGAACAGTAGTTCTGAGTTGCCTTCCCATCAGAAGTTTTGCTGGGCTATATCAAGTAACTGTTATCAGTGATAATCTGTAATTCAGAAGTGCAAAGAATGAAGCTTCCTATTACAGGATTCTTAACTGTCTGTACAACTCTCTCCATTTCTCCATTCACTTGGGGGTAATGTGAGCTGCTAGAAACATGATCAAAATCATACTTTGTTCAGAATTATTTAAATTCTGCTGCAGTGAGTTTTGGTCCATTTTCTATCACAAGTTGTTCTGAAATACCAAAATGAACAACAGAACACTTCAGTTTCTCAATAGCAATGCAACATGTTATGTCTTTCAAGTATATTATTTCTATATTCCTGGAAAAATGGTCGACTCTGACCAGGTCATGATATCCTCTGAATTTGCATAAATCTGCAGTTAGTCTTTTCACTCTATATGGTTCATGATTGTTTCTTGAGGTTATTTATATTAGATTGCCTTTTTAAAAGTTCAAAGTCACCAAAGTCTCCATGGAATTCTTCCACCTTTCACACTAGACCATCGTGGTTTCCACACTGCAGCTAAGAAGGATGTTGGTATTTGAGCTTTTGATCATACGTACCCTAAATGCAAAGCTTTTGTCTTTATACATTGTTTCTCTGGTGATATGACCTATATGGTTTGGAACACCTTCAGGGCTAATCAGGACTGTGTCAGTTGATTTCATTTCTGGGAGAAGTTGAAGGTGATTGTTAATAGCCCCTCAGATCTTTGCTCCTGAGTTAATTTTAAAGATCATAATCTTTCCATGAATACTCAGTTTTACTCTCAGGTAGCCCCTTTATCATCATGTAATTGATCCCAGAAACAATGGCTCTTGATTGTCTATAATATTAATTGACTTCTCGACTGCCATGATACGGCATACAACTGCAAAATGTCCATAGTTTGTGCATTTATTACACTTTGGATCTTTGGCTAAATTTTCATCTGTTGGGCTATGGGTTTTCCATATCTTGTACATTAAGTCTGAAAGGCTTTGGAATTGCCTTGTATTCACACACTCAGGGTTTTTATGTTAATGACTTTTTTAACTTCTCATGCAGTTTCTATTTATAGCTTCAGGTTTTTCAGGTTGCTCGTGCCTTTTGTTCTGCTGTTTGACTATTTCAGGCTGCTTTGCCTTCTGTAGCAGATTTAAGCTGTGGGCAGATTTAAGTTTGTCTTTAATTGTGGCTGCTGAGGAAGGTTTTTGTTTGTTAACCCAGGAAGCAGACTATCTCTGATATTTTCACATTTTGTAGATCCAAAATCACAGTTTTCAGACAATGTATGCAGGGCTCTTATAAAAGATCCACATTTTTGCCGGGCACTTGAATTCTTTGGTAAAACCATGCTCTTTCATAACCCACATTTCTCTGAGATATAAAGTGTGCATCAAACATAACTGGCACCCTTTCATAGTCCTCTTTGTGACTGTGTTCATTAAAAGCAAGAGATTTCAAGATACGGTCTGCTTGCTTCCTATAATACAAATTAAAGAAGTTACCTGAATATCTCCAGTTTCCTGGAAGAGTTTTGTAATAATGCAAAATCTTGCAAAATATTTCTTCCAGTCTGTATATTCTGAAGGTGTTTTTAAGCTGATGTTCTCTGGGGCATTGAAGAGCATTATGGTGATGAGATTTGCATCTTTTTTGCATTGTTCCTTCTGTTTGCAGCATTCAATGCTCTTGTCAAGTTGTTTGTGATCTCCAATAACAACAGTTAGATAGATTACCTTTACTTCTAACACCATGTTAAGTTGCAAGACTTGTACTAGCAGGTCAGAGTCTTTTACAAGAAACGGACTGACTGCAGAGCTTCTTTCCCAGTGAGACCTATAACAGATGTGTTCACTGTAAGATCCTTGAATGCGCTCCAGGAATGCACTTGGTGATGGAAGAATCTAGGATCCCTTGGGTGGAGTCCATCTCCACTTCTTTTTCCAAGTCTTTGACTTTATCCCTTCACTCATCCCCCTGAACCTATACCTCTGGCCTTAGCATTTAAGAGACAGCATATAATCCTGTTTAATTGGATTACAGAGTCTCTCTTTTGTAGAGTAGTTGGCTTGGTTGGGTCAGCATAAAGAGGTTTCTTTGGAGCAGACTGCAGAGGGGGATTTTATTAGTGGAAAAGTGAGTGTGGGCAGATTGCCATTGACCATGCATGCGTGTCTTGGCCAATGTGGTGCATCAAGAGGCAGAACAAGAGTTATGCCCTCTGGAAAGTGGCACTTGATTTCACCTAAGAAAACAGTACAGTTACAACCTCACTCTGAACTCTTTTTTATTACACAATCACAATGTTCCCTGGATGCAGCCTTCCCCTGAGCCCAATGTTCCTGTTGTGTGTTTATCTGCAATAATCTATTAGTTCATCCTCTTCAAAATATTATGTAAGTATAAATAATCATTATCAGAAGTTATAGTTAAGCACCTCACTACTAAGTGGCTGAAGTGAGCAGGGCACAACACATCTTGACCTTCCAAGTGTGCACACCCACATTCTCTCTCTTCCCCCATTACCTCCACCTTCCAATTCTCCCTCCTCCTTGCTTTCCCTTTCAACATTTTCCCCTCTTTCTTTCTCAGTTCTCTTCAAGTCCCATTTCATCTTCTGCCTTATTCTTGGTCCCTCACTACTACCTGCCTTTCCCCTATCAAAGTCAGCCATCCAGGGCATTGTCTCTCTTCCCTCCACCAATTTTCTAATATACCTGAGCAACAGTAGACTGACTTCATGTGTAAATTATACCATGACTACAATAGAGACAACAGAGGACTGCCTAGGGAAAAGAAAGGGAAGAATAAACTCAAAACCCACTGTTACAGATCCTGAAACCCCACTCTTGTTGATGGCCAGGAGTGAAACCCAAGCAAGGATCTCAGAACTTAGCTCAAAAAGTCTGTAGGGCTCTAGTAAAGAAACTGAAATTGTGTCATTCAGCAAGATAAACTAGGGCTGTTAACTGGTACATTTTTCCATCACTTTCCCATGTAAAACCCTCCTTCTAAATTTGCGAGTGACCTTGAAGGAGATTGTTAGAGTTCCCTTTGGAGAACAAGAGGACCAGCTGGATGGGGGAAGGGCAGGAAAGACCTTTAGCTGGTGGCTCCTTGTTTCCCTGGCTCCCCGAGCTTTGTGATGACCACTTTAATCACAGCTGCAATGACCCAAGAGTCTGGTTCATCAAAAGAAACCCAAGCTCAGTGTCTATTCTGGGAAATTCAGTGGGAAGGGAAGGGGTGGGAGTAGGGGAGGGTGGGAGTCTAACAAGAAGATACTGTTTCCATGGTTTCAGGCCTCTCTCTTTCTCTGTGCTCCCTCCCTCCTCTTCAGCAGTTAATTCCTCGTGCCCAGGGCTCAGGCCCAGCTCTCTAGGCACTGGCTCACAACATGACTCTCCAAATCCTTTGTGGCTGATACGAGGGGCAAATTCATTCCAGGCATTGACATCAGTGGAATCTGATCTTGCATCTGCTTATACCTAGGCTTATTGTAACCGCCCCTTCCTCCCACCCCGCTGTCTATTATTTGTTGTTCTTCCCACCAAGCTTGCAAGTTGTACTGCCTACTGCCAGTCACCTCTTGCCTTTCAAATTGTGTTGCCCTGTCACATGGGCGAGGCCTGGCCAGCTACACAAATTCACTGCTCAGAAACCTGAAAAACACCTGGAGGAAAATCACTCCATCACTAACATGGACCAAACCTTCTTTCTCCTGCTATTTATCTTGGGTCAGGGGGTTCTCCAGGTTCATCCACTTTCCCTTTCTGAGCCCCTGCTTCACACATACCCTCCCTTCCCAATGCAGCATCCCTCTCTCTTTTTTTATGGAGAGTTGGACATGGAGTCAGCTCTGCTCCAGGTCAGATACCACAGAGCTTGCTGTGGTGGAATATGGGGTGTTTCTTCCTCAGGGACTCAACACACTATCTAATACGCCCCTGTCAGCCTGGAGATTAAGTGGCCAGTTGCAGGACATTCTCTCTCCCTCTCATTCTTTCTCTCATTCCCTCACTCCTTTTTTTCCTCTACTCCTGTTCTAAGCAGGCCTCTTCTACACAACCTATGAAGCAGTCGAATTCCCTGTTAAGCCAAAGATTTATTTCAGAGATATCTTTTCTGTTGTCCCACATCTTGCCTCCATTTGCTGGGAACACTCCCATCCCCTTTCCTGTGAAGGAGTGAGTGCGGCGGAGCTAAGAAACCAGGCCCGTGGTTATAAGCCCGAACACAAGAGAGGGGAAAGCAGGACTATAAAGCCGGCTACCCTGTCATTAAAATATGAAAAGGATTATGCTTATCATCTGCTTAGGAAACAGAGGAGAAGCTGGAAGTGGGAAGTGATGGCGTAAGGGGCCTAAAGCTCAGCTAGCTTTGTTTGCCTTTTATCCCTAGTGAGGAGAACTAAGCAGTGTTTACAAATAAGCTGACAGGCTGGTGCTGACCATTCTCCAAAAACACATCACCACTCCTGGACAGCATTCAAACCTCGGCATAGCCTTCCTACCGCCAACAAGGAGTCATAAATATGAGTGAGCAATCCAAAACATGACACAGCTTTTGAGCAATAGCTTGTTGTGCCTGATGGTACACTGCAAGCTGGTGTCCACACAGTCACTGGCAATTGCTCCAGTAACAAAAAAAAATTATTGTCTGTCCTGCAATGGGTATTAAAGACCCCAAGGCACTTTGTATAACAGTTGCATGGTAACCAAAGCTCTGTGTCCTCTGTTTCTAAATCCAAATTTCTAAATCTAAAGTCTAGATCCTGTAACTCTACTGGGGCTTGGGCACACCCCCATTAGCTCCCATCCAGAATGTATCAGACCCTGCAAATGATCATGATGCATGAGCCTCATGCTGGCCTCTGTGCATGTCGGTGAATTATACCCAGGAGTCCTTTGGAATAAAAGGCACTATACAAATCATTACAACTTGTTGTTCTTAAAGATAAACTTTCCCTCTCCTCTGCTTCCCCTGTGCTCAGCCGGAGTCTCAGTTACTGGAATTTCACCCATCCCACTGCCATAAGTTCAAAAGACCTTTGTATTTTGATCTCTAGAGGGTGCTGGAGAGCAATATTTAACTTCCCTGACTAACCAATTATTTTCTTGTGGTCCCCGTGAAGTGTCTTTGTTAAACAGAGAAGTACCTTAGGATAAGGGTCCCATTATACAGGTGCCTCTTATCACTCTCAACCTGCACATGAGTGAGAATTAGCCAGGTATAGGGAGTGAAGTTGAGCACTGTGAGGTGTGTACAGTGCACCAGTGTTCCACACTGGGGTACCCTTTGCCAGTCAGAGGCCATTGGGGCCAGGGATAAGTGGAGGGGCCTTAGTGCAGACACCCATCAGCAACATCCACACTCTGCCTGCTGGTATTGGACCTTTCTTTCGGTACTGCCCACTTCAGTCCCTTTGAAACACACATGTCTGTGTGCTCAAACACCATGATGATGAGCATGGTATAAGAACCAGAAAAGAATACGGGACAAGAAATTATTTTCCATAATTCATAGAATCATAGGGTTGGAAGAGACTTCATGATGTGATCTAGTCCAACCCCCTGCTAAAAGCAGAACCATTCCCACTAAATCATCCCAGCCAGGGTTTTGTCTAACCAGGCCTTAAATGTTTCCAAAGATGGAGATTTCACCACCTCCCTAGCTAACCCATTCCAGTGCTTCACCATTGTCCTAGTGAGAAAGTGTTTCCTAATATCCAACCTCGACCGCCACAGTTGCAGCTTGAAACCATTGCTCCTTGGTCTGTCCTCTCTTACTACTGAGAACAGCCTAGCTCCCTCATCCATGGAGCACCTCTTCAAGTAATTGTGTTCTTCCAAATAATAGAGCAGTAAATTTCTGTCTTCAGCCAGACAGAGTAGCATGTGGTGAGCCTTAGGAGACATCTGCAATGGGATCTGGGGGTACGATTCCAAGCACATGTAGACATATTAGTGTTAACGCTCATTAAGCTAGTGTGCTAACAGGAGCATATTTGCAGCTGCATGGGCAGCCATGAGTAACAGAATGGGGTAGCCACTGTAGGTGGAAACACAACTAAACCTCATAAGTACAGACTGAGGCCAAGTGTATACTGACAGCAGCAAATTCACCACTGTGAGTTCAAACTCCCAGGTTCTACTCAGCTGTCAGTCAAGATCCACTCAAGTGATCCAGAGTTCAGCTTGGTAACTCCACCCCATAAGAAGAGTAGCACTGAGTCAAAGGGGTGCATTTCCCTTCAACTCAGCACAGTGGAGCCCAGGGCCGGCTCTACTGTGAGGCAAGAGACAGACAAGGCTTCAAGTGACAGTTTTTAGGGATGCCTAGCCCCCCCCCTGAAGATCAGGCTGGCTCCTGCCTCTTCAACTCTTTCCTAGCAGTTCAGGAATTGTTAGTCAACCTGCAGCTTAAGTCATGTAGGCAGAGTGAACTTTAAATCCCTCTGCAGGCAGATGCTGGAGATTTACACACTTTGGAAAACCATTTTCAACCTCCATGAATGAGGTGGGGCGGTGCCAAATCAAAATTTGGCTTGGGGCACCACAACCCCTTGATCCAGCACTGGAAGAGCCACAGTGGTAAATGGGAGTTGAAGGGAGATACACAAGTTATTTTACATACCTTGAGTATCTCCCTTCAACTGCCACCAAAAAAAGTGGCAAGTGTAAACTAGACCTCAGGGTGACTAGCCTATGCCACGGCTTGCCACAGCCCATGCTACCATGCGTATGCTTCTATTTTTAGCCTGCTGCTCAATGAAAGCTAGCACGACTATCTGTAGATGGGCTAGGAGTCACAGCCTCCAAGGATAGATGCAGCCCTAGCATAAACACACACATACTGACTCTGCCCTGCCTGGAGTCTTAAAAAGAATGGGAACATCCTGAACCTACCCCAGCTAGTAACTTACTCAAACTTCAGGGGCTTGGTGAGTTCAGACAAAAAGGAAATATCTGTACCCTTTGTGTTTTCCTCTGTGATGAGAATAAATAGCCAAGAGCAGGTGATAGCATCCCATCAAATTATTTGGCAAATGACCAGTCTAGGTGACTTTCTTCTTTCTGTGGCAGAGCACAAGTAGAATGGGGAAGCTTAGGAAAGCACTTCTGCATCTATCAAGAGGTACTCCTCATTTTCTTCCTTGACTGTTTCCTGAGAAGCACGGGTGCCCAGGACTGGCAATGGTAAGGGATACATTGGTAATTTGCCAGGTCCTCCAGGCCTGCATGTTAATTACATATAACTGTACATAAGGTTTTAATCGGAGCTAAATGGTCATAGTTATTATTTTTTATTTGGACAGTAACACTACTCCTTACAAAACACAAAGGAGAACAAACTATGCTTTGAGAATGGCAGTGGAAGTGCAACAAGAGACTATGGCCCACCTTACTGGAAACAACTTCACTCCCACTTTCACATTGGGGGTGGTGGCATGCCCTAGGCAATGCATGGTCATTTCAAGAATCCATCTGGGGATCTGTGACTTTAAGGGCATTGCATCCTTATACTGGAGGGTAAGGGCCTCGTTGGTATCTGGTAGTGAGTTTCAGCTGGCCTGACCAGTTCAGTATACCCCAATTCTCTTATATCACAATCTGTGTCTAATAGCTGTCTTGTAAGGTGGTCATTGGAAAACTAGTAACACACTGATCATTAATATCCTTGCATAAACACCCAGAGGACTGAACAAATGTGAAGGAAATATGGGACTAAAATGTATTTAAATTAGAAAAATCTGGGAAGTGAGTAAGCAGATTTTTCCAAAGGAAAGGCCAATGCCTCCATCCAAGTGCCATCACAGACAACTGGCAATCTCAGCCAAATGGCTATTCATTGGCATATCAGCATCTGCAGGAACAAATCAATTTGCACTCTACAAAGCACCAGCAGGGAAGAAACCAACATTGAACCTTCTCTTCAGACTTTATGGCACCTTTATTCAGAGCAGGGACACTAAACTTTGAGAAGGATATGTCTCAAAACTTCAGTGGACTACCAAAGAGAGGGGCGAAGAACACAACTTATCTTTTACCTAAGATGACAGCTCACTGAACTCTTTGGACTTTGTGGGAGATTCTGAACCAGGAGGGAGATGCATCATCTTGCTGGAAGGAGGGGTAAAAAGAACCATGCCTAGAACCAAGACTGTAGTTTTGTTACATCTTAATCACTAGAAAGCATTTTTGACTCTTACTTGTTTGTAACCTTTATGGACTTTATCCTTCGTGCTTGAACTCACTTGAAACTTATCCTTTTTATTAAATAAACTTGTTTTATTTTTATTCTATATAAAACCATCACTAGTTTTGATGTGAAGTAAATTCCAATTAAAGCAACAAGTGTGTGTGTTTTTCTCTCTTTAAAAGATGAAGTGACCTCATCACTTCCCTGAATATACTGGAGAGGGATGAACATTTCAGGACAGATGGTTTTGAAGAAACTTGGAACTCGGGATGTGCTGCAGTCACTTGGCTAATAGTAATCAAGACTGGTGGAAACCAGCATGTGACTGTGGTGTAACAAGAAGGCTGCTAGAGTTATTGTTGCTGAACCAGAGCTATCCTATATACCAGGGGTGGCCTAACTTATGGAACTCAAGAGCCACATAAGTTGATTATTAAAACTTCAAGAGCCACACTGAGGCATATAGCCATATACTTTTACCTACTCCAAAATTACTAAGTTTAAGATGTATTGCACACTGTAATTTTATCTTAAAAAAAGGCAAATATTGATTGTACTAAGGTCAGACTCTAGTAATTACTTATGGTTAACAAGAAAACTAGGTCTATACAGTAAAACATTAGCTGTCACTCGATGTAGAAGACTGCAGGCTAGTGGCAAGATTTTTAAAATCTGGGCAGTAACTTGTCAATGTAAGACATAAAAGCTCTCTCAGATGCTGATCTGTAAGTATTGCACAATGTTTCAATTTCACAAATTTCATTGTGGAATACAATGCTTCACAGCAGTAAGATGTGCCAAAAATTGAAAGTAATCTATAGCTGACTAGAGTACTAGACTTATATCTCCAATGGCATGATAGCAAGACATTTTAAATAATATGAATCTAATTGGCTGGTTTCAGCAGATGAGAGCAATGAACTTTAATCAAGAATACCATAAAATTTCCAATAGAAACTCTTGCTTCTATTTGCACTACTTTTTCATGATGCTGCTGTGTACTGAAACTCAGTGTCTATTTGTCTTTTAGAAATTTTATGGTGTTCACATCATTCATGTTCAATAAAAAGTTCCAATTAAGAATGAAAAGATAATCTTTATATTAATTGAAAACAAAGCCTGGCAGATGTCTGCACTTGGTAAATCAATTTAAATTAATTCGAGAAACTAATTTGCTGATGTTCTTTTAAGAGCTGCACTTTTTCATTCAAGAGCTGCATGCAGCTCCCAAGCTGCAGTTTGGCCACGTTTGCTATATACGGATACTCAAGTGCATGCTTATATGCTTGCCGGGTGTTTCTAAACAAGGCGCTGCAGCAGCAAAGCCTTTTAAAGGACTCTGAGTTACAGGACTCGTGACAACACAACCTCTCACTGGCCTGGGTTGAACTCCGAATGTGACAGGATCACTTTCTAAAGTGGCAATCTTCTTGTGGACACCTCTCCTTCCAATCTTGCAAACCCAGCTTCCCACTGTAGAACAATCCATTTTTTATGTGATTCCAATTCTTATTTGTTCTCTTTCATAACAAAAGAAGTATGTTCACAAATCAAAGTGATTTTAAAGAAACTTGCAAAAATATCAGTCCTCATGTAACTCTCAATATCTGTCACCCAGCAGGCATTTATAGAAGTGGATTAAGTATCATCCATCACAAAACCTCAGTCCAATTTAAGCAGAACAGAAGTTTCAGGTTAAGCTGGAACTGGGTCTGCAAAGAAGCTAAATTTTTTGTACCTTTGAAAGTCTCTGAATGCTTGAACAAATTAATCTTGATGTCCCTTGACCATAGTATAGGAATTGCTGTCACTCTGGCATTTCCTGAGCACTTTTTGGAAAAGCGGAAGGGTCGTTCTACCAAAGACATTCATGAAAAACAACTGCTGTGTTTGGTAGACTGTTACCTTGCAAGCAAGATCAAGAAATGCCTACTTCTTCTGGCCTTGACTTTGGAGATTCAAGTTACTGTAAGAATATGCTGTTGTTCATGAGAGAGGCGAGATCATGGAACTCAACCACTTGCAATAGTCAAACACTTTTAACGCTTCATCCCTTCCCCATGAAAAATGACTCCATCTCTTTCAGAACCACATCAAATCTTACAAAAAAAAAATCCTCCTGGTAAGCCAATGGAATTCCAACAAGTACAGTATATCATGGTATTTTTACCTTTGACTTCCTTCAAGAATGCCTTAAATTGGTTATATCTTACGCTACATTACCCCTAATAAGCCCTGGGGAGTTATAATAGTTGAGGCTTTATATCTTTTCCCTACAAGTTTGCCTGGCCTATGATGCCAATGGCGCTGAATTAATTTTGCTTTACATTCTCTCAGCTGAGGAATGAGACCACTGAGGAGGCACCAACTATTGTACTGACAGCAAATATATGTAAATCAAAGCCCAGATATTTTGTAGAGATCCAGCAGACTTTTAAGACACATAGACCTGTTTCAAGCCTCTACAAAGAAAAAGTATTTTGGCCATAGATGCAAAGTCAATACATTTGGGGTTTTTTTTAACATGGATAAGTAGAGAAATTCCCTCTTAATATTCTTGAGCATCACTACAATGTTATCAAATACCATCAATCTGTTCCTCTTTATTGGATTGTTGTTTGGCTCAGACTCAAATTCGTCGTTAGCTAACTTTATTCAAGGCAACAATTTTTACTTAGATTCATATCTTGAGAGGCCAGAAGGGAGCATTGTGATCTTCTAGTCAGATGTCCTGCACAACATAAGGACATAACATTTCAGCCAGGCCTTATTTCACAACACTAGCACCATTTTCAAGGATGTGAAGAGTCAGAAGATGTTCTTTGCAAGCAGAAGGATGCTAAAACATAATTAGTTTAAAATATAATTTAAAATAAAGAAAGCCAGAAATCTTAAATTCTGCAGAATCTGAGGGGGCACGAGGATGTAGGAACATGGGGGATTTGTCATCATGTACAGTCTTTAAGGCAAGACTGAATGTCTTCCTAAAAGATATATTCTAGTTCACACAAAAGTGATGGATTTGATCCAGGAACTTCAAGCTACCCAGGGTTTGCACCTAACAACTGCTCTGATTTGCTGTTATTGTATGACCTGATCCTATCTTTTACACCCCCTTGCATTTATTTTCATTCCATTCTGTAAGTTCACCCATCTTCAAAGCATTGGACAAAGTGGGATTTTCTCCCACAAAAGCTCATGCGAAAAATAAATCTGTTAATCTTTAAGTGCCACATAACTCCTTTTTTTTGCTGGACGAGACTAACACAGCTATCCCTTTGGGAACTGAGGTTCTATGGCCTGTGTTATGCATAGGGCTCTACCAAATTCGGTGCAGTGAAAAATGCGTCACAGACTATGAAATCAAATCTCCTCCATGAAATCTAGTTATTGCAGCAGAGAGAGGGGGGCAGGGCAAGGGGCATCCCAGCTGGGGATTCCTACCATGTACCAGGCTCTGGCTGCTTGTCCCAGTGGGATTGTGGAGGGACGGGACTTCCTCTTCCCAAGCATAGCCACTTTCAGGAGGGAGATCAGACCCATATCCAGGTACCTCCCACAACTGCAAGAGCCTCCACAGCTGTGCTGCCTTCAGCTGGGCTCCGAAGGTGGCACCTCAGAGCTTCCTAAAGCCAGGAAAGGATCCTGGAGGTGGGGTTGATCTTCCCTGTGTTCCTAGAAACACCCCAACCAGAGGCTCCTAGCAACTAGTCTTGGTGGGGCTGGGGAGGAACTGACTTCCTCTTCCCCTGTATGGCCTTTCTCAGCGGGGAGACCAGACCCACTTCCAGGTACCTTTTCCAGCTGCTTCTTGATGGATGAGCTTCAGTCCAGAGAAGCACAAATTTCCACATCAGGATAGTCCTAGATCCACTGTGACATCATGGTCTTTATGTTAAATTAGGCAAACTCACTCTTTTTCAAGCCACTAGATAGTTCTTAGATATCATCCTGTCTCCTCAAGGAATTAAGATGCATTTTACGTCTTCATGCCTACCTCTCTCAGGAACTCACCCCTTCAGAGCAGAACTATGAAATCCTGGACAAACAGCTGCCACCCACCAAAACGGCCTTCCAGGAATGGTGTCATTACCTCACAGTGGCCCAGTACCGAATCCAGGTTCTTCCTGACCATAAAAATTCAGAGTACCTGCACAACACTAGAGCAGTGGTTTTTAACCAGTGGCACACTGCTGTGCCATAAGAACTGTCATGCCGTGAAATAAGTGTGCTGTGAAATTTTGTCCAAAGGTAATGAAAATCAATGTAAAACAAACATTGCTTCATTTTAAACATTATTCTGTCCAACCAAAATTACAACTCATAAAAGTTGTGAAAATTAATCATCAAATTAATCATCAAAATTAATAGCAAGCTATCAGTCTTTTGATTCTGAAATATGAACATTCTAATTGCAGGTGACTAAAGGGCAAAATTGAGATGATGTATAGTTTTTTTTCTGGTGGGTTTGAAACATTAATGTATTTTATCCTTCTTTAGCTTGTTGTATTTACTATGTTGCAAATCTCTCTATTAAGAGCATAACCATAGTAAATGTAAGTACATGTGATGTTTATGAACAATCAATTCAGCTGAAAAAAGTGGGTCTGCCATGGAATTGTTTGTCTCATTGAAACGTGCCATGTTACTGAAAAGGTTGAGAACCAGTAGGCCTTTTTGTTCGTTTCACAGTTCAACTTAATTATTTCCTCACATCCTGGAGCTAGAAATGGCTAAGCTGATGCCTTATCTTGGAAGGAAATGTATGACACCACTCAAAACGGTCCAAGATAGGAAATATCTCATATACTTCAACCTCATAATTTGCTGAATGTTGGCATGTGATAGAAGTTATTGTCTTTAATCTAATCTGTCTATGCTTTGGAAATACCTTCCAATGAGTTAACTGCAATAAATAAAGGGGCACAGGAATCACATTTATGAAGGCCATAACTGCGTTCCCCTTGTTCCCTATGCGTGATAGCACTACAGTTCCCACACAGTACACTCTTTGCCCTCCTTCAACTTCTGGAAACTCTACCCAGGCCTTGGACAACTATCACACTAGATTTTATTTTAGAACTTCCAAAGTCCAACAGCTTTACTACAGTCGTCACAGTTGTAGACCATCTTACAAAAATGGCCTATTTTCTTCCCAGTGCCAGCCTACCCTCACCTGAAGAAACAGCCTAATCATGGACAACCTGTGTTATCCATCTCCACGGTCTCCCAGATCACATTATCTCTGCTTATGGCCCTCAGTTCATCTCTTGGTCCTGGTGGGAGGCACTGTAAATTGTGGGGATCCACACACATCTCTCCTCTGTATACCATCATTAGACCATTGGCCAAATGAAGGGAGTAAACCAAATCTTGCAGCAGTACCTACAGTGCTACACAAATTACCATGAGAATGGCTGAGCCTCACTGTTACTATATGCAGAATTTGCATACAACAGTGCTGATCACACTTGCACTGGTCAGGGCCCTTTCTTTTCAAACTGGGGGTTCCAACCAGCTGCATCAGATTGGGTTCAGCAAATCCATCAGACACAGGAGAAACTAAGGGGTCATCCTGAAAAGTAAAGCTCCATTATAAAAGGCATGCAGGCCAGCCTCATAAATCAGACCCCCTTATTTGGCTGGTGATAATGCATGGCTCACAGCAGAAGATCTTTGGACTGATAGACCTTCCTGCAAATTGATCCACCAGTTCCTGGGTTCCCATCAAATCAGATGACAGAGCAACCCAGTCACCTCCAAGCTCCACCTGCCTTGATCTCTCAGGATCCTGTCTGTTTTCCATATTTCATTGCTAAAACCATACACAGAAAATCCCTTCCCCATCAGACTACACCACTTTTTCTGCCAGTACACAGATAAGGTCACGAAGACTACATTTTCTATGAGGTCCTAGACATCAAGATTCAAGGGATGCAAATTCATACTGTGTAGCAGATGGATGTGGACTCCCTCTTCCAGGAGTCCTATGTTGTGAGGAGGGAGCTATGGGTGGGGCTATGTTATGGTTGTCCTCTTGGGTGGACCTACTTGGCAGAACACTTTCTCCTTCTGCTGCTGCCCGTCTCACTCACTGCATGTCCAGATGACCTGCAAAGGAAGTAATAACTGACATAACAGAAGGACAGACTGGCTGAGATGCTCCTCAGGGGCTTGAAACGGAAACTATTTCAAAGAACTTACTGTGCCTTTTTCACCAGGACGGCTTGCGTCCACCCACACTACTGTGACTAACGGTCAGATTGCACAACCTTTACTGAGCACTTACACAAATAACCACACAGCTTATTTCTGTGAGTGCTCCCCAGACTAAGTAAGGGTTACAAAACCTGGACTTCACTTTTTGACAGTGACAAATGGGATGAATGGAGACAAGAAAATGGGCAGCTCTGTGAAATATTATTGCATAGGGCAGTGGTTTTCAAATTTTTTTTCTTGGGACCCAGTTGAAAAAAAATTCATTTCTGCCTGCAACCCAACAATTACATCTGTCAGCAATGCATTCCAGACTTTCAGTGGCAGCAACAAGGGGCACCACGACCCAGTACCTGAGGTCTGCAACCCAGTATTGAGGTCCCAACCCATGATTTGAACACCACTGGCACAGGGGATATGGCACAGTAGTTAACAACACAGTAACCCATGTAGGGACTGTGTTCCTCAAACAGCAGGCTGGAGCCTTGGTACTAAAAGAGTTAAACAATACAGACAGGGGTATGTGCCCACACTTCTCACAGCTAAGACCATACAAACCACCCCTTATCCCAGCTAAAATCTGACATAAATTCAATTAAATAAGAAAGCCAAGGATATAGCTGCAGGCAAAAATCACTCATGGGACTTCATATGTATGTGCCAAGAGAACATGCATTTTAAATTGGACTCCCACCCTGCTCCCAGCCCATAGTATCACAAAGCCCTGCCTCTGGAGGAGAACAATTTTGGGAAGTAGCAAAGAGAGGCAAGTATTAAAATGCCTAATGCCAAAGAAATAAACATTCAGTTAAAAAATACAAAAAGCTGCTCCACAAAGGAGATAGTGTGTGGTATGTATTCAGGTACAGAAAAAAAAATTGTAACAAACTGCTGCAAATTCTTAATATGGATGAAAGGGTAATAGACTTTCCTGGTGTATCCTGTGGAGTGAACACAGCAAAAATGATAACTGGAGGCCAGATAGCAAGTTAACATGATAGTTGTTGTTGTTATAGAGCTGTATATTTCCCTGTTGTAAGGTAGCCCATGCATTACTGAACCAGATGCTCCTAGAAAGAACATAGAGATCACTCCAATGAGCAGCAATAGAAAATCTTTCATATCAAAGTAAACCAGAAAGGAATCAGTTTTTCTGGTGGGGACACTGGTACAAACATAGGACCTGATACTGTAATGAGTTCCACATAGGCAGCCTCCAGTTCCTCCACAGAGCCCTATTTGTGTCTATAGGATGGAGCCTGGGCTCCAGGGGCTACTCACACTGTGAAATACCATGCAAGTTGCTGTGTCCTCATTGACGCTGCACTCCCTCTCTTATGTACAGGATAAGACTGGTGGGAGCATATATCGTGCTTTCCTGAACTGTAGTAAGCTGGGCTGCTCTGTAGTTCTTTCCCAGTGAACTGTGAGAGAACGTGGTCCTTTCTGGGCACATGGCAAGAAACCGTGGGAAGGCACTAAAGGACAAGCTGCTCTTCAGTGTAGTCACATTAGCAGCTAATGAGTTGGGCTCAAGAGCTTTAGCCTACACACCATGACAGACCAGCCAGCTTGAATGGAAAATACCACAGCGCTCCACTTAGGTGTTTTTGTGTGTGGACAGGATTCAAGTTGGGGGCACTCAAGTTAACACTGCAGTGAAGACAAACCACAAGAGGGAGGACCTCAAGGAAGTAAAGGTCTAAAAGGAGGACTGGTAGGTAAGCCTGGCTGTAGCCTGTGCTTCTGGACATTTGTGACCCTTCAACACTCACCACGGTGAATTTCCCTTGCACCAGAAATCAATTGGCCAGGTGGGAGCTGGACATGGGATTCCTTCAATCTCTCTGGACAAATGGTCTCAGAAACATGATATGCTCAATGCTACATTTCTCCAACTGCCACCCATTTCCTCAAGAGAAATTCCAGGACCAAAGCACACCACCAGAGAAAGGAGCTGTCAGTGCAATTGTTTTCTGCATTTCACAGTAACCTGTTGCCACAGCTTTGAACTCTATCTACTGAGTGTATGCAAATACATTGTGTGCCTGCGAATCTGTGTGTCTGTGCAATTTGTGTCTTTATGTACCAGTGTATTGTGGTGTGTATCTGTATCAGTGTACAGATGTGTCATGTGCCTATGTGATTGAGTGTGTGTGACTGTGTTTTCTGGTCACTCTGTATATCTGATGGGCATGGGAAATTCCTGCTAGATTTGGCAGCATATCCCTCCCTTAGCTAATTTTTAATGGCAAAGGTTTCGTAATCACTCTCTGAGCTTGAGGAGCAGGAATTCCTGGGAGGTAATTGGCTTTGTCGGTCTGCTGAGTGCACTCGGCCTTGATCTCTTCAATTACCGGGTGCATGTACCTTCTCTCACTCTGACATGCCGCTCAGGGAAACCTGCCAGCTCAGTGAATGGATGCATGTGTTCAAAAGGCACCACTGTCCTGGGAACTCATCAAGTGCATGAGAAAAGAAGGCCATGCTAGCCAGGGGATACCACACCCAGCTCAGCAGTAACCATTTGGCTAGTGACAGTGTGTGGCTTGATGACTATTGCAAAGTGGCACATTTCCGCCAGTGTGGTGGTGCTTGTGTGGGAGGGGCCCCCAGTTAGTTTTGCTCCATTTCATTCACACCATTCAGCCCACATTAATGGAAATGGACCTTCACTATTCACCACAACTGATATATAACAGGCAGGGGCACTGCTAGACTTAAAGATTAGGTGGGGCCCAGGCCCCCACCGGCCGTTGGGTCCCCAATCCATTACCTATCCCCTACCCTCCACTTGTTCCCTGAGCCCTTCCTAACCCCCCTGTGATCCCCTGAGTCCTTCCCTACCCCCC
>ML681972.1:6600889-6630889 GCA_007922195.1 Podocnemis expansa
GAATTAACATTTTGTTAATTCGAAATAAGTTGTTTCGAAATAAGCGTTATTTCGATATACGGTTGTTGCAAAACAACCATATTGAAATAACTGGCTGTGTGAGAACACAGCCAACTAGACTGACACGGCTGCCCCTTTGGAACTAAAGCCTTGTCTGCACTAGACAGGGTTTGCCAGCACAGATATACTTGTGGAGCTATAATGGCAGTCCCTGCTAGTGGAGATGTAGCTTTTACCAGCCAAAGAGTGCCTTTGCCTGGTTAGCTTAGACCAATTCACTGAGCAAATGGCTGTGGCACTTTTGCCTGCAAACTGCGTCTCCACAGGGACTTTCTATTGGCATAGCTATCATGGTTAAGTGGGTGGTTTTCACACTCCTATCTGATGGCTCTGCCAGCAAAGTTTATAGGTATAGACCAGGCCTAAAGCACCTTTCTGCTTCTCTGGCAATATAAAGTGGGTGCAAATGACAGTAAAGCACATTTGAAGGAGCCTGTCAGAGTCATGTGAATTGACAGTGTCAATTGGAATCAGAGCAACTTGGGGGGGGGGGGGTGGAGGAAGCAAGGAGTCCTGTGGCACTTAAAGAGTAATAGATTTATTTATCACATGAGTTTTTGTGGGAGAAAATCCCACTTCATGGGTTTAATTTCAAATGAGACATTAAATATCACTGGAAATATGGTGCAGGGCAAATAAAGTTGATCTATATTTCAGCATCAGGTTGATGTATACCTAGCATTCATTATGGTCTCACATCATCTCTCTGTTCTCCTTTTCACCTCTGCATTTATCACTCTCACTTTCCATCACATCACCTTCTGCCCCTCAGTTGATGGTGAGCATCCTCAATTCCATCCTCACTGCCTCACCCACCAGGGAATCACTGACAGCATCTTTCTCTGTAAGGCCTTCAGGTCCATCATCAAACACCAATTCCCCATTTTCACTGGGATTGTTGTCAGTCCTCTGACTGCCATCAGCAGCTATCTGATTATCCCTCCCTCCTTCCCCCCAACCATCTTGTAGGCATGCAGGCTGGAGTTCACTGCATACATCTCTTACTCCCTCCGTTCCTTTAATTGCAGTCTGCATTCCCCAAGCGGAAGGGACACAGGGCTCAGAAATAGTGCTGACATTCTGAGGGAGTCTCCCATCCAGTAATTGACTGAACTTTTCAGATGCAGTTCCAAACAAGAAATTAAAAAGCAATGTGACCTCTGTCAAGGGCACGAGCAACCCCTGGCAACATAAACACTATCTCGCAGCCTAGCCCCATCCCCTGCAGACACTGAGCTGACAGAGACTGCCTGCTGACTATTTTGCACTGGGGTTGGGATGGCCAGCCAGACATCTTGGAAGTCTGTGTTAGGAGAACTAAAGACAACATAGGGGCCTGTAAATCAGTCCTGGCCGGAAGTTTGCCCTGGCTGTTTTCTCCATAGACCCCTTATCAGAACAATTTGACATCACCCATGTTAAGGGAGGAGCAGAGAGCAGTGAGAGCTGCCAAGTGACTTCAGATTGAGATAAGAGAATAGCCAAAGCAGACCTGGTTCTCTTGAAAGCCTCCAGAGCCCACAGGTATGCAGGTCTGGTCACCACCACCACACTGTGCTGGGAAGCCCACCCACCCACCTGCAGCTTAAAGAGGCCCCTGGTCATCAGGATCTGGCCTTGCTGGATTTCTACAGATTGTTTCAGGCTCATCCAGCTTCCTTCACTAGATCTCAGCTTAATGAGAAATGCAGGCAGCTGAAAGCCGAGTGAAAAGGGGGATCCCTAGGCCCAGCCCCCCTCAGCCAATCCCCTCCTGCAGCGGATTAGCAGAGAAACACCACTCACTCAAGAGTACAGTACAGAGCTCAGAATAACTACATAAAAATGGCTCCTCCCTACATCTTTCCCTGTAGCTGCTCTTCTGAAGAGTTTCCAAGGGCTGCTGTCTCAGAACCACTCTTACATGAGCTAATAAGCACTACAGAGGCCTCCATGATCTGTAATCTTGTTGCGTGGTCTACAGTGAAACCATCTCTGGGCCAGATCTCAGTGATAAGACTGCAGAATGACTAGTTAACAGAACAGACAAGGAGTCCCCTGGCACTTTTAAAGACTAACAAATTTATTTATTGCATGAATTTTTGTGCAAGAAAATCCCACTTCGTCAGACACTTTGAAGATGGAGAAGCTGCAGAATGAAAAGAAAATAAATGCAGTGAAGTAAGTCATAGGATCAGGTCAGACTGTTACAGCAAATCAAAGCAGTTGTTAAGAGTTAACAGCACATTCATGAGTATCCCTGTCTTAGCCTTCTGCCACAAGATGCACTATAGGGAATGGAGAAACACAGAGAGCTCTCATCTATTCCAGTGCTTCCATTAGCCGGCAAGCACTGTGGTGAATGATGCAGGAAGACCAAGAATTCCCATCTATTTTAGGTCCCAGAGGGAGATGTTCTAGGAAACAGAGCAGGAGGGCAGGAAGTTCTCAGCTACCCCAGTCCCAGAACCACTGGGGAACTTCCAGCCACTCTAATCCCAGTCTCCCCCAGGAAAAGGCGTGACAGAGCAGTTTCAGCTTCCATTTACAATCTTTGGCCTGGAAATATACTGTCCAGTGTGCTATCCTCTGCACCTCCTGCTGGCCCTTTGATCCTGTGTGAAGGAACCTAGGCCCTTCTGTGTCCCTGTGCTGGGCACCTCCTCATCTCCTTCCTCCCCCAGAGATTCACAGTGTTTGAAATTAAGACGTAATTATCTGGCCTTTTTTCTCCTTCTTTACAATGTACCATTCAACAGGCCTGATTGCTTAACCAGGCCAGGCTGCTGCCTCTCTACCTCCCCTCTACCCTCCCTTTTGTCCCCAAAGAAATAGCCCTGGGGCCTAATGAAAAATAAACAAGTGAACCAGCTTTATCCTCAGCAAATGAAATGGCAGCATTTACAAATGCAATTACAATGTGCAGCTCTCACTAGACTCCTCCCCCCAAATTCTTCAGCTTCCTCCCACCACTCCCTCTGAGAAGAAGCCATTTAGAGATACAGAAGGTCCCCCAAACCTGGCAGTAGTGCTGGCTTCAAAACTTTCCCTTCAGCTCCCCTATGGGCCATACAGTCATTTTTAAAACAGGCTTATGCTGTGACACTGACTTGCTAGAGTAGGACCCTGGGGAAAGCTTTGCAACATAGTGGGTTTCTGCTCCCATTCTCTCCATCTGCAGGCATGGGTTGTATAGTTCTTCATGCTCTCAAGTGAAATGAGTTGGCCTGATCTGTTTGAGCTCCAATAAATATGGTTCCATATCACAAGCCAATTAGGACACTTGATTTTATTGAAAGATGAAGACCAGGAGTGGTCACTGGAACAGACACGCAGATTACTATGGCGGTGACTGCAAACTTATACACAATAGAATAGAAGGGTGGCTGTAGGTAAGAAGTCAGGGGCACTGGCAGAGCTGTGAGTTGGGAGCCCAGAAGGACTAAATAATGGAGGCTGGGAGTCAGTAGTGAGGAGCAACAGCAGAGCTGTGAGAGTGGGAAAGCCTGAAATAACAGGGGATGTCAAAGCTTTGACTGAGGTGCATGGGCAGGCTGGCATAGGGCTGAGGTCTAAAACAGAATGTACTATGGACTAAGAGATGTTGACAAAACTTTGCAAGGGACACTTGTCTTCCCCTTGCCTATATATCAGACGTGGCCAAACTGCAGCTCAGGAGCCACATGCCGTTCTTCAAGGAAAATGCGTAGCTCATGGAAAAACATCAGTGAATCAATTTAGGAAAGCAGCCCCAGCCTAGGGGCTTTAAATCTCCTGCCCTGAGCATGTTCTAAGCATTCTCAGATCATACTCGGGGGGAGCCCCAGCCTGTGCCTAGTTGCTGGAGCGGCCAGGGGAGCCAGCGTCAGGGCCTGGGGGTTGGGGGGGGGGGGTTCGGGACGGTGGGGAGAAGCAGTGGCATGGTCGGGGATGGCGGGGAGAAGCAGCGACATGGTCCAGGCAGGGAGAGAAGCGTGGCATGGTCGAGATGGCAGGGAGAAGCACAGCATGTTTAGATTTTCTCATAGGCCCTAACAGCTTACTCATTAAATCATGTTTCACAAGTCCTCCTAAACATGATGTCAAATAATAAGAAATGAAAATGCAAAGAATAAGATAGATATTGTATGGCTATATGCCTCAGTGTGGCTCTCAAAGGTTTAATAATCAACTTGTGTGGCTCTTGAGTTCCATAAGTTTGGCCACCCCTGCTATACGTAGTCAGCACCATTAGTCTCTCCCTGTTACTGTGCAGGGAGGAACATTCAGCATACAAAAGACTTCCAGCTGCAAAGATTGGTCACTACAGAGGGGAGTATACAAGGTGAGAAACATGCTGCAGGGTGTCACGGAGGAGAGAAGTTTGGATTGGACAGGCAAGAAATGCTGACATGAGACTAAAGAACCAACGTAATTCTTGCTGTTACGTGAAGCTTGTTGTCCACAGCTGTGGTTCTGTCTTTTGAGTGTCATGACATGCTTGGCTGTATGCATGCCTCTACAGACACGTAAGCATATGCTCCTCAGGCTAAATACAACCCCCATCCAGCTCCCTGTGAAACACTGCAGTGTGGCAACACAGTACATAATACGTCCCAACACAGTGACTGAAACCCACTGGTCCAGAGATGGAGAAACAGAGGGTCCCTCTAGGCTGGAGTTAGAGCTGGGGGCATCACTAGAGAAAGGTCTCTACAGGGTGGGTTGGCAGGGGGATGGTTATGAGCGCTCTGGGGTTAGAGCTGAAAGCAGTGTTAGGGATTCACAGCACTCTGTTTAAGAACAGATAAGTGGTCGAAAGGTCTAGCCCTGTTAATCCCATTTCCCTTCAATAGCTCTAAATCCATCACTTAAAAATTCAGCATCTCTGTGCTGAAGAGCTGGGTGGCCTGAGGGATGAATGAAGCACTTCACCCCTGCACAAGAGCGAGCCTGCAGGCTCCAGGGCAGCAAAGGTGTCTGAGTGTCAGCACATAGTCGGGCTGTAATTTACACACATGTGCTCCTATTAGCAACCTCAAAGGGGGAAAGGGGCGCCCAGGATTTATTCAGCACTATGACTTAGTCTCCTTCTGCCGTTCTTAAAGCTGGTTCCATTAGAAGACGTTTGGAGGCAGTGGTGTGCAGGGGGTATTTGGCTGCTGGAGAGAGGTGTCTGTCCTCAGAGCTTTGCCATATTTGTCTCATGTTGTGGAGTTAATTTCCTGCCTGTCACAACAGACCTCAGACCTTGTCATTTGCTGTCTGTGTTAAAAATATGGGACAAGGTGGTGGAGCTATCTGGATGAGCTCAAACTGGCCAGCTTCCCTAAGGAATTCTCATAAATGGGGTGGATGCAACAGGCCAAATACAAACCCTGATGTAAATCCATTGATTTCAAGGGTAGTTTCGTCCCATGCAGCTAGAATGCTGTCTATAAATGAACGCCCAAGGGCCCAGCAAAGATCACCTGGTGAATAGATAGACTCTTCAACTGAATGAGAAACACATTTAATACTTGAATTTTGGGGTTCCTTTAAAAATGATCACATGATGCACCAGTATTAGTTACTTATTAAGTGTCAAGAATAGCATCTGCTGTAGGAGTCACCAAACCTGTCCTTGCAGCTGCACAGAGCTTGCACTGCACTAGGCAAGACCCAATCAACTCAGCTGTATCCACTGCATGTGGCAACAAACAGCAAGGGCAAGGGGCCCCTTGGGACCAAGACCCTGGTTTCACACTAGTGCTCCCAGAAATAAAAGGCTCAGGGTAGGGAAATACATAGATCGCTTGGCCTATGGGCAGAGCTGACTCTAAGCAGCTCACTCATTTGTAATCCTTGCACTTTTAACACCTTGCTGCTAAGGATCTGGGGGCATCACTCCCTGCAGCCCTCTCCTCCTCCCCATTTCAGCTGAGGTCTGTTTCTATAGAATGAGTAACACAAAGCCAGTGCCATGATCCCTGCAGTCAGGGGCCCTGGCCCAGCTCAGCAAGGGGGGAGTGCTAAGTCTGTGTGTTCCTCCAGACCCCTCCTTGATCCACTCCTCCACTCAGTAATATCCCGGCTGCTATCAGCAATTTGGGAGCTGACGCTCTTTGAAAGGCAGATAGTGTGCAGTGAAAGGAGGGTGGGGGAAAAGGGGCCTGGTCATCTCCCACTGGAATGGTCAGAGAGCTTTGAGCTCTGTCCCGTGGTCCATTCTGCTGCAGACATGGCACATTCTCAGAGAGCCAGAGCCTCTGTTGATATAAATCAGTGCAGCTCCATGGACTTAAGTGAAGCCATGCCAATTTTCATCAGCTGGGGTTCTAGCCCCAGGGAGTTTGTTTTTGAGGTTCTCTTCTGATTGCTAAGCAGCCTGGCATTTCCTTCTCCTAAGGATATTTAAATCAACACCTCAGTCCAAGTCCAGTTAGCCTGAGTCTGAGACTTTGAAAGTGCACCAGGAAAGTGCTTGCACACTTACTATTTCCACCAGTCAGGCAGCAGCACAAGGAGGCTTGCAAGCCACCCATCATTCACCATAGACTGTTACTCCTCACTCTGAAAGATGCACCCCAATAGCTTCTCCCTTCACATTATTTATCTTGTGGCTTTGATTTGTCTGTAGCCTTGGCCAGGGGGAAATGCTGTAGGGAACACACAGGAGGGGTCAAGGGCTAAGAATTTCTCAAGCGGGTGCCAAGAGTCTGTCTCCCTAAGGCCTGCAGTCCTCCCAGGGTAGGGTTATCAGATACCAAAGCATGGAAAGGAGGCCACGGAAGTACAAAAAGGAGGACATTGGAGGACACATGAAGAAAATATAGTATTAATGTAATATTCTTCTGGTTTTAGGGGGCCCTGGAATGCTTCCCCCTAAAAACAGGGTGTTCCAGCATACTTTAACCCCTGTAAGTAAAAAGCCAGGCAAAATCATGTATTTTTAAAATGCCTGCTGGACAGAGGATGTGAAGATAAAAAGGAGGACATGTCCCCCTTTTGCCTGACAACTGGTAACCCTTTCCCAGGGTGAGAAGCCCAAATCTCTTTGACCTACAGCCAATATTTCAGGCGGAAATCTCCCTCCCCTGCATAGAAGTGGGCTGCTTGGAGCCACTGTGCACTCCTCCACTTCCTCCTTACATTGGCCTGGACAGAGAGGATCCTGGTATTTCCCTGGCTTCTGTCCCCAGTCCAGAGCCCTGCCTGTCGAGTGTAAACCCCCAGGGGATGGTGGAGGGGAGGAGCAGAGGATAGGACAGGAGGAGACCTCTGCTTATCTCTCATCTGGGGATGGGCTCAGTTCAGCTACCCAGAATGAGCCCATCACAGAGACTGTGTCTGATCTGCTGTGCTGAAAAAGTCACAAGAGATGCCTAGTGTTACAGGATATCAAGGCAGGCCTGGAAAAGGGTTTAAGCCTATTCTCCCCGCTCTGCTCCCCACCAAAGAAAATAATTATCTGCTGTATGGCAGTAAAAGCCATCATAGGGCTTGGCTCCTGCAGGCTCTCAGCCACAATCTCTCACTACAGCCTCTGCCTTCTTGGGCCAATCAAAGGGGCAAGCAGGGATAGCACAGAGTTTATGGCTGGGGGCATCATCCTTTCAGAAAGGACACAACTAGGGCCTGCCAAGGCTTATTTGTATCTAAGCAGTACCATCAGACTCCAGCCCAGTTATCCACCCACCCACTCAGGACCACAAAGTTAAGGCGTTGTTTCTTAACAGTATACTGGAGTCATTTCTTGTTCAGCAGCTACAGGCAACAGAAACTTCCCTCCTCCTTCTCCATGTTTCTTCTCTTGCTCTGATCCTGCAAGGTACTGTAAAACAAGCAAGGAGTCCTGTGGCACTTAAAGACTAACACATTTATTTATAGCATGAGCTTTCATGGAAGAAAATCCCACTTTGTCAGATGCTTTGAAGATGGGGGAACTTACAGAATAGGAGGAAATAAATGCAGGGAAGTGTAAGTCATGGGAACAGGTCACACTGTAATAGCAAATCAAAACAGTTATAAAGATTCAAACACTGGGGAACAGCATACAGAGGAAGATGAGGTCAAATCACATGTTGTAATGAGAGAAAAATCCAATGTCCCTCTTAAGTCCTGAACCAATGCAACCAAATTTGCAAATAAATTCAATCTCTGCAGCTTCTCTTTGAATCCTTGATCTGGTATTCATCTGTCTGAGCACTGCAATTAGCAAATCATTAATGGAGTGGTCACAAAGACTGAAATGCAGACCCACTGGTTTTAGAATGTTGTGATTTCCTTGCAAGGTACTGAGCACCTCTGAAAACCAAACCCCTTATTCAGGTGCTTATCTATGAAGTTAGGTATAGAATTTTAAGACCCCAAGTCTCAACATTTGTGGCCTTTGTGGCTAGCTAAGTTTCTCCATCGGTACAGGCAAAGGATATGGTACCTGCATGTCAGAGGCGCTGGAAAGGTTAATTAATGTTTGCATAGTGCTTTTCACATGGACTACCTACTACAGGTGTTAACTATCACTCTTAGAATGTTCCAGAGGGGTACCCATGTTAGTCTGTGTAGAGCAAAAACAACGAAAGTCCTGTGGCACCTTAGACTAACAGATTTCTTCAGGCATGAGTTTTTGTGGGCTCCAACCCACTTCGTCAGAGATTTAGCTGCCAGGAAGTATTGATACAATGCGATACATGCTGGATTAATAATAATAATAGTACTGTAACTTGGACTGAGATTCACTAAAGTGACTGGTGATTGGGGAGCCTCAGCCTCAGTTTCCAACTTGAGACACCTTAAATAGGCCTGAGAGTCATAAGATTCTGAGCACAAACCTATGTGTAAATGATTATACTATGTGCCAAGCAGCAGCAGGTCAGGCCCAGTACACATGTGTGTAAAAAATAAACACACAGTGTGTGTATAAACAGGAGACTCTCCAATAGCACTAGAGAGGTTCTTTTACTGCTGTATATGGCATTGGTGCAACCACTGCTGTAATATTGTGCCCAGTCCTGGTGTGCAAGATGCAAGAAAGATGCAGATAAATTTGAGAGGGTTAGAAGAAGAGTCATGAGAATGTTGGAAGGATTAGAAAAGGTCGCTTGTGGTGATAGAGTCCAGGAGCTTGATCTGTTTAGTTTAACAAAGAGAAGGTAAATGGGTGACTTGATTCCAGTCTGCAAGTACATGCATTGGAAACCAAAACTGGATTAACAGAGGGTTTGTTGGTGAAGAAAAAGATATAACAAGATCCAATAGCTAGAAGTTAAAAGTAGGCTAATCCAAAGCAGCAGTAAAGCATCAATTTTTAATAATGAGAGTATTTAATTATTGGAACAGTTTACCAAGGGTTGTGGTGGGTGGCGATTTTTAAATCGATTAGATATTTTTTAAAAAGACCAGAAGTATGTTGTGGAAGTTCTGTGGCCTGTGTTACAAAGAAGGTTAGATGCAACAATCACAGTGATCCCTCCCTTTCTGTCTTTATGACCTCTGTTTGTAACAGAGCACCTATCACAATCTTTTGCCTTATTACAACCCTGGTTGTTCCCATGCCCCCACTAGCTCTTTTCTCTCCTCTAATGAAGGCCAAGTCTGCACTTGAAAAGGTTTGCTGTTATAGCTATATTGGCAAATCCTTTTAATGTAGATACAGTTTATACTGGCAAAAATGTATGTTTGCCTGTAGAGCTTCTACCAGTTTGATGACTGAAACAAGCTATTTGTCTGGTGGTGCCTGGTACAGAAAAATCACACCCCAAACCAGCCTTACAACCTGGCTTTAAGTTGTAATGTCCAGATTTTCAGAAGTACTCAGTTCCCATTGAAAACACTGGAGAATCCCTTCCCGCAGAGCAATCACTGTAGCAGTTGCTGGGTGCTGGGCACTGTGGGAACACTGGCCATGAGCCTCTCAGGGCACAGACCTATCTTTGTCATTGTCCAGACAGTCTCCAGGCATAGCTGTGCTGTTGCAGGACAAGTCACTGAAGACAATGGACTAGTAAGCCTTACCCACCTCCATCAGTGGTCAGTTAACCGGTTGCATTGATGTCGGGGTCTAGGTATGATTCTGGTTTCAACCCAGCAGCAGCCCAACAGATGTGTGGGCATTGGGCAATAACCCCATGCCAAGATATGGACCTTTTCTGTGCAATGGGCATGTTCTCTAGACTCTCTTTTCCCCCTCCAAAAATACACCACTGTGCTTTCGGTGGAGCCACTTCTTTTGGAGCCTTTTCCATATCACAGGCCAACTGGAACTTGGAAGACCTGGCTTCCCAAAGTGAAGTTTCTCCTCTTACCACCAGTTATATCAAATCACTGAGGTGACTGATGTAGATGAGAACTTAGGTAGGTGGGAGGTTCAGAGCCTAACACAGCTTGCAGCCAAAACCATATCTGATTTGGCTTCTTATACTGTCACCACAGGAAGCAAAACTCTTCTGCTTTTCTTCTCCTTTCACATTTATTTTAAATAAAGATCCAAACAAACCTGCTGACTGGAAATGCAGTGCTCTGACTGGCCATAAGGGCTGGGGGAAGCCAGGAACTAGGGGAAGTACAGCACAATTCCTGATGGTTTGCCCTATGGCAACACACTCCTGCCATCCATGTTGCTTGTTACGATACTAGGGCCTGGGGAATAACACTGGGAGAAGGAGAAATATGGGGGAGCCCTGAGACTACCCCTGCTCTCCCAACAAGATCTGAGTAGTGCAAACATGGGTGATATAAGCACAAGCCTCAAGCCAGAGGAGCAAAGCTACAGGAGCTTTATTCATCCATTCATTCGGAGGAGGTGGAGCTAAGCAGGCCTCATATTGTGCTGGAACATAAGTTTTCAGGAGTGAAGTCTAGTCTTTGCGGCTGTTCTGACTGGGTTTGGAAAAAACACCTACACTGCCTTTTCCAAGCCCGAGGCCCTGGCAGCTGCTCAGCACTGCCTGGTGACTGTGTTCTGAGACTGTTCTAATCTAACCAGCCCAGAAGGGCCAGATTTTCACCACTGGAGCCTCAGCCTAGCTCTCAGGGGATCCAGGATTTGCAGAGTTTGAAACCAGTCCAGTACTTAGGCTGTTTTATGACTTCAGGGGAAGGTTGTATGTGAGAAGAGGTGTAAGAATGGCACAGAAGGTGCATGTGATTGAAGGGAATGGGGCTAGCAGATGCGAGGGAGCTGTGTGTTAGAACTCAGGGTGACAGAGGAGTGCTGAGAGGAGTCAGGATAAGAGAAGAAGGGGTGGATGAGGGTGAGCTAAAGATGAAGGAAATGCAAATAGGAGTAGGGGAAGCAGGGTATGCGTGTAACAGTGTATGAGGCTGAAGAGAGCTAACCTAATCAGATGAGCATGGGGGTCAGGAAGTCAAGCTGTGGGTTAGCAGGGTGAGGAGGGACTGTTAGCTTGTGTAGGCTCACATGCAGAGGGTAGCTGGGGACATGTTCCTATTTCTTCATCTGTCCATCTGTCCTGAGCCCTAGAACCTTGTAAACTCCATCGCCAAGGGAAAGCATTTCACAAGATCATATTCGCAAAACTGACTTTCCTGGAAATCCCCCCCCACTCCCCCCCAATCTCAGAACATTTCCTCCTATATTTGTTCTGCTGCCGGCCTCTCCCATCTGGAGCTCAGGAAGAAGCAGCAGCTCAGTAGACTTCTGGTGCTTAAGTATGCAAGGACTGAAAATGGCCACAGAAACATGAACATAGCTTTTGGAGATGTTTCTTTGATTAAAGAGAGTAGAAATGCCATACCTTCAATAAAGAAAGTGCAAACTGGGAAGCACGAAGACCCTCTCTGTGGTGCAGCAGCAAGCTCTCCATGCAGGACTCTAGAATTGCAAAGGTCATTACACTTCCAGGCAAAAAATGACTGGTACTTACCCAAACAATCCCAAATGGAGATTTCTGATTTACCATGCAAGATTTGGTGCTGTCACTCATGTCTACAACAGAGCCCTGAACTTGGGACCTGCATTGCCAATGGAGAGGCTTCTCCCTGTAGTCCATCAATATCACTTCTGCATTGGCTGGAAGGGGCTGTGGTGAGAAATATTCCCTTCTATTAAGAGATGAACCCATTGCCTCCCAGTGCACACAGTTGTGTTGTGTGATAATAAGTGTGGAACTGGAGAAACAGAGTCACTTTCCAGAGGAACCTGCTTTGGAGTGGGACCAGAGCTTCAGGAATGCAGGATTGGGGCTGGCTCCTGGGATACAAATAACAGAGCCTTCTCACCATGTCTAACAATGCTGCTCATCACCATGCTATCCAAGCACCTGCCACATAAACTCCATAGCAATAACAATGTCCCTAATAGGCTTCATGGAGTCTCTGGCACTTCTCCCCTTTTGGGTTAAAAACTCAGTTTCTAACCATTCTCCCTGCTTGTTTCACCATTTATTTCTAATGAAACATTACTCCCCTGGCTCCACAGTCTGCCAGATGCTGCTGTTGCCAGATTACTCATCAAGCCAGAGTTGTTCACCCAGAAACCCAGTGGTAGCGTCCTCTAATTCCTTCTTCGCACATAAAGGGCAAATACGATCACTGGGCTTCTCCAATGGAATCCAGGCTGTGCTCACCCAGTTGCAGAAAGTCTAGTCAGATGTGGCTTGCAGTGGCTCAGAACTAGCCAGGGGCTGACAGAGCTGGGGCATGTGGGAGACGTAACAATACCATTGCTCTGCAGATGAATCCCCTTCTATGTAAATTGTGTTGTAAGTGACTAAAGCTACAAAAGCATAATGTACCTGCTGGTCAGTAAGAACTCAAACACAAAAATTTAGGCTGGGCCTGAACGAGGTCTCTTGCACAGAAGTGCTACTGCCCACTAATATCTGGAGACAGCTATAAGATGTGGACTAGAAATGTCAGACGCAGAATGAAACACATATGCCACCAGGCCCCGTCAGAAGGTTTCATTACCAATGGAAAATGTTGCCATAAAGAGGGCAGTGACTGTTCACTAGGGGTAGGGCAACATGCAATCAGATCAGTTTGCAGCATGGGATATTTAAATTGGATTACAGGAGAAAAGCATTCTCACTATAAGGATAGTGAAGCACAGCAACAGACTACTTCTGGAGATTACAGAATCCCTATCCTTGGAGGTTTTCCAGAACAGGTTAGACAAATACCTGGCAGGGATGATCTAAGTATACTTGATCATACTTCAGCCTGGAGGATGGATCAAATGATTTCCTGAGTTCCCTTCCAGCCCTACATTTCTATGATGAGGCTTGCAAATTCAAGGGAAGCTGCAGTAATCGCTGTAGCTGCCTATTAGATGTCTACAGAGGTGAAGCACACACTATCTCCCAAGCCAAAGCCAAAGAGTGAAGCTGGAAGGGTGAGAAAGTGAAGCATTCTACTAAACCCCCAAAGGACTCTAGCCCCACTTCTGGACAGCAGATTTGTTGTGCATAGGTGACCTTGTGAAAGGGCCAGATGGATTGGGCACAGAAGCAACGATCATGGGTTTTCAAGTGACTTGAAGAGTTGTAACTCCAACTGAAGGGCAAACCAAGAGGAACGAACATGGGGAAGGAGGTGCTACAGAGAAGATAGAGAAACAGATTTCCACAGAGGAAAACTATCTCAAAAAGTCCTGCAAATAGTGTCATGGCTAGTACCTCTGCTTTACATGCAGAAAGGTCTGGGTTCAAACCTGAGGTGGTTGGATTAGATGATCTCATGAGGTCCCTTCTAACCCTAGGATTCTATTCTAAAAAGCTTCTCCAGACTCAAAGCTATTATATTCTATGCTGTTCCAGGGGCATCGCTGGCGCCTGGCACACGGGGCAGGTGCCCTGAATGCTTGGGGTACCCCCTACCTCTACCAGCCTCATCCCCAGCTGGGTATCCAGGTCCAGGCCAGCTGTGGTGTCACCTGCCTCTCCCAGCCAGGGCCGGGCCAGCCATGACAATCCCCTGCCTCTCCCAGGCCGGACCGCCTGCAGCAGCCACTGTCTCGCCCGGCTCCGCCCAAGGGATCCAGGGCCAGGCTGGCAGCGGCAGAAGCCAAGGACCCCTGACTCTCTGGTGGGGCCAGGGGGTGGAGCCCAGGCTGGGCCCAGGGTCTTTTCCCAGGGCAACAACCCTCCCGTGCTGTTCTACGTAGCAAAGATAGTAACACCCATAGTTAAACTCACCCAACATCTTCCATGATAAATCTCTGATTTTTTTTCTTGCTTATGATGTGCCAAATTTTAACCTTCCTGGCTGAAAGCTTTCATACAATGTGTTTACCTCAGGCTGACCTTTCTCAGAATGAGATTAGGGAAAAGTAGGTTGTTCTATCTCTGCTTCATTGAGAAGCACTAGTTTTGGAGTAAGAGCTTAAAATTTGGCAAGACGTCACCCTGGGCCTTTCTGCTATCCCTGTGAAAATCTGCCTAAATTTGGTTAAGTTATAAACCTCTCAAAATCTTAGTTTACTCATCTTGGCATTTGGCACTGTGACAGGGCAGAAGCCCAGCCAACTCTATGGGAAGTGGAAGCTCCTCCCCTTGAGCCCTGCTGGGCATGCTTGGGCTGCTGCCCCAACACAAAAGGGGCAGCACGGCTCAGTCTGGGCTGACCAGCAAAGAGGGAGGATGTATGCTGGAAGCTCCTGCCTAGGAGCTGCATCAGCCCCAACCTGTGGGAAACCTAACCTCCAGCTGGAGCCCTAAGGAGCAGCTGCCCTGCCATGAACGCCCCATGGCTGATACCCAGAACCTGCAGGAAGGCCAACAGCAGCTGTCCCAAGATGGAGGAAGCCATAGTTTAGTGCCCAGCAAGAACTTATCCCCGTCCCAGGTAGCAAGTAGCCCAGAGAGACCAAAGAGTTGAGCTGGACTGGAATGGAAAACCAGTTGGCGTGTTACGAGCTGGATCCTTGCTGACTTGGTGCCATAACCTAGGCACCAATGGGGGCCCAGAGCTGGGGCTCAGTGGAGCGGGAGGGCCTGAGCCCCCCCTACCTGGGCACTGTTCCCCATTATGGGCACACTTTGTGTTGACTCTGTCGCCACTAGCCTGTGCTGCCCTAACCCAAGGGCAGCTCATAGACTTTGTGTTGACTCTGTGACCACTAGACCGTGCTGCCTTGACCCAAGGGCTGCTCATAGACTTTGTGTTGACTCTGTGACCACTAGGTCATGCTGCCCTGATCCTAGAGCTGGGTATCGTTGTGGATCTTTAGTCTAGAATAGATTGTGGAGGCACCTGCCTTGCTCATGCTCCTGGTGCCTTCCCCACCAGAGGGCATTAGGAAGGGCCTACCCCACGACAGGTACTGAAATTCCGAACATCTGCACATGCTGCATCCATTCACAGTGCCTACATGACAATCTGAATTGCAGTTCCCATGAGGCTCCCTGGCAGAATATCCCAGTTAAAATACTTTGGGTCTTGGTGTTTGGTTTGCAATAAAAAAAATCAAAATTTTCTACAGACAGCAGGAGGTTTTTGTGCAAAACTTATTTTAGCTGAAAATACAATTTGCCACTGAAAGAGAACTTTACCAAATATTTTCAACCAGCTCCATCTGCCTTCCAGTTTCTGCAACTAATGAGGCAAGGGTCATACAGACAACACATTCGTTCACTACACAACCCCTGTTCCTCCTTACAGCATGGTTCATCTTGTGCCTGAATATTGAGAAGGTGAAACTATAATAGAAACAGATAAGTTCATGGAGAAAAAGTCCATCATGGCTATTAGCTAAGATGTTTTAGGATGCAACTCCATGCTCTGGGTGTCCATCACCTCTAGCTGCCAGAAGCTGGGAGTGGACAACAAGGGACTGATCACTTGATGACTGCCTGTTCTATTCATTCTTTCTGAAGCATGTGGCATAGGCCCATTGTCAGTAGACTGGGCTAGGTAGACCATTAGTCTGACTCTTGATGGCCATTCTTACTTTCTTAAAGAAGCAGGGGTCCTGTTGATAAAAACAGTATGTGACCATGTAATTAAAGGCTGTATCAGCATGTATATATACAAGGAGGACAAACTAAAGTTGCGCAGGCAGCTTTAACTCTGGTATTTCCTGACATCTGAGTGCGTGGCTTTGGAATCTTAATAATGTTCTTTTAATGAAGTTTTCTAGGAATTTTTAGGCTCTTATACAGCCCAGCCCCCACCACAGCATCTGCACTTGTATTTACTCTGCCTCATGGAACCAGAGGCCTCAAACCTCAATTCTGTCTAGCACTTGGGACAGGAGGCAATATCTTTAACCCACCTTTGCTCTTCCCATATTTATGGGCAGACAGGGGCCCTTCTGCATTCCAGTGTACATTAGAGCAGCTTCTGGGTTGCTGTATCTTATCACCTCCTTCCTTTGTCTCTCTATGGGCGCTGGGAAGCAGAGAATAGCACCATGTTCTCTGGCCACACCACCCCCTAACCACAGTCAGAACTGGAGACACCTGTCAGGAAAGATATTCTCAGAGGCCATTTCCACCACCTTTTAGACGAGGGCCCTTAGTGTAACTGCAAATCAGGACCATGGTCTGTTTGGGATCTGAAGAGACTTCCAGTAGGCCCTACATCATTTAAAGATTGACACTATCATCCCAAAAATAGTCCCAATAGACAAGCCAGTCTCAGCCCTTGTTCCACCCCTTTCCTGCTGATACAAAAGGAAGAATACACTGTACGACATCTTTAGAGTCTCATGTAATTGTGTCCGCCATCTCTCCCTCTCAGAGGTGAATGGGGGGGAGTGGGGGGGAGCGGAGAATGAGGGGCCGTTGTGACTCACTTTCTGATTTGGAAAAATCCTGGGAAGAATGACACTGTCATGAAGTCTGCACTTCAGCCAAGGGCTGCACTTGCTTCATCCTCTATTGACCTGTCACCTGAGGGTAGGGGTTGTCAGCAGCTCTCAGACTAAGTCATGTGGCATCAACTTTAAGAGCAGGGCAGAAGCAAGCAGTACCTTGTGCTTAAGCCCAGCGCACTCAGGCATCCTGATGGGAAGTGGCACATCAAAGTGGGATTTATGAGGAGGTCCTGCAGGCGGCTTTTCTCATCTCTGCTGGGGGAGGGAAAGGCCAGTTCTCCAGGTAACTTACAAAATTCTTGGGTCAGAATCAGGCTGCCTGCAGATTGCTCTGACCTTATCTGTCTGCATTCAGATACTTGAGGGGGGGGGGCCCCCCCCCCGCCAGTGAAGCACAGAAAGAATATGGTCTGGAACTCTCTAGACCAACTAAGTCCAGCTAGACACACAGCAAACCTAGGCAGCTGACTGCACTGGACAAGCCTCAGTCCCTAGAGAAGAAAGTCAGCACACTGAAGAGCTATGTGACACTGCGAAGAACTCCAGAGCCTATATCTTTCCATCTACTTGGGAATCAAATTTCATTGCTTCAGCTTTCTCTTTAGCGGGCACAGAAAACAGAAAACAAAGCAAAAACACAGCATTAATAATCCACTGTCATACCAGGATCTCAAAGCACTTCACAAGCATCAATTAAGTTTCACAATAGACCAAGATTATCTCAGTTTTTAAAGCTAAATCAGGAAACGTAGAGAAATTATAGAAATTTTCTACAGTCAACAAGTGAGTCATAGGCAGAGCTGTGAATAGAATCTATGGGTCTTGATTCCTGTTCTCTTATTTTACAACAATGCAAGCAACGATTGACAGTGTCATGAGAGTGCACTATGCAGTAGTTATAGTGTAGTTTTCAAACCCAGACTAACATTTTCCAAAGTGCTGTATCAGATAATTTTAACAGAGGAATTTTATGTCTGTGCTAAACATTTCCTGTTCTACTAATAGCCACAGCTGTACAGAACCCCTCCTATAGTGCACAGAAATCTGGACAGATAGCTAGAAGGGAGTTGATGGTGATAGGGAAAGATAAATATGTCAGGTGACAGAACAGAAGCATTTCTCTCCTGATTGGATAAGTGTAACCCTTAGAATGATGCAATGCCTGATTACAAATTCTGAATTTGTATTCCCCTGAGAGTATTTTCTAATGTTTGTGATTATCTTTTTCACAGATTGTGAATACTAAAGGGCGCAGGCAAGGGCAGGGACGAGTTCCCAATAGCTGTAGATTCACTCAGGAGCACCCACAGAGACCCATGAATATTGGTGGCAATTTTGGCAACAGCTCTGGTGGTACCCTGTTCCCAGCAGCAGGATTGCATTGCCCAACAGAAAATATCACCCTGGACTTGCATTATAGCAGTGAAAATATGGAGAATCCACCATACACTACCTCCACTCATCCTTTCCTAGGAATTTCTTCAACGGTATATAAACAAACAAACCAAAGCCCTTCCACAGGCCCATCCCCTAAGCCTCAGCTGTGTTAGACTGCAGGAGAGATCACACTGGAAAGCATTTCTCATGGTGACGGGACTGCTTTCCTTCACAGAGGCACTTAAAACAAAACAAGCAAAGCCACTCAATTAGAGTTTGGGGCTTAGGCCGCCCTTTATCTCATGAAAAAAGGATTAAAGCTCTCTGATAATTTATAAAGTGCTTAAGAGTTTAAAGGGGAATTGAGCTTTTATCTGAACTATCAGATAACAGAAAGCACGCAAAGGCTACGCACAGGGAAGCTCCATGCTGCAATCACTTCTACATAGCAAAGAATTTTTGCTACCAGCTGAGAGAGGTGATCCCATTCCCACTGTATTTAATGGCCAGAATCCCCAAGCTTTGCTTTTATTTGTAGTCATGCAGCTACGGCATGTCTGGACATCTCAGTCAGCCAAGTAACTCTCACTCAGAACTTGGAAGGCTTTAAGTATTTGTCACTTAGTGGCTCCACTGCACTTGCTTCCTTAACAAACTCCTGTGTGTAACTCAGGACTAGGTCAAGATGAGCCACACCTCCTGTGTGCTCCTGAATGAGCACTCTCTCCTCACACTGAGGACTTGTTCCACCACACCACATGCTGATGGTAGTATTATTATTCATTGAGCATTAAATAATGCACGCAGTACTACGCAGACAGATAAGAAAACACAGTGTGGACTTTCCCTGGTTTTATTTGGTTGCCATTTCATTCACCCAGTTAATATTTGACTGGCTGAAATTGTCTTTCATTATTATCCTGGTAGGTTTTGCGGCATTCCCAGCTCTCTTTCTGTTCACCATCAGTGATGACTTCCTGTGACAGCTAAATTCTGGCAGAGCAATGATACTGTTGGCTAGTGACGGAGTTCAAGAGACAGAACTTTCACTGGCTCAGGCCCTAGCCAATCGAACTCACTCCCAAAGGATATACAGGACCTTGGGCCTCACACTGCTATTACAAATAAATGCATAACTCACTTTTGCTTAAGTATCCAACAATCAATTTTATGCACACCCACACAAAGCAAACAATCCAAAATTTATCAGATCCTTTCCCTTGAATTGGTCCTCTGCTGAAGGGTGGATTTGACCCAGCAATGAACAAGACATTCGTGCCAATAGTCCCAGTCTGAGGAAGAGTTGCATGCTTGGACTCTGTCACTGGTTAGCTGAATCTTCCACAAGAAGTAAGGCAATTGAAAACTTTCACATCTTGCCCAATTCACAAACTGTCTATGAGGTCACAATTTTTCTGAATAAATGAGTTACTCAAAATTATTTGCCAGATAATCATTTGTAGGAGAGGTTTTTGTGAGCTTTCAAGGATGAGGCATGAAGGTTGACTGGGGGGGGGGCTATTTATGGGAAACTGTGGTCTACTGAATAATTCACTGCTTTGGGGGACTTGGCTTTAATTCCTACTTCTGTCAGTGATCTGCTGTGTGATCTCAGGAAGTCATTTCATCTCTTTGTTTTCTCTGCCCACTCTTTGCCCATCTTGTCTATTTCAACTATAAGGTCCCTGGGCAGGGATTGTCTCTTAGTAGAGGTTTGCATAGCACAATAGGGCCCCAATCTTGGTTGAGGGCTCCAGGGGGCTGCCATAATACAAATGATACATAGTAACTATGGGGTGTCTTTTGTCTTATATTGCTTATTTTAATGTATGAACTGAGGTCTTGAACTTAGGAGGAGCACCTAGAGATATTTATATAGATTTGAATAAATATTCATGACAAATGAGTACAAGAGCAACATAAACAAGGAAGGAGTGAATTTGTTTAGAAATCTGGAGAAATATTCTGGGAAAACATTTGGAAGAATTCAGCCAGCTCTGTGGTATTTGTGATACATATGTTGGGCCTGGGAAGGCCTCACTGATTTGTGGCATGTGTGTACTGGAATTCAGAACACATCTGGGATATGTGGCACACATATACCTGGGTTCAAAGCACATCTGGGATTTGTGATATTGGGTCTAAACATACCTGGCTTTTGTGAGGTTTAGGACCACTGCCAAAACTGACTAAAAATAACTCATTGTGACAAATGTTCTAGTTCACAGGGTCAGCGTACTAGCATACTCATTCATAGCTTGCACAGCTGCTGAGTACATATAAAATCAACAAGGAGTTGTATGGCACTTTAAGCCTAACAGATTTATTTTTTGCATGAGCTTTTGTGGGAGAAGATCCCACTTCCTCAGATGCTTCGAAGATGTTCTTCGAAGCATCTGAGGAAGTGGGATCTTCCCCCACGAAAGCTCATGCAGAAAATAAATCTGTTAGGTTTAAAGTGCCACACAGCTCCTTGTTGTTTTTTTACTGGACTAGACTAACACAGCTATCCCTTTTGAAATTGACTACATATAAAATATCTATTAATTTTGTCTGACTGAATTTCAAGATGTCTGTTAAATTATCATTGAAAAGGGCTAAACACTGGGTAGGTAATAAGCTGAATCCTCCTCCAGGAAGTGAATAAAACTTTTTCTTGTGTCATCAGTTTAAGGAGGACAGGTGAAATATAATCCTGGCTAGAGGTGCCTTAAATACTTTGAAAACTTTCTGCTTGAATAAAGAATTGATTTCAGCTGAGTTCACACCCAATGCATGTTTAGTCTCCAAAATTGTGCTAGTGCAATATATTTACTGCATAGAATGTTTGGGAAAAGAGGAAATTGTATGTGAACATTGATAACAATCAGGGGAAAACAAATCTTTGTAGCATTCTAAGAGTTTGTCCACTCAGAGTGCAGAAAATGTATCATGTGAGTTATGTATCCAATCAGCATTAACCATCACAGTTTGAATTTTGGTTATTGAACACTCACAACAAACTTCCCCCAACTGGATGAAAAGCTCAATAAATGCCCACAGAAATAACCTAGCAAATGGTTTAGAATAATCAATGCAATCAAGAAATCATGAGCCTATGGACAATTTACAGTCATTAAAAGAGGCTAAATTCACAGGATGCATTAGTAGCTAGAAGTGATTCCTTTGATTCCACTGTACACATGGCTTTTTATGTCCATGTAGTGGCTGGGAACTCACCCAAGATCTGCCATCAGGTTGAGAAATAGAATCATAGAGTTGGAAGGGACCTCATGAGATCATCTAGTCCAACCCCCTGCTATAAGCAGGACCACTCCTACTAAATCATCCCAGCCAGGGTTTTGTCTAACTGGGCCTTAAATGTTTCCAAAGATGGAGATTTCACCACCTCCCTAGGTAACCCATTCCAATGCTTCAACACCCTCCTAGTGAGAAAGTTCTTTCTAATATCTAACCTTGACTGCCCCAGCTGAAGCTAGAAACCATTGCTCCTTGTTCTGTCCTCTGTTACTACTGAGAATAACCTAGCTCCTTCCTCTTTGGAGCACCCCTTCAAGTATCTGTAGCTTGCTATCAAATCCCCTCTCAGTCTTCTCTTCTGCAGACTAAATAAGCCTAGTTCCTTCAGCCTCTCCTCATAAGTCATGTGCCCCAATCCCCTAATCATTTTTGTTGCCCTCTGCTGGACTCTTTCTAATTTGTCCACATCCTTTCTGTGGCGTGGAGCCCAAAACCAGACATAGTATTCCAGATGTGGCCTCATCAACAATGAATAGAGGGGAATAATCACATCCCTCGATCTGCTGGTAACGCTCCTACTGATGCAGCCCAATATGCCATTAACCTTTTTGGCAACAAGAGCACATTGTTGACTCATATCCAGCTTCCCATCCACCATAGCCCACAGGTCCTTTTCTACAGTGCTGCTACTTAGCTGATCAGTCCCCAGCCTGTAGGGATTTTTCCGTTCTAAGTACAGGACTTTGTACTCATCCTTGTTGACCTCACAAGATTTTGTTTGGCCCAAAGCTCCAATTTGTCGAGGTTTCCCTGAATCCTATCCCTGCCCTCCAGCGTGTTCACCATCTCCCCCAGCTTGGTGTTGTCTGTGATTTTACTGACCGCGCAATCCATCCCATCATCCAGATCATTAATGAAGTTGTTGAACTGAACCAGCTCCAGCACCGACCCCTGGGGCACTCCACTAGTTACTCGTTGCCAACCAGACATTGAGTCATTGATCCCTACCCACTGAGCCCGATGATTGAACCAGCTTTCTATCCACCTTATGGTCCATTCATCCAAACCATACTTCCTTAACTTGCTGATAAGAATGCTGTGGGAAACCATATCAAAAGCCTTGCAAAAGTCAAGGTATATCACATTGATGGCTATTCCCACATTCACATATCCAGTCATCTCATCATAGAAGGCAATCAGGTTGGTCAGGCACAATTTGTCCTTGTTGAATCCATGCTGACTGTTCCTAATCACTCTGTTTTCCTCCAAGTGTTTTAGAATGGATTCTTTGAGGACCTGCTCCATGATTTTTCCAGGGACTGAGGTGAGGCTGACTGGTCTGTAGTTCCCTGGATCCTCCTTTTTCCCTTTCTTGAAGATAGGCACTATATTTGACTTTTTCCAATCACACGGGACTTCCCCCATTTGCCACAAGTTTTCAAAGATAATGACTAGCAGCTGTGCAATCACATTGGCCAACTCCCTCAGCACCCTCGGATGTAGTTCATTTGGCACCATATACGTGTGCACATCCAACTTCTCTAAGTAGTCCCTAACCTGACTTTCCATCACCAAGGGTTGCTCTCCTTCTCTCAATTCTGTGTTACCTTATATAGTAGCCTAGGAGCTGACCCAGTCTGTGAGGACTGAGGTTAAAAAAAGCATTGAGTACTTGAGCCTTTTCTGCACCATCCACCACAAAATACCTGCCACATTCAGTAAGAGACCTACACCATCCCTGATCCTCTTCTTGTTACTGACATACTTGTAGAACCCCTTCCTGTTATCGTTCACATCCCTTGCTAGCTGCAACTCCAATTGCCCTTTGGTTTTTCTTATTTTACCCCTGCAGGGCCGAGAAATATCTTTATACACCTCTGCAGTCATATGTCCAAGCTTCCACTTCTTGTAAGCTTCCATTTTATGTTTCAGCTTACCACAGAGCTCTCTGCTAAGCCATGCTGGGCACCTTCCATATTTGCTGTTCTTTCTGCACATCAGAATAGTATCTTCCTGTGCCCTTAGTGGGGTTTCTTTAAAATACAGCGAGCTGTCTTGGACGCCTTTCCCCTTCAGATTAGCCTCCCAAGTGATCCGGCCCATCAGTTCCTGGAGGGAGCCAAAATCTGCTTTTCTGAAGCCCAGGTTCTGTGTTCTGCTTCTTTCCTTTCTTCCTTTCATCTGGACCCTGAACATTACCATCTCATGGTCACTGCTGCCCACATTGCCATTCATATCTACTTTCCCAATCAATTCTTCTCTGTTTGTGAGCAGCAGGTCAAGAGGTGCAAGGCCCCTAGTTGGTTCCTCCAGCATTTGTACCAGAAAGTTGTCCTCAATGCTTTTCAAAAAAGAGCACTGCTGTATTGCCCTTCCAGCACGTCAGGATAATTGAAGTCTCCCATGAGAACCAGGGCCTGTGATCTGGAAACTTCTGCTAGTTGTCCATAGAAAGCCTCATCCACCTCTTCCTCCTGGTCTGGAGGTCTATAGCAGACACCCACCAAGACATCACCCTTGTTGCTCTCCCCTCTAAACTTAACCCAGAGCCTTTCAGCAGGCTTGTATCCACTTTCTTAGTGGACCTCCGAGCAGTCATAAAGCTCTTCTACATATAGTGCTACTCCTCCTCCTCTTCTTCCCTGCTTGTCCTTCGTAAACAATTTATACCTATCAATGGCAGTGCAAGCTATCCCACCAGGTCTCTGTTATTCCAATTACATTATAGTTCCTTGCCTGTGCTGGGACTACCAATTCTTCCTGCTTGTTTCCCAGGCTCCTTGCATTTGTGTACAGGCACCTAAGATACCAGGCCAATTGCCCTATTTTCTGCTGCTGATTGTCTCTTCTGTTGCATCTTTCTCCTTGGATTTTTCTCCCGGTGTCCTCCTTCCCTACTCACCTCAGGTATTAGGGCTTCATTAGGACACCCAAGACACTGATTTGAGTGTGTGTCCCCCCCCCCCAGTTCTGACTAGACGCTCTTTCATTCCTGCTGTTACAGCCTCAGCTCCCCCCAAGTTCCTTCCCTTCCCCCAGGTCTCCCTCATGGTGACTTAACCTGTGAGCTTTGGTCACATTCCCCTTTCAAACCTAGTTTAAAGCCCTCCTCACTAGCTTAGCCAGTCCAGATCCAAATTTGCTCTTCCCCTTCCTCGATAGATGGAGTCCATCTCCGCCTAGCAGTCCTTCTTCCTGGAACAGCACGCCATGGTCGAGGAAGCCAAAGCCCTCCTGGTAACACTATCTTCACAGCCAGGCATTTACCTCCAGGATACATCTGTCTCTGCTCAGGCCCCTACCCTTGACCAGAAGGACTGACGAGAACACCAGCTGTGCACCAATCTCCTTCACCCGTGCTCCCAGAGCCCTGTAGTCACTTTTGTTCTGCCGAGGGTCATGTCTCACAGTATCATTAGAGCCCACATGGATGAGCAGCATGGGGTAGTAGTCAGAGGGCCGGATATGATTCTCAACATTCCCCCCATAACATCTCAGATATGGGCCCCTGGTAGGCAGCATACCCCCGGGAAGCTACGTGAGGGCAACAGATGAGTGCCTCCATCCCCTCAGAAGAGAGTCCCCAACCTCTACTGCCCTGTGTTTTCTCCCGTGTGTGTTGGTTAAGGTCCTCCCAGCCCCAGGGGTGCATCTAGTGTGCTGACTCCCAAGCCCTTTCACTTTGTCTAGTTCTTTATTCAATACATCATGACTTATTTGTGATGAAAGCTCTGTCTCAGACTTTGCCAAAATCCCTCTCAGCTGTAGCTCACCTCCAGGCAGCACATGGAAAGCCTCCAAAGCAAGAGACAATGAGAAAAACCAAATGAGGTTGACTTCTTACCTCACCGCGTGTTTCTCCACTGGTCTGCAGCCTGCGCCATAGCCTCTGATTTTGTATTCAAGCTCCCCTTCCACACTGAGCTGAATAACAGGCCCCCTTCCCCCTGCCACTCTTGTGCTTTAACTTCCTTACTAAGAAGTGGAAAATTCAGAGAAGGAATTAAGCTTCAAGGAACTTTACAGACACTGAAGCCATTAATAATCTCCTACTTGCCTGAGCTGAGAGATGTTACTGGCAAAAGAAGAGCAGAGCAGTACTGTGAACAGAGGACACACCATAACATGAGTTATATTGTATTAGCTCTGTGCCCCAGGTGCAGTCACAGACAATATACTGTACATTATATCTCTAGAGCAGTCCCAGGTCTGGGGTACAACACAGAGCAGACTGTATTAGCTTATACCTTTGTAACAACTGCACATCCCAGGTGCAGCAATGCACAGTTTGATTTACATGATACCATGCTTTTATAACAGCCCCTGGAGTCAAGTCAAGTCAAGTCAAGTCATAGGGCTGGAAGGGCCCTCATGAGATCATCGAGTCCAACCCCCTGGGAATTGAACCCAGGACCTTCTGTATGTTAAGCAGAGGTGTTAGCCACTACAGTCTGTTGCAATAACACACAAACTAGGACACAGTGTGTTATATTGCCATGAAAGCTTTCTGCCTAGAATGCTATAACATATAACAGGGTGTGCATTAATTAAATGGTAATTATCAGAGATTCATACTCCTGGTGTGATAACAAAACAAGGTATGCTTTAGATAACAACAAGATCCTTACACGCTAGGTACAATGATATTCAACAAAGCATATGTTTCACTGTAAGAATAGTTTCCTACCTCTGTTGCCAAAACACACAGCAGACAACATCATACAGCAATACCAGCCTTATTTCCGGATCTAATAATAGGAAAGCCTTTCCTTAAGGAAAGAACAATACATGATGCAACAGTTTGAGGGTAATTGCACCTGTATCTGCCCACTCTCTGGCCAATACCAGGAGTCCCCGTCCAAGTGTTAGATCTCCTGCTGTCAACTTTCTCTTAGCAGAGACCCTTTTCTCACTCCCTTCTGAGCAGAGGGTTTTAAGGTTCAACCATTCCCTGCCTTGCACAACGATATCCACAGCAAGCCAGCTTGCCTAATGGCGAGCACCTGACCATTGCTCTTCATCAAGGGCTATGAACAATGTTTTGCCAGCAGCTACAAGTTAACACACCTTCTAAGCAAGCATATTTATTTTTAAGATAACAGCATTACAGAGGAAATATAAAAAACAACAAATGTCCCTGTTCACATGCTAAAAAGTTTTCCAGAGGTCACAACTGTCTTAATTCAGGTGGAATGTAAGTGCCGAAGATGTTAACATAAGCCACTCATTGTCTAACATTAAGGAGTGTTAAGCACGGTTCAGGACTTGGTATACAGAACCCTTAGTGTCATGGCAAAAATGCACCATTCAAAATCCTTTTAATCGTTTATTAAAGATACAGAAAAAGGAAAAATTACAAGTATTGAAATGTAAAGTATTAAGTAAGGTTTTATTCTAACAGCTTCCCTTGTTCCCTTTCCTATTAGCTGGAGAGAGCTTTTAGTAGAAAAAATGGCTTTGTTTGTTGGCCTCTTACCATGTGAAAGAGATAAGAATTGTCCTTCCAGGAAAAAGAGAAGTTAGTTGGGATGGACAGGAATTGTCGTCACTGTTATTGTTATTGGCCGATTTCATTTTCTAGAAGACAAGGCAAGACAGACATACACAGGAGGGGAGAGAAAAGAAATACAAAGAGAGAAAATGCAGCTTCTGTTTCTGAAGTTGACTCTTTTTTGTAACCTCACTGCTGGAAAAGTACAGTCTTATCAGCTACTTTGAGACCTGGCAAACTCATACCAGCATTGGGCTGTTCAGAGGGCATTGCTTTTAGCTGCCTTTTTCTGGTCACAGACCTACTACACTACTGCAGTATATGCAGTCTTGAGTGACAAAGCCAAACTCTTATTAGACAGAAGGAAAAAGAGAGAGATAAGATAAAGAAATAAGGTGGGAAAGGAAAAAACACATTTGTTGGGGGCAAGGATGCAAAGTCTCACATCCTGGGTGGTGAATCACCATTCAGCTTGATCCAATAGGCATTGTGCTGTCATCTGAGTGGGTTCCTCTCTCTGGCCTGGTCTGGTCATCTTGGCAGCCATGATGGAGTAGCTTCTTCCTCTAGCCAGTTTGTCTCCTCAAGGTCTCTTTCTTTAAACCCACAAAAAGGGACTGATGGACAATGTCACCCTTAAGTTTTATGGCCCTCATAGGTCAAAATCCTTCTAACCCTACCTCAAGGGTTTGGGCCCTGAGACAGCAGGTCTTTTTTGTTTGCTGGATCACAAAGAAGATCATGAGCTAATTTAATCACAGCCTTTTTATGCCAAAATCACTTACTTTATTCATGGGACTCTGAAATACATGGTTTGAACCCACGTATATAAGCCTCCCGAGGATGGTACATCTCTAGAAGTGCTCACAACCTAAGTGATTCACCTTACCTGTCCCTCCCCCATTTTTGATTCCAGGAGGATCCTTTTCCCATGGATTAGGTCAGACACCATCATGCCTACAGTCTCTGGTCCACATTTTCTGCCACTGTCTTTCATAATTTCACATTTCTACTATTCATGTAATAAACATTCTACTCACAAGCTGGCATACATTATTTATAAAGGCCATACTGTCATTCAGCAACCTTTTCATGGAATTTCTCACTCCAGAACATGTGGGGGCAGATCTGTGGAGGGAGCTCCTTTATGCCCCCTCTTATCCCTGTCATCCCAAAATATTTGGGTGTGACCTTGAGACCTGGTTGCCCCACTCCCCCCTCCAGTTCAGTTCCTAGGAAATGCTGGAGCTGTTCCTTTGTCCCTCAAGCTGCTAGCTTCCTTGCTGGTGGGTAGAGATTCCCCAACCGCCCTTTGGAATATTCCAGGAAGCAATTTTATAGACAAAAAGTGGAAGTAAGGCAGCGCTGATTCTCTGCAACACAACTCAACCACACACTGTGCTTAACAGCAGAGGTGTTGGGCAAGGAAGATTTTTCAAACTGTGCCCATAGCCAAATTCCTTTCTTTGCGCCACCTCCTTGAAGGTGGAGGCCAGCCTGGGACCCCTTTGTCCTGATTTCAGCTTTTTTGAGGGGAGGTGATGAGTACTGATCCCCAGCCCCACTGGGTTGGCCCTTTGATCCCTGCACATTGAGTCAAGGGAGGCAGCAGTTCTTCCCTCATCACACTCAAGAGTCCTTCATATTTTCCCAGACCATCAGGCATCACAGACTGAGGGAGAAGTTCCCCTTTCTTCCTGGACATAGGTACCTCCATCAGCTCCCAGGCAGCAGGTGTTCACTTTACTTGAGCATTTCCCATGGCTGGTGAGTGTCGCACTTCCTCTTCACTCAGTCCTTGGTATTTGGTTGCAGGTGCTGGGGAGGTAACTTGATCTCATCAATGTTTTGTCTTTCATACAGATATGATACAATCCTCTCCCTGTCAGGTATTTTATTTTCAGGTTGACTAACACAAGCTCTTGCAGGTTTGGAGCTAACTGAGGGGCTCTGCTTCACCTCTTTCTGCCATCAAAGCCCTAAGTTTCCCCAATGGCAAAGGCTATGAACTGCCTGCTAACACTCCCACATCAAGCACTCCTGACCCTTCCCAAGTCTGCCCAAGAATCGATGCTGTAGGCAGAGTGAAGGCTTTGACACTGGGACCTCTTACCCAGATTTCACACACTGGGGGCATTTGATAGGGTTTCAAACATGGCACTCAGCTATTGCCTCACTGGTTCCAATGTCTCTCCATCCAATGAATGCCTTCCTATAGTCCTTCCACTGGGGATCAGTTGGGTCTGCACGCAGGAGGGTGCAGCATGAGATGGAGGACGGGTGGTCTGGAACATGAAAGGGATTGGCATGAACACGTCCAGTCCCCTGCACTCATGGGAGGACAAGTACCATCTTAAACTTTGTCTAACGACCTGCTCTTGAAAACTTCAGGAGATGGAGATTCCACATCCTCCCTAGGTAATTTACTCCAGGGGTTAATCACCCTCACAATTAGGATTTTTTTCCTAATGTCCAACCTAAATCTCCCTTGCTGTAATTTAAGCCCATTGCTTCTTGTCCTATCATCAGCAATTAAGGAGAATAATTGTAGACCTTCATTCCGTTTCTGGCCCCCAGACTAGAGCAGTTGACTAGCTGTGCCTCTGTCCACTCTTCAGCACTGAACTGCCTTTCTCCACATATTTCAACCAGCTGACTTTTTTTCAGCTATTTGAAAGCTGAAGCAATAAATAAATTAATTAGTCTTTAAAAGTGCCTCCTTGTTTGTTTTGCTGGACTAGACTAACATGACTACCCCACTGCAACTTGGCATTATTTTCCTGTTCCTCTTTTCACTATTTCTTATTCCAAAAGGCTATGAGACTTTCCTCTCTGCTTTTTTCTTTCAATAGCACTTGCTTTCACTGCCCTAGACACTGAACTGGCAATTTCCCATTGTCACATGCAGCAGCAAGAGTGGCTAGGTAGGAGATCACCACAGAGAGCTACTGAAGAAAATTTGAATGCTGCCAGCAGCCCATTAGCTGAGTAGTAGCTCACTCAAACATACAACCAGCAGCACTTGTTGCCAACATAACACAGCTTATGAAGCAGACTATCAGAAAGACAGACCCTGAAATGAGGTCTGGCGATAGGGTGGGAGCAATGTATGCAG
>ML681972.1:6633389-6771197 GCA_007922195.1 Podocnemis expansa
GATCACACCTCGCAGCAAGAGGTGCTGCCAAGAGTGGGGTAGAATCAAGGACAGTCTGGGCACTCCCAGCTGCTCCAGCCCCAGCCAGCTCAAAGTGCTCTTATGTTCTGTGCGGACAGACTGACAGGAATGGTATTTGAAAATAGCAGACCATAACCACTAGCATCGGATCAGGTGAGGCTCTTTAGTGAAACCACAGGTGCGGCCCTATTGTCTGTGCCTAATGTGTACTTCTATGGAAAAGTGTTGACTCATTGTTTCTTACTGTCCCTGCATAGGCTGATTCAAGCTCTTCACTCTGTATTTATACAGGGAATTTGGCGTAAACAGGAGGTCAAAAAAATTCCCCTCTCCCTCTCTCAGGACCCACTGTGTCCTGCAGTTGCCCCTTTTGTCTCCCACCCCAGCACACTCAATTTCATACAGTACCATTTAATACTGACTAGCACTACACCTTCACACAGAAGGCACCAGATCATTTATAGTCCATACATGAAAATACACATCAGCTATGTTGCTCAGCCTGGGTAGGCTGCAGAGAACAGCTGCACACGAGTGTCACACAGTGGCTGACCCTTTAAGGGAAGATGACTCTCAACCCCATCTGTGACACAACTAACCCACTTCCCCACGTGGGGAAAATGGGTCACATGACCTAATCAGGCCTCTGGGATATAAGGGAGATAGGTGGGTGAGAGAAGGAACGATTTCAGAGAAGGAAGTCAGCCCTCCTGCCAGCCTTAGGGGCAGGGTCACTAAAGAGCAGGGAACACACCAAAGAAGCACAGGAAGATCTGAATGGGAGATTTCAAAACTCATGGAAAGGGATGAAAGCTGCTAGACCCTGGGAAAGAGAGTTTGGGGGACAGTAAATTTTGCTAGGACTAGTAAGACAGAGAGCTGAGACTGTGAATATGTTGTTGGATTAAAGACTGTTGCTGATTAAAGACTGAATAAATAAGATCCCATGAAAGGGAATATCATTGTGAGGATTCTGGTCTTTGTCAATTACTGCAAAGAACCCAAGAGGGAACTGAGGGCAGAGTGCCTCCAGGGTCATCTCAGGTCACAGTGGGGTGGCATCCATTCACAGTGAGCTAAGGAAACAGGGGGAGAAATGACTGAGAATGAGCATAGGGGAGATCAGGAAGCTGAAGGAATGGGGTGGCTTTAGGAAAGGAGTTCCGGCTCATGGGTTGGGAAGAGGAAATGGGATTTTAGCTAGGGAGTCAAGCTGAGAGAACCAGAGAAATTAAGCTAGAGGGTGCACAAGCATCAGAGTAGAATCAGTGGTGGACAACTGCAGAGTACTGGTCTTGAGAACAAGAAGAGACTGAAGATGTAAGTTGGGTAAGGGCAGATTTGCAGAGAGAGGTGTGGGCAATGACAGGAAGAAATGTGGGAAGGACTGCTCCATGGAGGCTTATAAGAAACCTGAGGGATTTTTTCCTGGATTTTGAAACCAGCAGGAAGCCCAGGGAACATTTTGGGAGTGGAGTCAATAATGTGTCTCATTTCTTGGTCCAGGGTGATGAAGTTGTGCTCCTGCAGCTTGGACAGTCTGGTGCTTTGCTGTGATTTATAGACAGTATCATGAAGGAAGATGGCAGAAGGAAGCTTGGTCTCCACAGAGAAGGGTTTCAGATGGGGTCAGATGTAGTGACATTTAAGACGTGACAAGAGGCATGATGATGAGCAAAGAGAGTTGGTGGGTGAAGTGGAAGCCTTGGGCCCTAACACTAGGAGCACAAGTGAAGCGGACTTAATGAGAGTTTGCTCTTTCTGGCAACTCCACTGCACTCTGCCCAATGGCCTTTACAGAAAATGGGGACAATTGCACACAGGAGAGCTTGAGGGTAATACTTGGATGTGTTGGGTCCACAAGTTAGCTATTGAGGACCAAAGTTTAATATGATTAATAGGAGCCTTACCACTGACTTCAGCGGGTGCTGAATCAGTTGATGATGTGTTAGCAACATATCCTGTGCTTTGCCAACACATCTTTACCGTCTTCTACTGGAATTTCTTTGTGTGCTTCACAGAGCCATTTAGGGTGCACCCATCTCTCTTTCAAACTCTTTAGAAGCTAAATTCTGGAGTCATCCACAGAACATAGCTAAAGTTCCCATTACAACAATGCATCTGTTTCTGATGGAAACCAGAATCCAGTTCAGTGCTCCATTTTGCAACACAAAGAGCAAAATGGGTATTCTTGGTCTACGGCGTTTTATTTCAGATGGACAAGAAAAGAGATAGCTGCTCTTCTTGGGAGAGAGGGGCAGTGGCTTCGTCAATAACAGTCTGCATCTTAACTGATGCACAAATGGCTGCTGCCACTTGCTAGCCCTTGTGATTTTAACATGAGTCCTGCAATCTCAGGTGCTTTTTTTAGAGACCTCAGTTTTTGGATCCATGCACTTAGAGAAGCATATCAGCTTTCATTTAAACAAACAAGGGAAGTTTTTATCCCCTGTGAATGCAGAGAAAAGAGTAAAAACGTGACACCAGTGTATTCTCAGGATACAAAAATAACCCCTTTAAAAATAACTCATTATTTTTAACATGATCCTAGGACTCATGCAAATTTAGGATTGGCAGTCTCTACTCCACTCTGCATGACAGTACCTCTTTTGTGATAACTGGGCCTAATTTATCCTAATTGTAAAATCAACTGGGAAAAGTATATGAAAACTCACAAGCTATTACAATAATAACAAATAGTAACTGGAAAATGTAGGAAAGGGAGACAAAGAGTAAATAACTCTAAACAATTAGCCTTGTTGATAAAATTAAGGGCTATATTAAAATCATGCTCAATAAAAATAGAAAATGTGGAACTGGAAATTGATGCACCCAAATTGATGTGTCATATATCAGAGCTAACGGAAAGACAAAATAATAAGGGGATGGGCTATTCTGTCCATCACTCCCTTTCTTAATCCTTAAAAGACAGATGATGGAGCTGCAGTGAACTTCATTATGGTTGCCATTCACACCATCTCCTGGGACCCCAGACCTATGTTCATCTAAAGCTGATGGTTGTGCAGCTTGAGCAATAGAAGGAGACCCAGCCACCCCATCAACTCCCCTCTGTATGACCTGTGACTTTGCAGACCTCAAGTCCAAAGGGGCAGATGTAGCCCAAGCAGCTCAGAGAACATAAAAATGAGGATGCAATTATGCAAGAAGGAAGAAGTGTCAGCCTGAAAGAACAACTTGGAGGATGGGGGGGACCATAGAGGAAAAGAGAAACCTCTTTAGACAGAGGCAGGCAAGCACAAGGGGAATGGGGGTGGAGAGAAGAGATGCGATGGGAAGTCATTTTCAGGCAATGTCTGAGCCATGTGACTGACCAGGAACAGCACAGAGCCAGCTCTCTTAATGTGACGTAACCACGTCTTACCACTCCCTTTGGCACATGGGCAATTGCATTTCCAGCAACGAAAAGTTGGAACATACTTCAAAAGGCTCTAAAGTGACAACCTTTCTGCCTCTTGATCCTCTCAGTCCTACACTGGAATAAGCACTAGTGGAGGCATGGCCCTCTGAGCCTTATCTTCTTTACACTCACTGTATAGATTATTAGCAATGAGGCAACTAGCTCTGAATGCTGGGAGTTCAGTTCAGACAAACACTCACCAGTCCCTGCTTATCCCATTCCCACCCAAACCTACCTCCCGGACGAGCTAACCAGGCTGGGAATGAGGATAGCCGAAGTATTTTGCTTCTAGGTGGGTAGGATATCCCAATGGAGTAGCCTTCCTTGTAGCATTTTGGTCCTTCTGCATGGGCACAGGCAAACAGATGATCAGGAGAACCGAAAACGGTGGGCACTGCCTGCTAAAGGAAGGTCTAGTTTCTGTTTGGTTCTTGTACTGAAACTGCTTGGTCTAGCCTACAGAGAATCACAGAAATATAGGATGGTGAGGGGCCATGACTGAAAAGTCATCAAGTCCAGCCTCCTGCACTGAGGCAGGACCAAAGATACCTAGATTGTCCCTGGGAGGTATTTGACCAATTTGTTCTTAAAAAACTCCAATTCTGGGGAGTCCACAACTTCACTTAGAAGCCTATTCCAGTACTTAACTGCCCTTAGAGGTAGAAAGCTTTTTCTAATGTCTAAATGCCCTAAATCTCCCTTGCTGCAGATTAAGCTCATTACTTCTTTTTCCACCTTCTGTGGACATAGAGAACAGTTGATCACTGTCCTCATTATACAGTTCTTAACATAGTTGAAGACTATCAGGCCCTCCTGAGTCTTCTTTTTTCAAAACTAAACAGTCCCAGTATTTCGAGGGGTGTTTTTTTGACCTTTCCTCATAGGTTGGGTTTTCTAAACCTGTTATCATTTTTGTTACTCTCCCCAGATTTGCTACATTTTGTCCACATCTTTCCTAAAGTGCAGGGACATGATACTGCAGCTGAGGCCTCACCAGTGCCAAGCAGAGCAGGACAAGTACCTCCTGTGTCTAATATAAGATACTCTTGTTAATACACCCCAGAATGACATTGGCCTTTTTTGCAACTGCACCAAACTGTTGACTCATCTCCAACTTGTGACCTGCTCTAAGACCCAGTAGTAGTAGTGCCCAGCCAGTTACCCCCATTTCATGGTTCTGCATTTGACCGTTCCTTCCTAAGTGGAGTACTTTGCACTTGTCTTTAACAAATACATTCAGTGTTCTGCCCTGCAGGATGAGAGCCACACTGCTGTGTGCTGACCTGGCCAGCTTGCTACCACAATGAGAATTGTTCTCAGTGGGTCACAGCAGCTCCTGGAATTGCAATGAGTCCCACTTTCCCCTCTACACAAATTGCACTCTGTGCGCCAGTCACAGGATCCCAGGCTGGATCAGTAACTAACTCATGGCCCACTTGTGTAATAGAGGAGAGAAGGGGACCTCTCCCAATCCTGGCAGGATCTAATACCAAATTACACAGATATACAGGTACCTGCCACTTAGTACATGTCTATCAGCATACTACAGGAGACCTCCAACCCTAAACTTCCCCTCCTTGAGATGAAGCCAAGTTTACAGATTGTGAACTTATATATCCCCAGCTCCCCAAATTTTAGGAACCCCTTGGGAAGATCTGTGAGCCCTAAGAGGACAGGGCTGGTTGAATTAGCCCTAACCATGTCTTAACTAGACAATTGCAATAGTTTGATCCATAGCCAAATTGGCTGGGAGGATAGGTCAGCCTGACGTAAAATCTGCCTTTGAGAAGAACATTTAGTTTTTTGCCATGCAGAGAGGGTGGTGTCCTTAGGTGGGGTTGAGGAGAAAGAGTTGGCATTGCTTCAGGAGGAAGGTGTGCATAGGAAGCAGTTCAGGGTGAGTATAGGTTGCAGATGTGGAATGTGTTGAACTACTAGAAATAGTCATGTGGGTGATGTAACAGGGAGACTGGAGTCAGGATTCCTGGATTCTACTCCTAGATTGGGGACAAGCATAGACTGCATGGTGTTATCACAGAGGGCTGAGGGTCAGGACTCTGGGTTTATTGGCTGGCTCTAAAAGTAAAGAAGGAAGGAGATTGAATTTCTGAGTTCTAAACCCAAGCTTACCACTGAAGCACTGTATGGCCTTGGGCACCTAACCTCTCTGTGCCTCTATTTACCCCTCTATAGAATGGGCATAATGAAGCTGCCCCACCTTGCTGATGCTCTGGACTGTAATTAATGTCTGTAATGAGCTTTGAGAGTGCCTGATGAAAGGGGAGGGAGAAGTGTGATCATTATATGGAGAGAAGCCAGCATGACTCAGTGGGAGGAGCTGCTTCATCTAGAATGCAAGCAATGTGGCAGACGCTCAGGGCTTTCTTCTCAGATTCTCCCCATGTCCAGGGCCAGAGGCACTTTCCAAGTGCTGCAGCTCCCATCCAGCAGCATAAGCCATGGTAGAGCTCTGCTGCCTCAGTGTGTGTTTGGTTTTTCTTTCTTCAGTGTGTGGATAAACCTTTCCACTAACCCATTTGTGGCTGGCTGGGAAGATGCCAATGTGACGTTTCATACCATTTCTTTTGACAAAGAACTGAAACTCTTCAGACGTGAATTGAGTTCCAGTGTCACAATCTGCTCAGAAACTGCAAAAATAATAGTTTTAGCTCTTCCATCATCTGTACTGAATTAGCTGACTTCATATAGAATACCGAAGGCTATCTAGCATGGAGATCTACTGCAAGCGGAAACAGATGGCCTATTAGTGGTCCAAGGCAGGCTATGTGGATTTGGTGTCACAGAGCAGTTGGTCTATCCCACCTATGCAAAGAAACAGGTTTCAACATGTGTTTGTTGATAATCAGGGCTGGCCAGACCACTGAAATCTTTTCCTGTGAAAAAAGTAATATTTTTTGCAAAGAAATTCATCCCAAATCAGAACAGTCAGAACCTAAATGCAATTTTTCACAGGATCAGCTGCCTGCCTGGAACGTTCTTGTCAGCTCACATTAGCTGTCCAGGCAGGAGACCAGGGAGCTGTCATTTCAATTATCCCAAAAGAAAATTGAAAATTTTCAACAAAACTGAAATTCTCCCATGGAAAAATTTGATTTTTACAAAGTGAGTATTTTCCATTGGACAGTCATTGCAACAGACAATTCCCAACCAACAGTACTGGTAACCTTGCCATTATTTTGCCACTTCCTATGTTTGTGAATCAGTCCTAGACCACTACACAAAGTTTATGGCATTTCCATATGTGGACTAGGAGCAGTAATATCACATACAATGAGAGATTATATGGAAGGGCCTGGTACCTTTGCCTCTAAGTACCTTACCTTGGCAGACAATAACTATGTTCAAACTGATTGAGAACCTCTGAGTTTAGTTTGGGGAGTTAAAAATTTTCATCCATATCCGTATGGAAAAGGATTTACTCTGAAACAAGCTAGGAGTCCTGTGGCACTTTTAACAACTAACACATCTATTTTTCGCATGAACTTTTGTGGGTGAAGTTCCACCCTTTTGTCAGGTGTGGGACTTCACTCACAAAAACTCCTGTAAAAAATAAATGTGCTAGTCTTTAAAAGTGTCACAGAACTCCTTGCTTGTTTTACCAAACTAGACTAACACAGCTGCATCTTTGGAATTTGATTTACTCTAGTTACTGATCATCAACAGTTGGTTTCAATTTCTAACCCAAAGACAGGAGTACTGGCAGTATCTGAAGCATGATTACGAAGACAGGTTACATTTTCAGGCACTCACTGTCACTATACTGAGTTTTAAAGCACCAGCTAACATGAGAATGTGTGGATTGCTTGTCAGGCCTACCAATGAGATGGTGGAGCTAGTGAAATGGAATCAGAGACAGCAAATATAGTCAGTATGGCTCAGACTGAACCCTTGCCAGTTATAAAGGCCACAGCACAAGATGAAACAAGAATGATCCAGGCCTGGCTAAAGTGTGTAGCATTAAGATGAATAGCTGGATTTATGCAAACAACTATTTCCATTGTTGGAGAAGAGGGTGTTGCATGGAAAGAAGAGATTATACGGACTCTAATATACAGCATCAGAACGGTTATTTTTATGAGGCTCAGATCACAGGTACTCCAAGAATTACATAAAGACTACATAGGAATTGAAAAACTTAAAGTCCTTGCCAGGTGGAGATCATGTAAAACACCAGCCCGTTAAATTGAAATAACCCCTTGGTGTGTTGTGAGGTATTTTTTGTCACTGGAGACACTGAAAACCCAGGTCAGGGTCATAGTACTGCACATCCAGTGCGACTATCATCTGAGTTGGATGTTATCTGCAAAGCCAGAGCATTCCATAGCAGTCCCCATCTAGTCAGAGCATCTGCAAATGAGAGGCATCTTTCCCCAGCATGCTCCCTCGGGTAGGGCAAGTAGTGACTGTAGGAACAACCCAGTTTTATCTTGATCCACACCTAGCACACCCATTAAGTCCTGGATACTACAATGGTGAACAAGATGAGAAAGGTTGATGTCCTTATTGTGCTTGGAGGCACCGAAAGAGTTAACACAGTAGATGTCACTAGACCCAGTGGTGTCATCCCAGGGTACCACATAGCCCTTATGTGTCTTGCAGACCCATGGGTTCCTCTGTGCATCCTGCTTCTGCCTACTCCCACCCACACAAGTAACTTGGTGTCCCCTATTCCCCTCTGTGATGCAATATCACTCACCTTTGCCAGCCTTTTGGGCTGAACCTTTCTGCAGAAAGCCATGCTGACCTTGTTTCACATTCCCAGGTTTTCATTTCCATACTCTCTTCCCTAGCAGGTGCACATCCTTAGCCAGAAAGCTTGTCTCCCAGACGGTGGCCTCTTATTGGAAAGTTAATCCCATCAGGAAATCCTGCTCCAGATCTAAGGGCCACAAGGAGATAAGTGCTGTCTGAGAACCATATGTTCTGTGCAAGATGTATACTGGAGGTTGGGTGCTTTGTATGTGCACTATGGGAGTGTGCAGGCCTTCTCCATACTCCATATGGTAGACAATGCTCTCTATGCTCTGTATATGGGATACATGCAGTGCTGGGCACTCGCCAGGAGGGTGAATCTTAATTATACCCAGCACTTCTACAGCACCACCTGCAGAAATCATACTGCTTTCATAGGTGGATCAGCATCTTTATTTCCATTGCACAGAGTGGCAAGTGAAGGGACAGAAGGGAGTAGGAGAACACCCACTTAGTATCAGACAGAAAGGGCCTTGTTTGCATCCCTCCACTGGGATCTGCCATATATCAGTCTGCAGATGTATGGAAATTCACCTGCAGTATTGCATCATTACAATCTGTCTTAGGCAGCATGAAAGGAAATGCTTTCACAAGTAAGACCAGGCATCAAACCTCCCGCTGTAGTCACCTTTTCCTTTGAAAGCTACTGTAAGGTGAGTCACAGGTGCAGAAGCACCTCAGGAAAGGGGATGCCACGCCTACTTCAGATTCAGAAGGAGTTGCTAGTTGGCTCTTGCTAGTGGCACCTTCTGTAGAAACTTAGCAGTGCTGATGTTGCCCAGAATTAGCTTCCCCTCAAGGTGGAAGGGAAAGGTGAATGATACTTGAAGTAACATTCATAAGATTCCTGTAAAAGGCTAAGTTATGGGAGACAGAATCTGAAACTGTCTATTGTCTTGTCCTCTCTTGAACAGAGAGATTGCCACATGTGAGGGCATGTTAGATTAGAATGTCAAGGAGAAGAGACAAAATACTACGTAAATCTACTGAGTTCCAACCAGGCAGCCATGTTAGTCTAGTTTGGTTAAACAAACAAGGAGTCCTGTGGCACTTTTAAAGACTAACAAATTTATTTATTGCATGAGCTTTTGTGGGAGTGGGATTTTCTCCCACAAAGGCTCATGTAATAAATAAATTTGTTAGTCTTTAAGTGCTACAGGACTCCTTGTTTGTTTTTTCATACATCTACCAAGGACATTGCTGTTGCCAGCCTATTTAATGTGTGATATGCTCAGATACTGCTGTGGTGGATAGCAGTACAAAAGCCCTAAGACAGACGCATACTTTTCCCACTGAAGTTCTGAAATACCTTGCATGCATCCTGGACCTTGAGCCTTCTCACCAGCACTGTGTCCACTAGCCCAACTCTGCTGGGACTATGTTTCACATGCCAGACCTCTGAGCAGCTACAAGTAGATCATTGAAGCAGGAACTGTCTTCTGGTTCAATGTTTGCACAGCACCGGACACAATGGGATCCTTGCCCATCACTGGAGTTTTTAAGACTGAGCTCCAAATAATAAATAATAATAATAACGAACAGTTATCACTTAAAAGAACAAAATATGGCTCTACCATGCTGGTTTTACTTTCATTCCAAGTGTGGGTAAAGTAAAAGTGCAGATGGAGAATTAGCTCTAGCCTGAGGCCCAGAATGGGCAATAGTCAATCCTGGACCATGGATAGTTTTAAAGTCTGATATGTTGCAAACTGCCATCTCTAGGAACATCACTGGCATATCCCTGCAGACCTGGGCTATCAGGCATTCCAAAGAGACAGTGCTTTGCAGCATTTGTTTGCAGCCCTGTTAAGCTGCAATATATCCTCCCCCTCTATCTATGGTATTTATTAGTGCACTAAATAATACTGGACAGACCAATATGAATTTAAAATCATGACAGCCTGGTTTAGGATGTGAAGCCAATTCAGATCATTCCCAGAGCTTGAAGAGCACCTGGGCTGCAGATCAGAACTGAAGGACATTAGCAGATCTGGAGGCGGGGGCAGGACAGGAATATCAGGATGGGCTGCAGAGAGGTAACAGCATAGCTCTGTGGTTGTGGGGGATGTGTTTAGGAAATTTAGGAATGGAACAGCTTGGTGGGCTGCAATCAAGAGTGAAGGGCATTGGCTATGCTCTGAGAAGGGAAGTTTGCACAGTCCGTTTGCTCTATGACTGGCTCTTGTCTGTACTTTCTGCCTTCCACCTTCATGAGCAACAAATGTATCCAGCTAAGAACTGTGAGAAGAAAGGTGGAGTTTTCCATGGCAGTCTTGCTGGCAAACCCCATTGGCCGCCTTCATGTGCATACATGCAGTGAATATATGCACCCTACGGACCCAGGACATGCAACCAACCTATGCAACTGCCATACATGTTGCATCAGGTTAGGTAAAGTTCAGTTACATCACATACTTCCTAGCATTACACAACTCGGCTTGCAATCTGATGCAATGCCAAATAGAGGTTGGGTTTGTCAATCTGGGCTCTGTAGCTGCAGCCTGGTGTTAGGGGGAGAGATACTTGGTCCTACCATGAGTGCAGAGGACTGGACTCAATGACCTCTCGTGGTCCCTTCCGGTTTCTATGATTCCATGACTCTATGCCAGAGGGATGACAGCATACCAAGCTCAGCCTGATGGAGGAGGTGTTTCAGCTCCCACTGGGCAGCAGCGCAGTGGCAGCCATGGAGCTCGAGGATAACTAAGCAAGTGAGATCTGTGAGCTCTTCATGTGACCTAGCCCCTTCTCTCTGCACTGACAATGCTGAGAACAGAGGAATTCACCCGTCAACACAGACCCTCAGGCTAAAGGAACCCCTGGGGACTCCAGCACAATGTCTGGGTGCAGACTTTGCTAGAAAACCCCTCTGACAAAAGCCAGTTTAGGGGAGTCCAGACGAGCAACTGACACTGATAACTTGCCTTCTCCAGGGGGTTAGTGGGCTGCATTTGGTTTGCGTAAAATGGAGCTGATTTCAGTCAGCCAGCTCTGTGATATGAAGGTACAGTCTGCTAAAATGACAGATTGCAGAATACAGAGCTTCACCCTGGTGGAAGTCATCAGGCTTTCTATGGACTGTCACTCACAGCTTTACCATTACTAATAAAAGAACTGTAGCACCTTGAACATGAAGTGCCAGCTTCACCCTGTCCCATCTTTGTCAGGGACAAGGCCCAGCCCTGCATAAAATATATCCTAGATGGGACCTCTTTGGGGCCAGTATTACTGCCTCTAGACGAGTCATCTCTTCCCTGTGGGATGGTGCTCAGGGCTATATGCTGTTTCCCAGCTAGGGTCAAACCTAAATCATTTGTGTGGTTTAAAAACATCTGATTAACATAGGTTTGCTCTATTTACCTTTGGCCTAGCTTTGCACTTCCCAGCTCAGAGCCATGGTGGAAGCAACAGAAGGGCACTGGAAAGGCCTTTTTTGAGATGTTCCTGAAACAATCAGGAAACCTCAGAACACAGCCTGAAGCCCAAAGAGGCTTTGAAGAAATAGCTGAACTATAAGGAGATTATCTGGCCCAAATGGCTGAAGCTCCTGAGGCCTCCCCACACCCTACTGTACAACTGAGGTGCTGTACACTGCTTGTTCCTGTGGATGGGAAAGAGAAGTCACAGATGGGAGTTCTGGCCTTTCGGGCTGCCAGACTGTGTTCAAATTCTCATGCTCATTTGGGTTGTGTGAAATGCTCCCAGAAAAGACTCCCTGACTCTTCTGGTAGGTGGCATGTGAGTTCAGTCCCCACCGTGGACAACCCATTGGGGAGTGTGGCATAGGATGACCAAATACCAACTGTAAAAAAAACGAGAGAGGTTGGGGAGTACTAAGAGCCCATATAAGACAAAGTCCTGAATATTGGGACTGTCCCTATAAAATCAGGATATCTGGTTACTGTAGTGCAGCATTACTAGTGGTGACCTGTCTGGAAAACTGAGCTTCTCTAGCCCAGGAGAGTTTATGGCTAAATCACTGAGGCACTCTGTCACCCTCTTGTGGTGGCACAGAAAGATAGAGCAATTGATGAGCAGCCTGTGACAGCCTCTGCTAACAAGAGTTGGGCTTTTAGCTTAAACTGTAGACGGTCCTGTGTTTGGAGACCTCAAGTTCAGTCCCCACTGACTGACTCTCCTTGCAGAATTTGTGGAAGAAAGCTAGCCCTGACACTGAAGAGGCAAGAGGGGAGGAAGCAAAGAAATGAAGGGATGGTGAATGGGAGCAGCATTATTCTGTAAACCTTCAAATTTGCAACAAAGGGCTTGTCTCCACAGGGGTTTTAAACTGGATAAAGTCACAGGAAAGTGTTTGTGTGCATATGATGTGACTAATTACAGAGCACACACTCAGCATTTATCACAGGCTCAGGCGTCCTTTTGCAAAGCAAACTAAATTTGATACAAATCTGTTTAGTTTATTATGTGTGTTCATGTGATACTGTTGCACACTACTTTGGTAGTCCTCCAGCTGCTGTCCCACACTGCTTTGTGGGCAACCAGTGCTGACCATCTGTTTACCTGTATGCCCTTCTGTGCGCTGGTGTTAAATTGCCAGGACCCCATTAAAAAGCTGGCAAGGAGTCAGATTTTGCTCCGTTACTCCTGGATTCAAGTATCTCAACACTGCTGCAGTATAACATGGGAAGCCTTCTGGCATGCCTCACACAGCTGCTTGGCACTATCCAGGGAGGTGTGTTGCTCAGGACGCTCTTGGAGCCAGCCACCAGCATGAAGCTCCTTTTGTGGACCCTGCTCTGCAGGTGTCAATGAGCAAATCCATGACTGGGATGCTGACCAGTGCTGGATAAAGAGCAAATAGTTCAGGAGAATGTTCTTTAAAACTAGGGCTGATGGGACAAAATCCAGCAGGGGCTGTTGTCATTCAACCTGTTCATGTTTTGAAGAGCTGGTGCAGGAGGGATTTTTCACAGTGACATGGACACCTGACCCAGGAAGACTGTGGAACATGCTGTTCACTCTCTGCCTGCCTCACCTCCACAAGGATGACCAGCAAGATTCACTGGCAGATGAAAAAGAGGAGGCAAATGAAGCGCCGTCCCCTGAGAGTCAGAAGCTATTCTGAGCCAGAACCCTGACAAATGACCCTCATTCCTGTCACAGGACTAGTGAGCCTGATTCCCAGCCATCAACCAAGACCAGGCCTGAGGAAGCAGATCCTCTGAAGGGAAGTTTGGCAGATATACAAGTACCTCTTTTTGTAGTTTATTACCATTGGTATTGTGCTACACAGCTGTGCTAGTTCTGTTTGGGGTGCCCCACAGTCACAGCTGTGTTTTGCAGGTGAGTCTGAGGACCCCACCTCCCGCATCTCACGCAGTCCACTTGTGCTTCCCCAAACACATTCCCAAAATGGCAGCTGCTCCAGTCAGGCAGTCAGCCCATCTCGTGATAAAGCCTTGACGATCTACATTTTTAAGCAAAAACCCATGACACAGAGGGCATGTACCCATCTACTTGGTTTCCTTTCCTCTACCCTCATCTGTCCTGCCTGGCGAACACCACTGCCTCAACCATCTGTTTGCCAGCTCAAATTGGTGGGCAGCAGCATGGAGTAGACTCTATCCCACCCACCTCACCAGGGCAGATTCAAATGATGAAGACATTCAGCTGTGTGAAATTCAATAGGTCTTGGAGACGGTGGCTAAAGGCAGGGCTGGCCCAAGGTATTTTGGTACCCTAGGCACATGCAATTTTGGTGCCCCTCCCAGTGGCCTGAGCTGAGCCAGGCAAGGTCAGACGATGACCCCCGCCTGTGTCCCCCCTAAGCCTGGCCAGATGACAGGCAGGCACCACACAGGCTGCCAGGCCAGATCATGGCGGCAGCAGCTTCAGTCCCCCAGCCAGGTCCAGCTTCACGCCTGCAGCCCAATGCCAGTGGTAGCTTCATTCCCCAGCCAGGGCCAGCTCCCCACCTGCAGCCAGATGCCAAGGGAGCAGGGCAGGAAGCCTGCTGGCCCCAGAACCAGCCCAGCCCTTGGCACCCCCTAAAGGCTGACACCCTAGGCAACCACCTAGGATGCCTCTATAAGCGGACCAGCCCTGGCTACAGGAAGAATAATTAAGATAATGTTCTCCATTTCTGTGAGGTACATGTGTGTATTGCATGCCTGTAAAGGTACAAGGACCACTGCTCCCTGTGAAAGTATAAATGTACTATAACACACATTTTTGGTGGAAAAGGGCTTTACCTTAGGCATAGGAAAGCTCTTAATGGCTTTTCACAGGCTCATGCTTGGAAACGCTGGGAACAGTGAATGCTTAAGGGGTAGGCAGCCTTTGCCAACCCCCATGCCAGTACCTCCTTCCTGACCCTTAGCCCATGCAGGCAGCCCCCTCCATTGAAAAAAGTGGCCGTTGCCTGAAAATTCAGCAGCAGTCATGGCTGGAGTAGGGGATGCGAGGTTCCCAAGTCATAGAAAGAAGCCACACCGAGTGGCTCCTCTCTGAGCTGTGCCTGGTGATGGGTCTCCACATACACTGCCAAAAGAAGCCACTTGGAGTGGCTTCTCTCCATGGCATGCCTGGAGCAGCTTTCAGCAGCAAGAGAAGTAATTTTAGTGGCACCACACAGGGAGCCACATGATGCTTCAAATGGGCTTGTATGCCACTCTTGGCACATATGCTGAGGGTTGCTGACCCCTGCTTCAGACCGTCAGTGCAAAACTACACCTACGACTGAGAAATTGCTGGATTTTGGTCTGGACATGATGAGGGATTGCTGAGCCACCACTTCCCCTGCTGTAGCCCACAAATTCCTTCCACTCTTGAGGGGGCAGGATAGACCATGTTGGTTAATAACTTCACAGTGTTTCTTTTGCCTTTTTGAGTAACATCATTCTCTGCCTCTAGACACCCATCTCAGTGTAACATCCTCGAGAGTCAGACAGCCTAAAAGAGATGTAGAGAGCATTACTATCCAGCTTGCCCAGATGCCCCCTGCTAACTCTTCAACATCACATCAGCACCTCCAAGGCACCACAAAACTATCAATACAGACCAAATACATTATTCCCATCTCACGCCCTCCCAATCTTCCACAGCCTCCAAGACACCATGGCAAAGTCAATCACCATTCACCACACAGACAAAAAAATCCCAGTACAGCCTTCTCATGCACACACAATTTGCCATCTCAGAGCTCCCCCAGAATTGGGCAAGAAAGTCAGAAATGCATGCAAAAAATTACTATCATAGCCCTTCTATAATATGACCAAGAACCACTTGTGTTTTATTCTTACTCCTACAGCAGCTGCAGCAGCCAGACCCTCTAGAATAGGGCCTTTTTCTATGGCTAAGCAGCTAGCTAACCTGAGGGGGAAAACAGAAAACTTGGGATGAAACTTTTGCAGATATTGTTACAGAATCTCACAGTAAAACCAAAAATGGCAGAGAGGGAGGCAGTATCTGGGGACAGAGAGGCAGGGTAGCTTTAGGGGTAGGCAAAGCAGGCAGCTGCCTAGGGCCCCAAGCAATAAGGGGCCCCATCCTCAAGTTGGTGGACAGAAATGAAAATACAGAAAAATATAAAAATTTTTCCCATCTAGCAGAACCAGTAGGGCTGGAATTCTCAACACTTTTCAGTCTTCGCTTATCAAGGCAAACTATCATTAGGATCTGTGCTTAGTCTGAATTGGAGACTTCACCATTATCTGCCCATCAACTTCACATTGACATGCTAAAAAAAGCAGAAGCAAGCTCTTTTGAGCAGGAATTTTTCCAATGGTCTCGGCTTTTAGTTCATCAGTGTGGCCTTTAATTCTCTCATTTTTTAATTCCACTTATGAAATTTTGCCTTTTTCCCTGTTCTTTTTTTGCCTTTTCTTTTGCCTTTGTGACAATTTTTCCTTTGGCTTTAGTTAGTTCAGGTTACCAGGTAGGTCCATGTAGGCTGCTGAATATAAATACCGTGCTGCCCTCAAGCAATCTTTACAGCTGTGTGTGATGTCTGTGCTGTAGGTGTTTCTTTTGGTAAGTTATCTTTTAGCTTCTTTTTCTATTTAATATTTTTCAGGGGGCTAGAGTCTTATAAACTTGAGTACTTCAGAGAATTTCATTGAAATTTGGTGGTTTTGATTTGTAGCTGCACACTAGAAACCTCCTTTTCACTTTCTTTTATTTATTATAATTATTTGTATTAAACTTCTAGTGCATGTTAACTTTGTAGTTCAGCATTAGCACATTTATGTTAAGTGAAAGATGATCAACTTACAAGCTTCATGGTGGAAAGATCTTTAAAACTGTCATACCCAAGAATAATTTAAAAGTTCCAGAGGGATAGTCAGGGTTAAAGTTAGATGGAATGCCCTGAAATGCCCCCCCCCTATTTTTAGGGGGCAGCGTTCCGGGGCCCCTAACAATAGGGGAACACCCCAGAACACTGCATTCTGGGGGCTCCTAAAAATAGAAAGAAAGCACCAGAACGCAGCATTCCAGCATGTTTCCCTACAGCCAACTCAGGGAAGGGGCTGCAGGCTGGAGCAAGCCCAGCCACCCCTCCCTCCCCTTTCCCGGGGCTTGCACCCACCCCATCCCTTCCTGCTGGGCCTGGGTGGCATGTGCAGCCCTGACCCAGCCTCGGGCCTGGGCCCCCTCTCGCCAGCTGGCCAGCACCTCCTGCAGCCTCCCTCCATCAGGCCCAGCTGCTCGGCCACTTCAGTGGCATGGGTAAGGGAGTCTGGGGGGGGGGGTTGGGGCAGCCAGTGGGAAAAATGTGTTGGGGGTGGGTAGGAAGAAGAGGTCAGGATGGGGGCTGAGAGGAGGACATGGGGGGCAGCAGCTGGGGTGAGGCATAGGTGGGGGAGCAGTAGCTGGGGTAGAGGGTAGCTTGGGTAGGGAGCAGGCATGTGGGGGGCACTAGCTGGGGCAGGGGGCAGCCATGGAGGGGGCATTAGCTGGGGTGGGTGAAGGGGGTTCTGAACCTGTGGGAAGAGGGCCTGGAAATTTAGGAGGGTTCCAGGGCCTGCCAAATTATACTTTAACCCCTCATCATGTTAGTCTGGTTCAGCAAAGCAAACACAAAGTCCTGTTTGGAGGCAATTAGGGCTGAAGGGAGGACTGAGGCCATGGGGAGGGCGGCAGTGGGGGCCTATAGGTGGTCCTTTAAGGAGCCTCACAATGGGCCTTCACCTAGGGCCCCCAATTGCCTAAGACTGCCTCTGCAGAGAGGGACTTCTCTTGTCTCGAGAGACTGTGGGAGTGGCCAAAGAGAGAATTACCATGGCCAAAGAGGGAGAGGGGCAGTGGCAGCTCCTGGGAAAAGGTTCCCCAGGACAGCAGGCACTGCAGCGTTGAAAACTGAGAGCCGGCCATGTTCTACAGTCCCTGGACAATGTAGAATACTGGGACCGCTAGCAACTCCTCCATGCTGTGGCCCCACAGAGGTATTTCCACTGTCCACTCCCTCACAGACCCAACTTCAGGACAGAGGGAACAGTCACATCTGGCAGATGAGCTCTTTTCAGCTCTGCAACACCTCTGATAGCTTTGAGTCTCATCAGTCAAGACCTGGGTCCATGAACAAGAAGAGACAGAGACAAGACATATACTCTCTTGTGACTTTAAGCACCTCCCCTCAGCTTGTTTTGTTCTTCCCCACGCTGCACTGTTGCACTTTGAGATTTTGCTTCACTATTGATTGAATTAAAGGTTTCTTTTTGGTTGGTAGTTCAAATAAAGGTTTATTTTTGTTAGTTACATAATTGATGGTGTTTTGTAATAAAAAATCACTACAAATTCATTCCTAATGAGTCACTGACACATTTAACAAAGACAAGCCATGAAACAGAAGCAATTCACAGGGTTTCACAAAAGCATCTAGGCAAAGACAATAAGGTAAAACAAGGATTGCTGCAAAGTCCTGCTTCCACGACCCAAAACCAAGACTGCATATCTCAATCCATCCCACCCATCATTTCCCCCTCCACAGTTTAACAGCTGGCTGTACAGCTGCACATTTTCAGGGTAGAGACTTAAAATAAGATCAATAGGCATCCTTGACAATATTGCCTCAGCTGTTTTCATTTTCTGTGGGATGCCTTGGTGGTGGCTCAAACCGCTGAGCAAGTCTCTGCACCTCAGCCTCCCACCCGTCGTTAAGGCTTTCTCCCTTCCTCAGAAAAACATTGTGCAAAATACAGCATCCTGCTGTAATCGTTGGAACGTTGTTTACGGCAGCTTCTAACCTAGCCCACAAAGAATCCCAACACCCATTCAACCAGCCAAATGCACACTCGGTCCACTGCCATTCTGCAACTACTGAGTTGGTTCTTAAAAAGTTCCTTCTGTCCAAGGGCTGTGAATGACTTCATTAACTGGGATATCAGTGGAAAGTCAGATATCCCAGGATATTGGGAGCAATCTCCACACCATTAAAGTCCATAGTGTTCCAGGGACCAAACAATCTTTTCCTCATTAATTTAAATAGTGCTGAGTTCTGAAAGATCCTAGCAACTAATGCCATTCCAGACCACTATGAATTTATGTTTGCAAACCTGCCAGGGTGCTCAACCAGCCTGTGGACACCAGACAGAACAGCCATTTCCCACTAATTGACACTCAGGTGTCCCAAGCCCAGAAATGGTTTCACATCATGTGAAGCTGCTTCAGGAATATCTCCTCTATTATAAGTTGTGGGTGTCTTTGTCCTCATCCCACTTCCACTGCCACTAAATCTTTTCCTCCTGCCGCTGCTACTGTATTATCTGCTCAGTGGTACAGTGGGCACAGCCAAATGTCAAATTAATCTGGGTTTCAGTGCTGAAATACAGCCCAGCAGGTAGTTCCTTGGCTGCCAGCACAGCAACATGGAGCATTACTGAATCCATGCTGACCAACTGTAATTCAAAAATGGCACTAAGCCCATCAGAAAGGAAGCATGGTGTGGAGACTGTAGAAACATGCGATCTTTTTTAAAATGTGAACCTACCTTACTTCTGCTATGCATCCCACAATGCACTGGTGAGAAAAAATCTCAGGATGCACAGTCCTCCGTAGCATAGCAAAGGACTACAGGATACCCTCTGAGAGTCCTCTGCACTTAGTATGCAGTGCGCATGATGCAAATTGAAAGACAGTACAGGCATCCCTGTTCATGTTGTTAATGTGGCTTGTATATTGCAAGTTATCTGCTGCACATCAGAAACATGTGGATTAAACCCCCTGGGTAGACAAGCCCCAAGTGGGAAATTAGAAGTCACCAGTTGTGACAATGCACAGTTCTACAGAGAGCTTGTACATCACGCAAATCCCAAGCCTGCTATCACCATTCAATAATCACCTTGTGCCCATGCAAAATATCCATTCAACATAAACCTGCTACTCAAAGCTGTTGAAAAGCTAGGTTTGGCACATTTACACATTTGGGGGGAAAGGGCCTTCCCCTGTCATTTTCTTCTCATCCCAAAGGTTTCTGTTACAACCAGAGGGAAACTCCAGGTACCTCTTTATCAAGAGCTGTATAAAGACCAGCCTTGCAGATAAGTTAGGAATTTCCTTAGTGGCGCTTCAGTTGAATAGGGATTTCAGCCAGTCAGCTTCAAGGCTGCATGGTTGAATAGCACATTTCCCTCAACCATGGAATGCCCTAGCTAGTACTATATTGTGTACAAGGACCCCATAAGAGCCTAGGACAATGCACATCCACCCACACCGTGGGTCAAAGGGGTGTTTAGACAGTCTGTCCAGACAAGCTGTGTGTGGACCATGCTACTTCACAGCATTGGCAGAGTCCAAGTAAGCCTCAAGACTCTGTCATCTTAGGGTGAATGGAATGTTCTTTGTCTCTGGTAGGGCATGTCGGAGAGAAATATGAGAATGAGATGGGCAAGGTTTGATGATGAGGGTATATGAAAATCCTCTACGCTGGAAGATCTATTGTTCGTCTTTTGTGGGATAAGAGTGAGAAAATATGTCCCCAGCCTGAAGACTGGGTGCCCTCTCTAGCAGCAATTACATGCCATCTAGCTGCACAGTCAATGTTCCCTGGGGAAGGTGGATGTAACCACTCCATGAATCTCCAGACAAGGCTTACCAGCATACTCACAGCTAAATAGCCCTCCCAGGAAAGTATGCGAGACCAGCAAGCAGCCAGGAGGCTGGATTTGCTTGACTTTCTGCGGCTATTCAGTAGGAAGAGGTTTTACAACCAGTCAGTCAGTGGTGAATGGTTTAGGATGTGAGGGCAGGCTGGATTATAATGATGGTGTGGGGGTTTGTTAGACCAACTGTGACCCCTGCTGGTTCTGTCTGAAATTGATGTGCTGGTTATCAACCACGGAGGGCTCCCTGCTTGCATTGAGTGTTATGGAAGTGCATTAGCCTGCCATAAAAGCCCTGAGAACTTCCATGCCAGGCTGGATGGGATTTACCATCTCACCGCCTATCCACTTTTCTTGGTAATATAACTTCTTAAGCCCTCTTCTACTCACTGGGGCATAAAACACAGCTTGTGCGCCTCCAGAACATACACATGTATGTTCTGCAGCCATGCCAAGTTTGAGCCAAAACTTTGAGAACTGAGATGGGTCAGGCTGTGACAGTGCTTGCTTAGAAGACTTGCATGGGCCATTCAAGTCCTGGAGCAAGATGTGCTGGTGATTAATAGTGTTCTCTCCTTAAAAAATTTAAGATTTAGGAGAGGACACTATTAATGAACCAACAGCTGGCATGGTTTCTAGAGGGCCTATGCTGTGGAAGGCACTGTTTCTTGGCTGCAATTTAAGACCAAGTGTCCTGACTATCTATGATTGTTAAAGATCCCTCAAGGCACTTCACAGAAGAGCTGGGCTGTCAGCCCCAGTGTCCTGGCTAAATTCCATTTGTAGCCTTAGTATCTTAAACAGCTGTGTAACACTGTGGTACATGGGGAACAGATTAAAGCCGTCCATGGCACTACATGAATCACAACATGGAGTCCCCTGTGGCTCTGACCCTGCTGCTTTGGCCTCCATTTGGTGGTGGAGGCCAAGGAACCCTGCTCCCCACCCAGACAATCATGGGACCCCCTTCCACTAGGGAGCTGCCATGTGATGGGGGATTGTTCCGAAGTCCCCATTGCTAGGATACCTATCTGCTGGAGTGAGTAAGCTAGGCCTACTGCACTCTTCTTCCATTGCTTCATACTGAGCCTCCTGCTAGTGCTAGGGCAGTGTTGGCTGGGCTTTCCAGAGCAGTGGGTGTTGGAGTTAACACCCCACTGAGATGAATGGCCAATAGTGCCACATCCTCTACAACTATTTCAGGTTCTCAAGCTTTTCTTCACAACCAAAAGGGCTAGAGACTTACTTTTGAAAAAATGAAATCTAAGACTCTGATTTAATCCCATGACTTCAGGTGCCCAGACCCTAAGCATGGTCTTGAAGTGCCTATACCTTTATCTGGTCTTGGTTGTGCTCTGTTTTAAAAAAAAGCTGCTTTGTTTTGCTCCAGAGGTAGTCTCTTTTTGGTGAAGGTCAAATGTTTGTTTCCAATGCTTTGTACAATGTTGTCAGATGCATTTGGATGAAAGGCACTATACAAAGTCTGAATCATTTGGCATCACATTAAAGTGACTCACCATATTTTCAAAATCCAAAGCAGAATCATTTTTTCAATGACACTTTTTAGCGGTCTACAAAAGAAAAGTGACTTTTTTTTAAATTGGGTGTTAAGGTCACTATCACCAGCTTCCAACTCACAGCAAGACTTGTGTTTCTTGGACCAGATTTTTTTCCAGTAATATTGTGTTCTAAATAGAGTTAACATGAAACAGAGAAAAACACTAAATGTTAATACAACTTTCGAGATGTCCTCCCACATCTTACGCCTCTTTTAGTCCAAATACTATTCATCACACTGAATACACATTCTCCTGTACTGTTAGGTCATACTAGACACTGGGCAAATTCCTCAGCGCAGCAATACATACTGATTAACCATTCAGCAGCTATTTAAAAAAAATTGACCAATTAAATGAAAAACCAGGACACTTTAAGTGTACTAAGAGTTTCCTGGGACATCATATGAAAAACTGGCACATGTGATCCCTTTACATATACATCCATTTACTAAGGAGATCCCTGCACTGGGATGAAACAAACAGGGAGTTCTGTGGCACTTAAAGACTAATAAATTTACTTATTGCATGAGCTTTTGTGGGAGAAAATCCCACTTCATCAGATGCTTTGAAGATGGGGGAACTTAAGAGTGGGAGGAAATAATGCAGAGAAGTATAAGTCAAGGGAACAAGTCACACTGTAACAGCAAATCAAATCAATTGTAAGATTCAAATGCTAAGGAACAGCATACAGAGGAAGATGAGGTCAAATCACCTATTTATTCAATGAGGTCCTCTTTCTCCCTTTGCTGAATTAAAACACTACTGCTGCTTGAATAGGAAACACTGAGGTGCCACTTTACCTTACATCACATGACAGGAAATACTCACCTGATCTGATCTTGATGGGATGGTATATCAAGAAGAAATATGCCTTACTTTCATATAGGTACAGGCTAATGTATAGGAGGCAGAGGCCACACACAGCCACAGGCCAGCTGCAAATCTTGGTTGATGAGACCATAAGAGAAAGAGAATGTATTTCTGGTAACCCACAAAAAGAAGCAGAAGACCATGAGACAGTAGAACAATGTTTATTGTTGTTGTTCTTCTTGTTTTGTGGTTGTTGTTATGTCTCAACAGAACCTAGAGGCCCCAGCTCTTATCTCAGTCTTTGCCTTAGTCAATACTTGCTGCATGCTTCAGCATTAGTCAAGGGGAGATGTGCAAGGAACGTCAAATACCTTGAGTATCCCCTGATGACTCTCTGACTTGCTCCTACACATTAATGTAAGCTGACCGCAAATGTCCTGTGGTCAGCTTACAGCAACTCCAGTTCTGGGGCTGGAGTTGCTATAATGATTTCCGAAGCGATTCAGCGGGTTTATACTCAACACTGAATCACACCCAGAAGATTGTGCTGGTGGTGGCGATTTTGCCACCATCAGTATAGACACACCCTCTGTTCCTTTTGTGCTAAGAATTGTATGCACACATAATAAAAAGATGGGTCTGCACCAAAGAGCTCACAATCCAAGGACAGACAAGCATGTGGCTGGAGGTCAAAAAAATGGAGCCAATAAAGAGTTTTGATACCAGGCAAGTAGATTGAAAGGCAAGAGAGAGAGCCTGCATTTCTGAAAGAAAGATAATTACTGACTGTGATATTGAAAAGGCAAACAAAGATAGGTCTTGATATCATCAAGGGAAAACCTTTAGAGTGAGGCAAGAGTAAGGGGTGGGGGAGATGACTTTGGGAAAGAGAATCAATGACACCCTGAACAAACAAGGAGTACTGTGGTGCCACAGGACTCCTTGTCTGTTTTGCTGAACTAGACTAACACAGTAACCCCTTTGGAAAATGACACCCTGGAAACAGGAGAGTCGTAGGTGTGCTTAATAGTGATAGAGTAGACAAGCATCTCTAGCCTTTACAGAGGAGTGTATGTTAGATCCCCAAACCCTGGGATCTGAGCTGGCAAGTTCTCCTTTGGAGTACAGATGACTATTTCTGTAAGTTATTTTTAAGTATGTGTTTTCAAGTTGGAATATATTTAGACTGGTTAAATGAAAATGTGGTTTGCAGTAAACTGCTTCTTTAGACATTTCCCACGCTGGGGAGTCTGCTGTGCCTGCTACATTCAAACACACTATGGCTTGGATCACATATGGCAGAGGGAAGGCACTATACATGCATATGAAGTCTGGAGAACACTACAAGAGTGTGATAACACAACGCATCAGTGGGCAGGGATCTCTTCACCACTTGGATGGGTGAATTCAAAGGAAATCCCCTGGGGTTCAGAAAATGCACTTCTTCTTTCCTTTTAACCTGTACTAAACCACTACTCCAAGTCCAGACAGGGTGCACTGTTGGTAAAAGTGCTATGTAAACATAAAGGTCTGTCCACTTGTGGTCCAATATCATGCCATTTCTCACAAGAGTCAGGATGTTCATCCTTGTGTCCTGTCAAATTTGATTTGAGTAGCTAACAAAGTCTATGTCTACCCTAGAGGACTCAGTTAAGTTGACTTAACAAGGTCGCCTTTAAGTCGACTTAACAAAGTCAACTCAACAGTTAAGTTGACTTAACAAGGTCTACTTATAGGATACGTTCACATTGGAGGGCTCTGTTAAGTCAACTTTATTAAGTCGACTTAACAAAGCCTACAGTGTAGGCAACCCTATCTACAACACATTAAGTCAACTTAATAAAGTCAACTTTAATGCTTAAGTCAACTTTAAGGACAAGAGTTATTAAGTCAACTTAAGCGAGCGCTTAAGTCGACTTAAAAAACTCCATATGTAGCCATGGAGTTGCTGAAGTCGCCTAAACAAGGTTAAATTGTTAAGTGTAGACATACCCATAGTATCTTAAAGGGTGGGGGAGGGGAATCTTCTGTCAAATAATCCAGTTCATCTCCTTACCCAATGCCAGATTGTTTCCTATATATGACCTATAGGATGGTAGAGCAAGCAAATTCTGCTTCCCCGATTCCCTAAGTCAGTTTCAAATTATTACAAGATTCTTTCTCACTTCCTGTCTGAAACAATTGTTCAATATTGCTGTGCACTACTGACCAGCTGCCGTGTCCTACCCCAGAAGTGGCTACATTTCAGTGGAGGGCAAACTTCTCATAGCAATGTTTTTGGGATGAAGAAGAATTGCAATATGCTGTTTGTGTTCTACTTTTTGATGCATGAAGCTGGTAATGATGCTGTGCAGAAAAATAACTAGTATTATTTATTGAGTTCTCTTGCAACGATCTCCCTTTCCCACTGGATTTTAGCCTGCCCTGTTGATTTACAGGAGGCGTTTTGAAGTCTCTCCACTACTGCCTGCACAGCTGGATTGATGATTTTTTTTTTCTTTTTCTGGTACAGTTCTGGGAAGAGCACATCTAGCAGAAACCCTTTCCAGGGCTCTGAATTGCTTTTCCAGCTTATACTGATATTCCAGCTGGAGCAGCACAACTGTATGCATTATAGTTTAGAAATATGACCTAGTTCCTTAATCTGCATCCACTGGAGCTCTTAAAGGGCTTGGAGTCAACACAGAGCCTCTCTGGGTCACCTAAAGCAGAGCTTTAAAGAGGTGCTTTTATACAAGGGAAAATGTGTTTGGCCATTATTAAATTAACCAATAAATGTGAAAAAATAATAAAGCTTAAATGACAAGAAACTTTGAACGCCCTCAGTTTCTCATGAGCATGAATAGGAGCTATATCCCTTGTGACCCAGCCTTCATCATCCATCTAAGCCTCCTGCAGGAGAAGTCCAAAACTTGCTTTGGACATCTATTTGGGAATTACAAACACAGAATTAAGTGCAACAGGCCCTATAGCAAGGCAACATTCAGGATGTTGTAATGAAATACAAAGGCGAAGGCCATAAATGCAGTGTTAACTCTCCATGCATCACACATGCTGTATGTTTTAGCACAGTGTTTTTCAGCTGGTGATACATGACCCTTTGGGCAGAGGAGAAAGAAGATTACAAAAAATAGTCTAGATGGTTGCCTGGCACTGAAAATTTTATTAAATGTTAAAGCAAAGAAAATCTCACTTGCCCTTTACCCTTGAAGGCCCAGTATTGTTTGTCAATTTCTCATAGCATACCCACAAAGAAATTATGCAGGTTTTGGACTGGTAGCATTGACACCTTTTTTTTACTCTTACTTCTATGGTAATTGGGGTCATGAAAATTATTTACTTCAGATAAGAGTTCACCAGCCTGAAAAGAGTGAGAGGCACGGTTTTAGTGCATACATTTCACTCTACGAGCAGCAAATATTAAATATATTTAAATATTTGCTTTATGTCCATCTTATTTTGGTGGTGAGCTCTGTGTAGTCTCTCAAAATCTATAGGAATAGGCACAATATGAAAATCTAAATGGACAGATGAATATAGGACCCACCCCTTGTCCAAAGGAAACCAGTGGCAAAACTTTTAATCCTAGATAACCTCTTTCTTTTTAATCACTCTGCATAGGAGAGCTTCTCCCAGGCTCCATATCATTCTCACTGCTAATACCAAGCTCCACCTCACCATCTTTTCACGATAGTGTTTGCAAGACTGCACACATTTCAGATGAGTCCCCACCGTTGCTTTATATAATGGCAAAATATTTTCCATTTTTGCCTCCATTCCATTTTTCATCCATGCAAAGATTTTCTTTGATTTTTCGTTCACAGCTACACTTTGAGCAGAGGGTTCCATTGAGCTGCCCATAGTGACTCTGAGGTGTTTTCCATAAGTAGTTACAGTTAATTTAGAACCTAATAATGTGCGTGAATAATTCAAATTATTCCTTTCAATGCACATTTCCCTGCATTTGGTAACTGAACTTCTCCTGCCCATTCACCTAGCTAGGCTAGGTGTCTCTGAAGTTCGTCACCGTCTTTACTGGGCTCACCTAACTTAAATAATTTGGAGACATCTGCAAATGTTGCCCCTTTTTGCTCACTCCCTACTTCCTTAAACATATTAAACTCCAGTTCTAAGATGGAACCTTTGGCTGTGTTCATACACAGGCATTATTTCGATACAAGTTGTGTTGAAACAACTTGTATCGAAATAATGCCTTATTTCAAAATAACTTAATTCGAATTAACAGTTTGTTAATTCGAATTAAGGAAAAAAGCTCAAAGCGAAATAGCAGTTTCAGGCAACGGTTATTTCTAAACAAGTCACTGTTGTTTTGAAACAACATGTTCGGACGGCATTGTTTCGAAAAAATCGTTTCAAAACAACATTGTTTCGTCCCCACATGGGGTTTAAGTTGTTTCGAAACAACGCCGTTGTTTCGAAACAACGGGTGCCATTGTTTTGAAACAACTGTGCGTCGTGTGAACAGGGTATTTCTTATTTCAAAACAACCTCTGTTGTTTCGAAATAAGAGTGCTGTGTGAACACAGCTTTTGAAAATTGCCCATTGGTTCCTATACTTGATTGCAGTCTCCCTCTTCCAAACTACCCCTGCAGCAGTCAACCACCTTGCCTGATGCTCTTGATCTACCCCTCAGGAAGAATTTTGATGACATTAAGAAAAGGGGTTTCATTTAGTCAGCCTACAGAAATGTAGGCAGCCTGTGAGCATGCTCAGGGTTCTGCTCCATCCTACCTCCCCCAGTATCTTTCCTTTGCCAAACTTCTTCTCCAGTCAGTGCTGGCGTCTGAAGAAAAATGTTCTTGGGTTTTTTTCATATTCAGTGAAAATTTCTTTTCATTTTCCCAGACCTCACAAATAGCAAAGGGATTTTCCAAAACAAAACCCATCTTTAGGCCAAGCCAGACGGTGGAAAATTTCATCCCAAACATCAATTGTTTCAGACCATTCCTGTAAGGACTGGAGTGTAGGTCATAGTTCCTAGCAGTCACTGCTGGGCTGAGGTCTGCCCACCAAGGACAGAAGTTACCAAGCCAAAGTTAGAGGAATCACAAGGCCAGGATCCATAAGCCAGTCAAGGTCAATGTCAGGCCAGAGTCAGAGACCAGAAGCAGTATCAGGGTAGGATTATAAAACTGAGTCAGAGTCAAAATCAGGATGCAATCAGAGACCAGGGATAAATCTAAAAGTGAAGTCCAGCGTGGTAATAAGCCAAGGTCTATGTGGTTGCCTAGACAGCCCCGTGGGTTAAGCAGGGGCTCTTGGCTAGTCACAGAGACACAGGATTCTGTCACTCTGGGTCTTGTGGGCAGTACATCCTGGGACTCGTCTTCTCCACAGTGCTTCCCAGGGGTGCTTTTGCAGATCTTTCTGGTGGTACTTTGAGCCTATTAGTCACCCCCCAACTCTACACACCTAGGTTCCAGTTTCAGGATCCTTGCAATTCTAAGCATATGAAAGCAGAGGGAAAAAAATCAAAAAATCAGTGGTGATAACCAGCATATCTAGGGATTAAACAATGGGAAATAAAGAAGAGTTCAGGGGAAGTATGTAAAGCTTCTTGCTCAAGCCAACCTGTAACTCCTGAGTCAGGAGAAAATTTTCCCTGGGATCAGGTTATCCCAAATTCTCTTCTCTTCCCATTGCAAGGTTTTTTGCACCTTCCTCTGAAGCAGCTATTGTTGCTAACAATTGTTGGAGGCAAGATTTTAGGCAAGATGGTCCCTGGGGTTGATCCAGTTTGTCAATCCCTATGTTCCTATGAAAACTATTTTGTAGCTACTGCGGTCATTCCCAGCACACATAACAATCCAGAAGCATCTTTTTGTTCTGTGTTTGTATACTGTGCACAGCACAATGGAGTCCTGGTCCATGGCTGGGACTCTGAAGGCCTTATCTCAATGCACATAATAATAAATAGTAAATATTTAGGCCAAAGCTCTCAAAAGTGTCCTCTGAATTTGGTGGCCTTCAGTCTAGGATATTGAGCATCCAAAAATAGAGGCAGCCAGAATCTGGGCCAACCAGAAATAGAAGCATAAAGTCAGCAGCTACTTTTGACATTTCCAGCCCTACTGATTTGCCATTAGAGCCCCCAGAATGCATCCCTGCAATGTTCATTCAACAAGGCAGTCCTGTTCTGGGCAGGTGGCCTATTCAACTTGCCTGACACCTGAATGCCTGAACTCATTCACTAACTCACAGATACCCAGGCGCTTAGCAGCTCCCACTGACGTGTGAAGAATGCAGCCGTCAACCAGACGCGCACTGGGCCTCAAAATCCCCCACCCTGCCACACTTGCCGGAGAAACCTCCTCCCTTTGCAGACCCTTGTCTTCCCTGACCTTTCGTGCATCATAGGTCTCCAACAGGGGCACTTTGCCGGAAAAGGGGGGAGGGGGCTGCATTCCCAATCCCCTTGCTGCTTTGTCACCCACAGGTTGGGCTGTTCAGTCAGTCAACCAGGCCTCTTCACCGGCTCTCTGGGAGTTTGGTGGCAAAAGTCAGGTCAGTGTCACTCAGAGCCACAAGGGAAGGAAAGGGGGAACAGCTCAGCACAAGGGGGGACTGCTTCTTTCAAACCATTGTTTAAAACCCAGATGGAGAAAGGAACAGGGCACTAGATGGATCCGGGCTGAGGCAGGACACAAAGCTTTTCCCCTCTGTATCACTGGGGCCAGTTTGGTCGCAGTCATCAGGGAGGAGGTTGGAGAGCCCAAAGGAATTAAGAATGGAATTGTTCACCTGACTAAATCCAGCTCCGGTCAACAGGGAGTGAAAATTGCTCCCAAGTGTCTGGGGGAAAGCTCACGGCAATGAGGACTGTTCCAATCTGATAAGTATGTGCAACACCCCAGTGAGACAATGGGCCAAATTCAACCTTGGTGCAAGTAGGTGCAGCCCCTCCATTGGCTTCAATGGACTGTGAGTGGTGCTGATTTGGGCCCTCTGGCTTTGAAAGCTAATCCAACAGTGTGCCCAGCTGGACTCCCATGGAGAGAGGCTGCTCTTGCAGCCAGACTCCCATCAGGCACACTTGTGGCCTGACCCCCCCCCCCCAACCCAGTCCCCCCCTTACCTCCCCCATCTCCCTCTCTGTCAAAAGACTCTTTCTTATTTCCTTCATCTCTAAAAGTCACTTTCATTCAAGGCAAATATTTCTCCCAGCCCCTGTGAGCTTCCCCCCTTCGTGGCCCTTTCTTGGGCAGTAATGACTGTGAGCCAGGCAAACATTACCTCAGGGACACTTTGAATTAGGACTAGGGGTGTGAATAGGTCCCACACATTCTCCCCAGCCTCCACTCTTTCCTATAGCAACCCAGTTGGGAGTGAACGGGCCACACAGACCCTCTGTTGTGTGACAAATCCTGTCACCCCTCTCAGTTCAAGAGGGGGCAGGGGTGTCATTTCTTTGCTGTGTCTCAGAGCCTGGGCTGGTTGCACAGGATGAGAGGCTGATGGCACTGAGGAATGGGACACAGTATCCTGAGGGATGGAGCTGACTAGGCAGAGCCCCTGGAAAGGAGCAAAGTGGGAACTCTGCTCACAGCTCCATCTGCTGCTGCTTTTGGAGCTGCTGCTTTCACCAAGCGACACACTAGGTGTTGAACTGACAGCTCTGGAGACTAACCTGCCCTCTGTATCCTCAGGGCAGGTGTAGTCAAGACAGCAGGTTCCTTGACACATGTGCCACTCTCTGCACTAATATTCTTTTCTCTTGATGCTTAGCTGTGAAAGGAATTCAGTCCCCGTTAGCAATGGGCCCAGATTGGAGTCATTTATTTATCCAAATCTCCCTTTCCACCCCCAACACTATTAATATGCATTTTCTGAGCTGCTATTTGGATCAGGAACTTTTTGAGCTAGGAGTTGTATAAATACATTTTTAAAAAAACAAACAAACAAACCAAAAAAAAAAAAAAGCCAGTTCCTGCCATGAAGGACTCACAATCTAGGTATAGGATGAAAGACAATTTGGTGGACACAACAAAAAGCAGGAAGAGGCAGGACCAAGGGAATGATGAGGCGCTCATGAACAATGATGAGCAGCAGTCACAACATGCCAGCAGCCTGTCAGGGATTTGCATTTAAGGGGCCAGGACCTGAAAACCTCCTGGTTTGGGTCCTGCACAAATTAGCAATGGGCAATGAGGTTTCACAAAGCCAAACACACTCCCTGTCTGGTATACCTCTGACCTCCAGGCTCTGGCCAGTCATTGGCCACATCTTTACAAATAAAAGAACTCCTATTTTTAAACAGAAAATGTTCAAATGGCTTCCACAGGCCAGAAATAGTATCTGCCCTGTGTTCTGCTTTGCCACATTTCTGCCCAAGGAATGCAAATCTCAACTAAACAATGGACTTTCAGAAAAATTACAGTTAGTGTGAGAGCTAATTCTGGAACAGGCTATCCAAATGGCAGGCGAGAATGCAAACCACCTTTCGTTCCTTTGGCAGAAATGTGGCAAAGCAGAACACAGGGCAGATAGCATTTCCACTAGTGGAAGTTTCCCCAGGAAATCTTAGAAAAAAGTGACTCTTTCCATATGCTCAAACCAAGGTCCAGAGGGAGTCCCTGCCACCCTTGACCTCCCCAGCATTTACTGTGGAAACTGAGCCATTCCAATAAGTGGAAAGCTTTGATCAAGGTGGCGCTTCTGGGTGTGGCCCCTGCATCTTCATGATGTGCCCTGGCTCTCAAAGGTTAACTCAGTCATGAAAAACTCCCTGCAGGATCCAGAACCATGGGATTGGGAACATCTGCCAAGGGGAAATTCCTTGCCAGATTTGTTGGAGCAAGGCTGCCACACCCTCTCTGGATGAAGAAATTGGCTGTTGCTTTAACCCAGCACTTAACAGTGGGGTTTGAAACAGAGACTGCAGATGTGCTTTGAGAATGATATGGGCCCAGTCATTCTGGGTGGCCTGCACTGATCTTGCAAGATGCTCCTAAAGCCTCTAGTCAGGGAGGAAGGCATGCAACTGCCATTCAAGTTATTTGATAGGTCATCACCACACTTGGTAAGGAGTCCCTACGTCTCTGTGGGCTCTGTACCAGCTTCTTTCCTGGGTCGCACCCTAGAATGTGGTACATTTTATTATGCAGTACTTAGGTACAGATGGCAAGTGGGTAGTTTGAACTTATGGCTCTGACATCACACACAGTCACCTCCCTCCTTGCACCTGCTGAGGTTTTCTCCCGATTTAAGACTTCTGTGTTGAAAGTACATGGCTGAGGGGACAGCGTGTTCAGCTGTTTGCTGCAATCTTGAGAACCCTAGGAACCGGGTAACTGTTCAGGATTTTAACTAGCTAGTACAGCGAAGGGGCTGACACCAGAACCATGAAGTGCAATATCAGTTAGTCACATCCCTGCATCCAGAGAGCCTAGATGGCATGGGGAGCCATTACAGTGTCACAAGAATAATTGGGATTAGGATTTGGTTCTCCGCAGCTTTCTCCTGCTTGAAGTGTATGACCCCAAGTGACAGGGCCAGGAGGGGCTGGATTAAAGCAATATCACAACATGCTCCCACCTCTTGAACTGTGGCCTCAACCCCCACCTGGAATGGCAATGGTAGAGGGGCACCTTCCCTTCTCACCAGCACTAGAAGCAGTTCTCCATCCACTCAAGATCACTGGGGATGGCAGCAGAGGTCCACTTTTCCTGAGCCTATCTAAGATGTCTCCCCCACCCATCAGCCTTCCCTATCAGGCAGCTGATTCCTCGTTTCAGTGGAACACTACTGCCATAGCAGGTTATGGTCATGCACAGAGACACAACCTGTGAGGTAGCTAAGGTCAGGCCTTGAATATCAAGACTGAAAAGTTGAACTAGACTCTGTATTCAATGGGGTAGCCAATTAAGCACATGGAGCAATGAGAGGATGTAGTTATGAAGACTCATGTTTTGCTAAGCAGACAGTTTTCTACCAGCTGGAGTATTTTCAGCATCTGTGGCTTCAGTCCTGAACATGAAGGAAACCATCAATTCGAACTCTAGTCAGTTTCCAAAAGGAATGCCTTATGGTTATTTTATGTCTAAACCTTTGAAATCATAGCACACAAAGCATTAGAGACTCATGGCAGGCAGGGTCTTTGCCTCAAAGACCCCACAATCTGTAAAGACAAAGAACAAATTGTGGGTGGGAAATAGGGCCTGCAAAATGAACAGCACAGTGACTAACCGCATTCTGACAGCTAGAAGTCATTCCAGCTCCAACTCATTACCCTGAGACCCCAAATCAGTCATATGTATTTCAAAAAAGCTTTTCTATCACCAGAGAGGTAGCCATGTTAGTCTGCGTAAGCAAAAACAGTGAGAGTCCTGTGGCACCTTATAGACCAGGGGTGGCCAAACTGCGGCTCGGGAGCTGCATGTGGCTCGTGAATGAAAAAGCACAGCTCGCAGAAGAACGTCAGCAAATCAATTTATTAGGTAAAAGTATATAGCTATATGCCTCAGTGCAGCTCTTGAAGGCTTAATAATCAACTTGTGTGGCTCTTGAGTTCCATAAGTCTGGCCATCCCTGTATAGGCTAACAGATGTCTTTGAGCATAAGCTTTCATGGGCTCCAACCCACTTGCATCTGATGAAGTGGGTTGGAGCCCATGAAAGCTTATGCCTGAAGAAATCTGTTAGTCTATACAGGCATGGCCAGACTTATGGAACTCAAGAGCCACACAATTTGATTATTAAACCTTCAAGAGCCTCACTGAGGCATACAGCCATATACTTTTACATACTAAATTGATTTGCTGACATTCTTCCATGAGCCATGCTTTTTCATTCAAGAGCCAAATGCTGCTCCTGAGCCGCAGTTTGGCTACACCTGGTCTATAAGGTGTCACAGGAATCTCATTGTTTTTTCTATCCCCAGAAGGTGTGTGAAGGATCCACACAAACAGAAAGTGACTACTTGCAGAAAAGGAAAACACACAAAAGGAACAAATGGTAAACGGTGTGATTTTTTTCTCTAATCTGGCATTCTTGAAAGCACCTCAGATCAGTAGCAGAGAAACAGCTGTTAGACAGAAAGGTGAGGTCTAAGTGGGCAGTGTCCCTTTGAGGAGTTCCCACTGCTTCTCTCATCTGGAGAAAAGGTTGTTGCTGTTCTACCATAACCTCATAGGAGGAGGCTGAGGTGCTCTTCCCCTGGAGAGGTGCCACATTGCCACCCTGAGATATGAAACCCAGTGTGAAGGATGGGGAAGGGGAGAGAGGCAGGTTGTCCTAACACTCATCTAACTCATAAATGCCTTGGGTCTCTCTCTCCACCCCAGCTCAGTTAGGCATTCTCATTACCCCAGGCTGTCCAAGGAGTCTCTCTCTGCTCAGCTCAGATGGAGACCTTCTTGAGGCTGCCCTGCCAAAGCCTTCCTTCCCCTTCTGGAAAGACAAAGACAAGAAAAATGCCAGCCCCTTATGCTGCCCAGCTTCCTGTGACCTCTGGGCTGGGCTGACTTTCAGTGGCGATGAGAGGGCAGACATCCACAGTATTAGCAGCCAAGCCACGCAGAGCCAGTTGCATTCCTTCCCTCTGACTCCAGGACAGAAAACCAAGCATTGATTGGCAACTGGCTCTGTTATTTGGGGTTAGGCTCTTGGCCAAGATGGCTGACTCGGCACGCTCGTCCACTGCAGGATGAGCTGGCTGCATTCATAGCTCATGGCATATAGTGTGCTGTGGACAAGTTCTCAGCCACTGACCAGGATCCCTCTCTCTTGTTCTGTTTTCCTCAAGGACCTAGACACCTGAAGGCAACTGGGAACACAGCAAACAATGGGATGTCCCAGGCCTTGCCACCAGGGGGACAGTGTTAACCCAATCCCTGCACCCACACAGAGCTCAGCTCATCACTGCCGCCAGTCATGCCTGCAGTGTTCATCCACTTTTTTTCATCCTCAGTTACCTAATGTCTCAGTGCACCACCTGGCAAGGAACAGAAGAGAGACACTGCAAGGTGAGATGCCTCCCCTGTGCCACTTTACCTGCTGAATACTCCATCCTAGTTCACAAGGTGCTTCCAGTGCCTTCCAGAGCCCTCACTCATGAATCCTATAACTCTTTGGTCCCCCCTGGGACAATGGGAGCATAGAGTATGTAACACCACCACCCCTCCCCTTATGCATCTGGTATCTCTCCAAGACTGCAAGGAGGATACATGGCTTTGTGGTTAAGGCACTATACTCAGGAGACCTGGGTTCAAACTCACAGTGTGCCCTGAGACAAGTGCCTCAGTTCCCACTCTGTGAAATGGAGATGATAAATAGCAGCCCACCTCTCTGCAGTGTTGTGAGGACACATCTCAGATGGTCTGTGTACAACTCTGATGCTACAATCATGGAGTCCACAGAAAGAGTTAGAGCTAGTTTAATTACACTGCAAGCCAAGCAGGTCACTGCCACGGACACCTCCCTGAATTGCCACTTACCCTGCAGCCACATGTGCTAAGTTGAAGCTTTAGGCAGCTGCCTCTTAGGAGAGACATGGCATGCTGTGGGCAGAACCCTGTCATTTCGAAGGCCTCCTGGACCCAGGCTCATTATTTCCTGTGAAACCCAAAAAGCATTCTACTTGTCACCTTCTCTTAGGACCAAAGAGTTCCCAGAAAAGGCACTTCCCTTTGGAAAAAGTAGGGGTCCATGCAGGAGCCTCCTACGAGAAGCCTTACCCATCGACAGCTGCATACTGGGGTCTGTCCTTGTCACACCCCAGCTTTGGCAGAACATCTCCCTGCTAGGAAGCAGGAGGGCTAGAAAGAAGACCCAGCTAGCTAAATCTCCATCTGAGCTGGCAAAGCAGTTGGTGGAAGAATGCTTGGTCTCAATTAGATGCAGTTTTTTTCTGGTAACCACTCCAGCAGATTTCCAGTAACAATCATGAAACTCCCTTCCCCCCAGTGGATGGTGGGTTCCAAGGTCCAGCAGGGTTATTCTTTCCAGTTTGGTTTCTTTTATGGCTAACTGGTGAAAGACTGAAGTCACTGAGGGAACACAATGGAGAGGCCAGATCTGCCCAAGATACCACAGAGAGGACACTGTCAAATTCTTACTAACTCTCAAGAGGAACCACTACACCCTGACTAGAGACAACCTCACAAGCCTGGACAGCATCCAAAATCTGGTGAGGCGGGTGAGAAAGGTTATGAAGCTACTCCCTTACCATCTCCTGGGATCTGTCTTATTTGGGGAGAATCCCATTATGCTTCCTGCAGGCCTGCTCAGAAAAGGCTGTTCTCATTCTCACTCTGCTTGAGCTAGAAATGGAACAACTATACTTGGAAGCAGCTGGCTGATTCATATCTGCTCCTGACCAACTGGTGACCAGTGCCAGTAAAGCCTCTTGGCAGGCTGGGAGGCTACCTGTCAACAGCTTTCCCCTGAAAGATGCACAAACAAAACCACAACACCCCCAAGCTTAGCCACCGGCACAGCAGGTAGAGAACCAGAACCAGAGGAGTCAGCATTGTCAGAAGTGAAACCAACACTCCACTGAGAGCGAGAAAAGCTAACATTGGCACTGGCCACCTCGCCAGCAGTAACTTTTCTCCTGTGATACCAGACCAGATCATTGGTCTAGCTAGCCTAGAACCATTGTCTTAACAAACAGCTAATGAGTGTTTCTTCTACTCTGGTATCCTGCCCCCATTAGACAGGAATAGGCAATTAGTTGGTCTAGTTTAGAATGTGCCCTCCAGCAAGGACCAATTAGTATAATTATTATTTGTATTCCTGTGCTGCTGATGAACATCAATCATGGACCAGGACCCCATTCTGCTAGGCGTTGTACAGAGACAGAACAAAAGGATTGTCTCTGCCCCAAACAGCTGACCAACTATGTTGCCACATGCTTCAGAGGTAGCATAACTCCCCCTTCCCACCCAGGTAATGTGCATAATTGTGCAATACTGTAGAATGGAGAGGACATGTGTTCTTCCACACCCTAGCTTCCAAGCCACTGATCAGTGTATACCTTGAAACATGAGTCTGGGAATTTTATTTGGGCCAATGTCACTGCAAATGTTTAGAGCCCTGCCTGGATACAAACATGTGGAGCCACATCTGATCTGCATCTGCAATAAATGGTCCACGGATATCCATGTTGTATCTGCAGATGTGGATATAATGCTGATATCCACAGATATCTACATATTTGCAGAGCTCTAGCTCTGCACAGATAAAAATGTGCAGACCTGTATCCAAACTGCATCCTCAAGAAATATTCCACATATATCCACAGGGCCTGTACATTCACAGAGGTGACCTACGCAGTCACCTAGAACTCCAAGCAGTAAGAGACATCATGGGCTGGGCTGGGGCTGGAGCCAGCAAGCCTCCCTGCCTGCTCTGCTGGCATCAGGCTGCAGGCTGGGAGCTGGTCCCAAGTGGGGGAACAGTTCCACAGCCAGCATTGGGCCATGGGTGGGAAGCCACCCCAGCCAGGGGAGCAGCACTGCCACCACAATTTGGCTCGGCAGCCCGTGCAGCACCCACCCCATCACTTGGCCAAGCTTGGGAGGGAGGGATGTCAAAATCAGAGGCACCTAGGATGCCAAAAAGCCTTGGGCCAGCCCTGGATATGCACATTATCCACAGGTGCAGCTATAATGCGGATATCTGTGGCTTTCTGCATATTTGCTTGTCTCTACAGATCGCTACAGAAGCTAAATATTCCAGCTTTATAAAGATATAACTTGTGAACCCTTTCTGAACCTTATGGTTTGGCAGAGTTCCACTGTTGCTTGACAATTCTACTTATCTGATTACAAATTCCTGCCTTTTGATTTCACTCCACACCCCGTTCTCCTTGTATCATGGGACATGGTAGACTGTGTTTGATTGGCCCTCTCTAGATCATTAATTATTTTATACACACTCATCCTGTCTCCCCTTACTTCTCCTTACTTCATAGCCCCCATGACGAGCAGAATTAACTTTCCTGTGGGCCCAGGGCTTAGATTTTAAGGGATCTTGGTTGGCGACTGACCAAACTAGGAGCAGGATGGTGCAGGCTAGCATTCTGTGCTGGGGCAGGTCAGTACTGTGGCATGGAGCAACCATGGCACAGGCTGCTGTAGCTATGCTCTGGGGGCTGGGAACAGTTGGGCCAGCCTAGGGCACACCAACTAGCCAGGGAGTAAGGCACGCCAGCACCATGGCACAGTGCAGGCTGGCAGTGCTCCAGGAGGTGGGAGCACTCAGGCCAGAGCAGGGGTTAAAGTAAGCTGGGATGCCCTAGAACATAGTTCTGGGGCCTGCAAATCTGACAAGCAAGAGTTCTGGGCCCCAGAATCTAGAAAAATTGGGTCCACATATGCATGAAAGGGGCCTAGACAATACAGGAAAAGGGCCCAGAGATTAGGAAGGTTCTGGGGACTGTAAATTATACTTTAACCACTGGGCCAGAGGAACCCTGGGACCTGGAGCAGACCAGCCAACTCAGGGGTGAGGTGGGCTAGCACTGTGGTACAGCACAGGCTGGCTGTGTTCAAGCCAGAGGTGCTCTGCGACCAGATTTGCTTTTGTGAGGGCCCCCCTTAACCCAAGGCCATGGGCTGCAGCCCCTAAACTTTCTGCATTAAGCCACCCCACCCACATCTTTCTCATGTCTTCTCAAATTAAAGCCCTACATCCTTCTCAGTGTTCCAGCTGGCCTTCTTGAGATTTTTTTTCTTTTTGCTCTGCCCTTTTGGGGCTGAGAAATCAAAACTGAACACAATTTCCAGAAGGATTCTCACTCAGAAAATGTATAACTCCCTGCACACACATACATACACCCAAAAGCAGTGATTACTCCTGTGCACGCGCACACGCACACATACACACATATATCATACTGTGCTGGCAGGCTAAATTTAAAAAAGGAATGCAGATTATCTCCCCCAAGGAAGGGGCGTAGCCATGGGTGGGTCAGGGTAAACTGGGGCTCACCCACTTTGCCATCAGGCCCACCCTTAGCAGCACCCAGAAGCAGCGCAAATTTCTCCGCTGAGACCATGGGGCCACCCAGCAGCCAGTGGCTGCTGTCACAAGTGAGCAGGAGCACCTACGCTGTTCCTTCTGCTTTGCTCACAGCCATGGGGCCTGGTGGCTGTGGCTGTGGCTGCAAGCAAAGTTGAGTCACTGTCACTAGTAGCTCTGTGCTGCTTGCAGCTGTGCCAGCAAAGTTCATGCCACCCCCATAGTGCCTCTCCCCCTCCCTTGGGGTGGGGGTACTTCTAGTAATGTGACGGCTGGGCCCACCCTTCCCTTTCAGGGCCCAGCCAGAAGTCTGGCTGGCTATGCCCCTGCCCCAGGGCCTGTTCATTCTCCTTCTGCTGCTTCCCCTTTATTCTCTCTCAGACTCCACCCTTCCACACTGGCATAATGTGAAACATCTGGGAAGCACTTCAATGAAACTAGGTGCCCATGCCCAGGGCCAGATTTAGGGGCAGGTGACTCAGATGGCTGGGCTCAGGGTGCTGTTTCTTCTGTTAATGACAAAAGGGGAAATAGAATGTTTGAAGTCAAAGGTTTCATGTATTCCATATGCAAATTCATTTGTCTCTCCCAGAATGTTCTGCACCAGTCAGTTAATGAGATTTCAGAACAAAGTGAAGGGAAGTGAGAGCCCAGCTGCAATTTTGCGAACCTTGTTTTATCGTCTAATTGAGAGTCCATGTGAGTTTTAAAACTTGGAGAGCATAACCCATTTGTGAAATGGGTTACAAGTACAATTAAAAAAATAAGATATTCAAAAGTTTAACAAACGGAGGGAGCACCAAAGATGCCCCTTGCATGGGGCACCAAGTGGTATAGGGCAGGCTCTGCCCATGCCCATCTTACAGGCCCTGCCATCTCCAGCCTGTCCTACAATCCCAGAGACAATGACGGGGCTTGATCCATCTGTTTCAATGGAAAACTCACCTCTGGCTTAGCTTTGCTTCTTTTTTACTCTGCTAGGTAGTTTGGCTTGGCGAGAGGGGCGAGGGCAGATATTAATGAAGACAGAAGGAGTCTCACTATCTGCCAACTTAGAATTCATAGGCTATGTCCACACATACATCATTATTTCAAAATAACCCATTTCGAAATGAGTTACTTTGAAATAAAGTCCTTTTTTTGAAATAAGTTAATTCGAATTAACAGTTTGTTAATTCGAATTAAGGGAAAGCCTGCTTTCAAAATAGCTGTTGTTTCGAAATGGTTATTTCGAAACAAGGCCGTTCGGACATGTTGTTTTCGAAACAGTTGTTTCAAAACAACGGCTGTTTCAATTAGATGCGAGGTTTAACGTTTTTGAAATAACGGACGTTATTTCGAAACAATGGGTCCCATTGTTTCGAAATCATGGTGCGTCGTGTGGACATGCCGCTTCTTATTTTGAAACAACCTCTGTTGTTTTGAAATAAGAAGCCTGTGTGGACATACCCATAGGGATCAGCTGATGGCAGATCCCCATCCTCCTCCATTCAAGCTGTGCTGTGGCCTTTCCTTGGGTTGGTCATTTAATGACTGAACATATCTGTGAAAATCCTGCCAAGTTTCCACACAGATGGAGAGAGAGAACCACAGAGTGAAGGAAAATGAGGAGGAAAGGCAAGGGGGAGGTCTTATCCTTAGCTCATAATTAGGAGGAGAGAGGGAAACAGGGACACAAGCAAACCTGAGTTCTTTGCGTGGACTGGCTCCTCCCCGTCAATCATGCTGTGATCTGATGGGCTCACAGATCCTCTCACCCTGCCCCCATCACCAACTAACACTTTCCTCTGGCACATCCCAAAGAGAGAAGCTGCAAGGAAGCTGTGGGAAAAGGGAAGTGGCAAGCAAGAGGCACAGCCAAAGGGTAGAGAATCCAAATGGAAACAGCAGAGAGTAAGGATAAGAAAGACCAGTGAAAGTGATGCTCTGAGCACCCTTTCCAATGCCTAATAGCTCCAGTAAACCAGAATCTCTAGGAGGGCTCAGATTCTGTGACAAGGGCATTAGTGAGATTTGTATGAGTCATTGGCTCAAGGCAACACTGAAGAGTGTTTCTTCAGTATTGCACATGTGAATGGAGGTTTGCTTCTCCAGACCTTCCCAGCGGCTCATAAGTACACTTACACAGGATCCAAACAGACCCACTGCCTCCTTCTGTGGATGGCCCTCTTGCTTCAGGGTCCTCTGCAGGGCCCTGTTGGCCCTAACGGATTATGCCCACTAGTGCCAAGTATCAGCTCATCACCTCCCTGCCTCTGCCTGGCACCTCTGAATGGAATGAAAGAAAATAAACACAAGGCCACATCTGAGTCCCAGGTCCCTTATGTGTGTGCCCCAGAGGAGCAATGGAGTTGGATGAAAGCTCTTCTGTTTAGGTCCCTTGCAATACCCTGACCTTCTCCAGGATTCCAGCCCAAGCTCGGCTGGAATCCTACAGGAGTGTGATGGGCTCACCATTCTCAGGGATAATCCCAAGGCCTCCCCCTTTCATCTCCATCCACCCCACTGCTCTTTTCCATTGCTCCTCAGTTCTCCCCTTGGGTCAGATTCCAGACCACTGAGCTCTCTGCTCATCATGGTATCGTACAAACCCAGCATTAGCCAAGCACATTCAGCTAGCTTCACAGCCCTGATGTCCAGCTCCTGCCTCCTCCCTTCCAGCCTAGCCTGGCCTTTCAGAATACATACCTCTGCTTCATCACACACCAGGTCACTGAAATCCAACCACTGCAGTGTACAGAAGAGGGTAATCAGAGCCTTTTTTTTCCTGATGGGGTGAAAGGGAGAAGTTTGTAAAACACACGAAAGTGAAAGGCTGATAGCTTCACACACCTCAATTTTGACCCAGAGCATCCCTTGCTATTTCAGGCTTGGACTTCCAGTTCTCCTAGGGTTACCAGATACCAAAGCATGGAAAGGGGGCTCGGGAAGTACAAAAAGGAGGGCATTGGAGGACACATGGAGAAAATGTAGTATTAATGTAATATTCTTCTGTTTTTAGGGGGGCCTGGAATGCTGCCCCCTAAAAATAGGGTGTTCTGGGGTGTTCCAGTATACTTTAACCCCTGTAAGTAAAAAGCCAGACAAAATCATGTATTTTTAAAATACCAGCCAGACGGAGGACGTGAAGGTAAAAAGGAGGACATGTCCTCCTTTTGCCTGACATCTGGTAACCCCAAGTTCTCCACACCTTTAGCTCTGCTAATACACCTGAGTCCTAACTGGTATACCAGGGGAGGAGTGGAAGATCTCACCAAACCAGCCAGAGGAAGGAGAGCACTGTTTCTCTACCTCATGGAACAGACAGTGAGCTCTCCCTCTGCATTTTTACACGTGAGAGGCTGTTTTGCTTTCTCTGCTCCTCTTTGCTTTATTTAATCCCTGGTACTGAGTCCCTTGCAGAAATCTGCTAATACCTCTCATTCCTGACCTGCACCAGTCCCTCCACCCTCTGCTATTCTAGTGCTGGGCTTCCCGCATACAGTTCTGCCCACACCCCTCACACCAGTCCTGCAGCTCAGTGCTGTCCCAGGCCTGGCTAATTCACCTCCCTCCCCCATCTGCCAATGCCCCTTATTCCTTTTTTAGATCCAAAGGGGTAGCCTTGTTAGTCTAGTTCAGTAAAAGAAACAAACAAGGAGTCCTGTGGCACTTAAAAACTAACAAATTTATATTTTGCAAGAGCTTTCGTGGGGGAAAATCCCACTTAGTCAGATACTTTGAAGATGGGGGAACTTACAGAATGGTAGGAAATAAATGCAGGAAAGTGTAAGTCATAGGAACAAATCACACTAACAGCAAATCAAAACAGTTGTAAAGATTCAAACACTGGGGAACAGCATATAGAGGGAGATTAAAATTTTTAGAGTAGTCTCATCGCCTAGGGTGAAATACCGGTGCTCTGACCCTAATCCCCTCCTCAGAGATGTGGCTCTCAGTTTCCCCTCTTACTGCAACTCTGAGCTGGCCTGGAATTCATTCTGAATGACCGCTGAGGGGAATTCCCAGGCCCTTCAGCCACAAGCCTTAGAAGCTAATAGGAGAACTTTATTAAAAAATAATCTTGATAAAGAAGGAGCCTTGGCACCTGTTCAAACTGCGAGTGCAATGGTCACAGGAGGCCCTTTCAAACACAAATGAGAGCAAGCCTCCTCCAGGCCCAGAGACGCCTCAGGCAGCAGGTTCCCTTACTGTCAGTGCTGAAAGGACATCTGTGCCCCACCCCTAATCCTGTTGAGTCCAGTGAGCTCCCCTCTCTCTTTCACAGAATCACTTCCTGTCTGGATCACAAGGAAGGAAGTATTTCATGTAAGCTGTCTGTGCATTTTCCCAGCAATTTTCCTCTCAGTAACCCAGAGGATTCCCCTGGTGAGCATCTGTGGTTTTCTCTGCATCTCATGGGGCTTGCTTTGTGATCATCCCAGATTAGTAGAACAAGCACCTTGAAGTAAAATTCCCTTCTTCTTTGACCTCTGCTCGGATACATTGAGAAATAGGTGTCTCCATGCCAGAGTGCCGGATTGGTCAGACCTTTTTGCCCTACCCTGTCAGAAGAGGACTGGCAGCCACTGCCCCCCGCGTCACCCCTTGGCTATATATGTGGCCGCCGCCCAGCCTCTCCCCAGTTTCATTTCTTCCACCTTCGTGTCGGTTGTGAAACTGCCCACTCCTTGCACTTCGCAAGCAGCCTGTCCTTCACTCACTTTATGAGCTTTTCGCCCAACTGGGAGCACATATTTGTGGACTTAGTTCCACCATAGAAGGTCTCCCCGCTTGGGCCGGAACATCGCGCTACTCCGTCATCCGCCATGCCAGGGTTCAAACCCTGTGCCAAATGCAGCAAGGCCTTCCCGCAGGATGATCCCCATGAGAAGTGCCTCTGGTGCTTGGGCAAAAGCCACATGGTCACCTTGTGCTCCATCTGTCTGTCCTTCAAGCCGAGGACAATCAAGGACAGGGAGCAAAGGCGCCGTGCCCTGGCCTCTGAGCAGGCTTGGCAGCCCTCTCCCAAGGCTTCGGGACTTCCTGTGGCACCATGTGCCAGTTCGGCACTGGGACCCACCCGGCACCATGCTGACAGGGGCCGCAGGACAAGCTCAGTACCGACTCGGTACTGCAGCGCCGACACAGCCCCGAGTCTCCAACATGGGGCTCTTCCCAGGACCAGTCGTGCTCAACCCCAGTACCGCGGCGCCATCATAGCCCCGCATCTTTGACACGGGGCTCTCCCCAGCACCAGTTGGGCTCGACCCCAGTACTGTAGCACCAACACACTCCCGCATCTTCAACACGGGGCTCCCACGGGGTTGGTTGGAGTCGGTGCCGATCCAGACCATCCCAGAGGCAGTGGAGGCTGCCAGGGCGCTCCTCCTGCTGCCTATACCCCCCCCCCCCCCCCGGCACCGATTAGAAGGGGCAAGGCAGTCTTCACATCGAGGGCCTGGGCCCAACACAAGCGGAACCGCTTTCCTTCCCCACCACCGGCCTGAGCCTCCGAAGCTCCGGAGCCCATCATCCCCCAAGCCCCAGTACCGTGGAGCCATCCCCGTGGCAACATATCACCCTGCTGTCTCCAGTACCGTCCCGTGGGTCACTAGATGCTTCCCTCTGTTCCAGCCCAGAGGAAGGGGCTTCAAAGGGCTCTAAATGGCTTCGGCACTGGGTCTCGGTGCCTTCGCCCTTCTGGTACCACCCTTACAAATGGTCACTGCAAGAGGCCCCTGCGACCGTGCCGGTACCACCTCTGTCACGGGGGAGGGCCCTAAACCTGGTACCATCTTCTTACACAGGCAATTTGTCGGCCCATTTTGATCTCCTGCGCCGTGTCTCAGCCCACATGGGTATGGAAATCCAATCCTCCAAGGCACCCTCTGATGCTTTATTCGACCCAGTGTTCTCAGCGGAACCAGTCACGGTTCCCCTCCACCCTGGCATCTGGGACTTGGTCTCCTCCCGCTGGCAAAACCCGGGTTCCATCTCCCTGGTCTCAGATACAGCAGGCCTCAAGTACAGGGTCCCAGGGTCAGAGTTCCCTTCACTTGCCCACCACCCTGTCCCACCTTGTGCTGTGGTGGAAACGGCCTTGGGGCCGGGACAGCCCTCCCACGATCCCCTCCCAACATCGAGGGATGCAAGGGAGTTAGAACTGCTAGGTAAGAAGGTATACTCCTCCTCGGCCTTCCAGTTGCAGGTCATGAATAACCAGGCCCTAACCAGCAGGTATATGTTGGATGCGTGGGAGGCATTAAACAAATTTAGACACCTACTCCCACCAGAGGCCAAGGAAGACTATGATGCCTTCTTGAAGGAAGGTAAAATAGCCTCCCAGGACCTCCTCCTGTCAGCATGGGACGCAGTGGATATGGCGGCCCGCACCATGGCCTCAGCGGTAACTCTGTGTCGCGCGGCCTGGCTACAGGAGGCCAGAGTACCCCCAGCCTCTCAAGAGGTGGCCCTCAATCTCCCCTTTGGGAGTGAATCCCTCTTTCCACCAGAAACCTCAGCCGTCCTGGGTACCACTCGTGACCCCTAGGGGGAGCTGAAATACCTTGGACTTCTCCCAACGGGACCTCTCCCACGCCCTCCAGCCCCATAGGGCCCATGGCAAACTGCCCCCCCCGCCCTTTTCAATAGTTACTGGTGAGGACTCAATCTTCACCACCACAACTTCAGTTCAAAACCCACCCTGGGAACCTTCCTGGCAAGGCCCTTCCTTGCCCAACTCCGGAGAGGGATTTTGTCCAGTTATTCAGCAGTATTGATTCCAATCACAGCTTCGCTGCCCTGCTGGGGAGTGCTCACTGCCTCAGGACAATGTCTCAAGAAATCGAGGCTTAAGCGAAGGGCAGCTGTTCAATTTCTCCGCTGCCCAATAGCTAGCCAATTAGTAGCCTCCAGCTGTACTGGCTCCCCAAAAGGTCTAACCCGTGAGTGATCCCAGCATAGACCTCTCCAGTGGATAACTCGGGCATTATGTAGCCTCTCCTTCCCGGTTAGGGCAAGGGTCCACCTTGTCTATACCCCCTGCTGTTAACCCTATTGCAGCGATCGCAATGGAGACCTGCGGCCCAATTCCCATGGGCATCCTCTATTGAACAGTTTTACTCCGAGGGCACTATCACGACCCCACACAACACCCTTGCTTGGGCGGCAACTCCTCACCCCTCTCAAGGTTTACAGGATATAGTCCAGTTTTCAGAGCATATTGCCCATCGATCCCCATTCCAAACTAAACGGGCCTTCTGCTTACTGTAACTATCCCAACACCCGGGAATGTCACTCCCACACGCTTTCCCATGGAGAAAGCCCTCCGTCCTACTCTCCAATTGGATGGTTGCACCCTTTGTTGACCCTTGCTTCCCTCTCATAGGGAGCATCCGAAAGGTGGGGGACGGAAGGAGCCTCCCCCCACCCCCATATGCCGCCCTGACAATCTGATTGTCAAACGCTGTTAGCTCTGCCTAATCATAGCTCGCACCTGATCAACCTCACCAGGGTCTTAAGGTATATACTGCAACCCCCTTTGACCATAGAGCAGACGTATTGCTCCCACCCCTCAAGTATCAGATTCGCAGGTCGGAGAGTGGCCAATGATGTGCTTGCGGTCCCCATACCAGTGGTAAAACTACCAGCTGGTTCACAGCCTGGCAAATGACTTAGTGATGGGTCTCACTAATTAGACCCCAGCCCCACCTTATGCCTTCCTTTCTTGCATAAAGATGGGCTACCCCTTTTGATCAATGGATTCTCTCTCCCTGGGCCTGTTGATCACAGCCACTCGGAATGCCCTTGAAGCCCGAACTCCTATACAGGGACCCCCTCTCCCTCAATGAAGTGGACTGGTGGCTCTTGCCCTTTCTTCTCTCTCTATCCCTACCGCTAATGTGCCTATTCTCCCCACCTGAACCAGGGGGCTCTCGGGTCACAGCCTCCAGAAGAGATGACATAATAATACCAATGTTTTCGTCCACCTCTTACCACTCGCCCAGAGGCGAAGACACTCGTTCTTCTGTTTTCCCATCAAATTCGCAATCGATGCTGCTTGGACAGTTCAGTGAGTAGCCAAGAGGCCTTTACCCACAGAGTAAGGGGTCCAAGACCTGGGGCTGGATACCCCCAGTTGAACTCCACCAGTAAGGTCTGCAGACCACCTCCCTCAGGCAGGGCCCGAGTATGACCTCAGTCTTCACCCCCCCTCCAGAGTCTACCTTCTCGTAGCCTCTTCCCTAGAATGGTCATAGTGCCGGGGCCACCCTGGCCTAGTCTGCAATGACCCTGCTTGGATATCCCGTGAGTGCAACTCCCGCTTCCTCATCACACTCCGAAGGTTTCCTAGCCACCACAGTCACAATTTGGCATTATGCTCAGGCCTAGTCGACCACTCAGCATCTTTCTCATTTGATAGACCTCTTATTACACCAGCCGACATCCCACCCAATGACTGGGAATTCAGCAGCTACCCATCCCCAATAGAACCCACTCTCAGCATAAGTTCTAAAAGCAACAATAGCACACTCATAGAAGGCGCTTCAGATAAACCAGAATTGTCTTAAAGGAGGCTGCGGGATGTGCACCTTCGGGGGCCGAAGCATTCTCCAATCCCTCGGTAGATGCTGCTCCTTCCCCCCATACGTCCTGGTTCCCCCTAGGGGCCCTTCCTTTGGGCTACCCCAATCCTGACACATGTCCCTGTGCGTTGCCAGGCTAGAGGTGGGGGCCACACTGGTTGGACTCTTCCTGGTGCTACGAGGTCACGTAAGCCAGCATAAGCCTAGTCCCGTAGGCCATGGAACCTGACACTCAGACTACCGTACTTATGTGCCCTCCCCTGGGTGCCATGTTATCGCACTCAGCTCCTTGTATACTCCGCCGGCCAATTACCAGCACAAAAAAAGAAAAAAAGAGAAAGTTGAAAAGACAGGGGAAATGATGATAATACCACTTCCTCGGGTCGACACAACATTATTGATACTGGCAGTCCTATTCAATGGGGACCGCCACAGTGCTATTGGTAGGCTCTTGTATGCCTGGGATATACCCATCAGGCTCATGGGAAGTTCTCTCCCTGGCCTGGCCTGGATAGAGCCATTCGGTGGCTGGGCACCTGGCTTTCCCCATTGCGATCTGGTGCTTCATTTGCAATGTGCTCCCTGAGGTTGTTGGCTGCCGCCTCTGGCTGTTCGTACTTCCTCCCTCAACCTAGGACGAAATAACTCTCCTAGACCCTACTCACTGGTGGCCCACCTCTTCTACAGGATGCCAAACACCAGATTTCTGTACCTATCGGGCTCATGACACGCAAGTGTCTCATACTGCCGGGCTGAGGGAGACACGGTCTACCTTCCCTCCACTGGTTATGACAGTGTCAGTATCCATCAATGCCAGTCCAAGAACCCTGCGGCATCCTGAACTTCCTTATAGGAGGTACGTTAACACGTGTTGCTGCCAGAACACTAATCTGGTTTTCTCACACATCTGCCAATATGCCTTTAGGCAGAGTGTCAGAGTCGTCTTCAATCACGAAGCTCTGGTATCTCATTTTTGCATAAGGTGACCTCAGGCCCTCTTGCTTAAGCGCCACATTAGGCACTTGGACAAACTAGGTCCACTTTCTCCACTGGGTTAGGTCCTGCAATCCCTGCTTAACCTTGCCGGGGAGACGGTCCTTGGGTCAATCTCCTAGACCTCTCCAGAACCCTGTTGTTGGACAAATACCCATGTTGGAGTTATGCCGTGCTGAAGGCAGAAGAGCCAACTCTACCCGCCATCCATCAGCATGGCTAGCAGTCACCTATTTCTGAATGTATCTGAGCAGCGCTCAAAGAAGAATGGTGGGTTATTTACCAGTAACCACCCTTCTTCAAGATGGGCTGCTCGGATTCATTCAGAGCCCACCCCCCGTCCCCGCTTGGGGAGTTGGCGACTCTTAGGAACTGGGGAGGGGCTAGACAGCAGCCACATATATAGCCACGGGGTGGCACGGGGGGCGGTGGCTGCCTGCCCTCTTCTGACAGGCTAGGGCAAAAAGTTCTGACCAATCCGGCGCTCCAGCATGGAGACACCTATTTCTGAATGAATCCAAGCAGCCCATCTCAAAGAAGGATGGTTAATGGTAAGTAACCCACCATTTCCCACCCATTGCTGGAATAGCAGCAGAGATGGAAAAGGCCCCAAAACTCTAGTCAATTCCCCTTTCTAGGCATTAGGGCAGGATTGTTCCCTGCAATCTATTCTCCCAGGTTTTATATAGCTGATTTTTGACACCTCAGGTATGTGGTCCCACTTCTTACATGACAGTCCCATAATCTCGGAGATCCCTCACCCATTAGGAGATACTTTCTGATGTCCAAACTAAAGTATTTCTTTGAATAATTTCATCCCTCACTCTAAACGCCCCTCCTTAGCTCACCTATCTGCCTCTTCTGCCCATCTGAGGTTTACACACTTAGGTTACTGGTAGTCACATCTCTGCAAGGCTAGTCTGAATTATTCCCCCCAAAGTCTGACCCACCTTGTTAGCCATTTGGTTGCTCTTTATTCATCTCCCAGGCATTTCTTGCCATCTTTCTGAGGAAGAGGTGGCCAGATGAGAGCATGAGGTTGTAGGTTAGTGTTCTCTTATATGACCTTCTCTGCTCTGACAGGAAATTCAGTGAGTGAAGACCCAGAGCACATTAGATGGAGCACCCCAGTGCAATTCTGGCCTCTCTTCCCATCTGAGGCTTCATTCTTCACTCTTAACGGGTCCACTGTTGCTTTTCACCAAGGAACTCCATTGTCTCAGCTAAGCAGGACCTCAGTCCTCCTAGGCACCTAGGTTACAGGTTCCCACAGTGTCGTAAGCAGCCTAGATGGGAACAGGTGATTCAATGTGCTCTGGTGTTTGCATTCAGTGCCTTGAGTTTCCAGTCTCCAGCCTAGACCTGCTATGTCCAGTCCAGAGTCAATCTGCACATCCTTCATCATGCACTTTCCTAGGTAGAGGTACCAGCCCATCCCAATTGCTTGGGAGAGTCCCTGTCAGGAGATTAGTTGGCATGGTCTGCGCTTCTCCGGTGCAGTTTCCCCATCCCTGCTAGCTAAGGATTCTGCTTTGTGACTGAGAAGCACCACACAAGTGGCATGAATTGAGGTGCACAGGGAATAAAATGGGACCAGGCAGGCAGCTGCAGGAAGTGGATTTACTGTTGGGTCTGTAGCCTTAGGAAACTGATCTAAACTCCTTGAGATAAAGAAGCCCAGGCAACCCCAGTGGAGGGCTGGAATTTCAGGGGCCACTCCAGCTTCTGCCTCTGGTGTCCCAATGCAATGAATGGGGTGGAACCATCAAGACTACCTGGGTTTTCACCCTTCACCCATCACCAGAGGATCTTGGCACCTTCAAAATAGTCACATGCCTGCTGGAGCCTGTTTCATCATATTGCATGAAGTCCTCACGCCAATCAGTGATTCCTCCCCAGGGAGGGAACAGGATGGAGAATGGAAACTCCAGCACCCTAGCCCAGCCTCACTGACTGGTGATCCCAGCATGAGGGCTCTGATTTGCTGATAGATGCAGGTGAGGATGATGCCTTTGTGTTAGTCAACTGTGGGCAAGCTGGTTGGATCTGGGACTAGGAACCAAGAGGCAGGAGGCTCCACTCAGGGCTCTGAGCTGGGATGTGTCAGCCTGAGTCACATCCTAGGTCAACAGAGCAGCGCCCTGTCTTTCTCTGAAAAGAGCAGCTGCTGAGTCAAAGGCAGCAGCAGATGAAATGTATCAGGTGTCACCTGTATGTGCCTGTGTGTGTGACAGAGAAAGGCTCATCAGGTGAAGGAGCACAATACCCTACCTCTTCTGCTCCCTCTGTCCTCCTTCCTGATTGTTACTCCTTAATCAAAATATCCTGCAGACACATAGTGCGTCACCCAGCCCAGACACAACCACATCAGCCCCCCCTTATTCCTCCCCCACTCCCTCCCCCTCCCCTTATGTGCCTGTTTGTTCTTCCCTGGTCCAGGCATCGCCCTTTACTGATATCATGTGGCTCTGCCCTTCCCTGTCGCAGATATCACATGGGAACATGTAAACAAACTGCCAGCTCACACTATGCTCCTTGTTGTGTCCCCTGGCAACCCCTGTACTCTAGCAGAGGGAGGGTAAGACTAGCCAGCACTAGAGATATAGTTAGCTTCACTGTCTTCCACCTGGGGCACAGGAAAGACAGGGGAAAGGGCTAGGATGAAATAAATGTGAATCCAGTGGAGCTGCTGTGCAGCAGACCCTGCAGGACAGAGACACCACCGCTGCAATGGTTCACACATGTCAAGAAAGCACAGACTCTCAGCAGGGCGGAATTAATGCAGGGGGATTTAGGGGCTGCAGCCAAGGGCTAATGGGGGGCCCTGCTGCCACCCTGAAAAAATCTGTCCCTGGTCCTGCCCCAAGGCACAGTGTAGGCTTGTACCAGCTGGGCCTCCCATGGTTAAAGCTGGCCTCTCTGGTCTGCCAGGCCCCAGTGGGTCCCAGATCAGGGACAGACAGCGATCCCAGCCCTGGCACACTGCTGCTGGCCCACCACCCCTCACATGGTGGTTTGGCTGGTCTGATCCCCCCCAGGCAAACCTGCGGGCCTGGAGCAGGGCAGGAGTGCCACAGGCCAAACCAGGTGCACCATACTGACCCCAGTGCTGAGCACCAGCCCACCCCACCCACACATATGGCCAGTCTGTGGGCCCCAGGCCCGCCAGCTGGCCCCAGAACTGAGTGCTGGTCTACCCTGCATGGCTGGTGGGTCTGCCGGGTACCCCAGTGTCAGCATGCCCCAGCACTGCCACACTGCCTCATCCCACCCCTTTGGCTGCCAAGGTGGGAGTCTGGGGCCCTGGGGGGATGGCCAATGAAAGTGGGCAGTTCATGGCTCCTGGGTACCTTAATCCAACCTCGACTGAGTTCCAACCAGTTTATTGGCTTGACAGGATACCATGTGTGACTCAAGTGACACCAGCCAGTCTCTGGGCCAGATTCTCCTCTGAGGCCTTGTCTCCATGGCATTGCAAAGCATGCCAGAGGATTGTGATTTGTAAAGCACTTGATACATGGTGCACTCTAGCAGCCCCAAGTAGACCGTGGCAGGCCATAAAAGGTTGCTAGCTTGCATTCACATAGTGCTGTTTCAAGAGGTTAATAGAATGCAACAGGCTACAGCGCTTTCTGATGCCCTTAGCCAGGACTGGGTAGAGGTAGACAAGCCCTTAGACACACTGGTGAAAATCAGAAGTGACTCCACAGAAGCCAGGGGACTCACTATATAGTTAGACTGAGGAGTTTCACAGAGCGAAATAGAAGAGCTATAGAGTGTGGATCAGATGCTCCCCAGCTGGGGTCACTCAGTGCTGCTCCACTAAAGTCAATGGCACAGCTTCTCTGTGCACGCAAATCAGAACAGCTCCCTTAGCATCAATGGCTGCCTTCTATGACAGACTCCCCACCCCTGCCCCTGGTGGTCTTTCTTTGTGAGACTGCTCCTGTGTCTCTTCCTTTTCTCCTTGGATTATAGACTTCCAGGATGTGTGAGACTCTTTTCCAGGCTTTTTTATTTGCACCTATCCACACACCTTTGAAGCTAGAATCACAACCTGACCATGTCATTATTGCTGTTATTCCCACAAGGTCAGCTTTTACCCAGCTGGACATGGTGGAGCTGAAAGTTGCTCTGGTGGATAAACTGACCCTATTGTCACACACTTCATCAGACCCTGAATTTTCATATTAAGGGGGCAAAGAAATGACAAAGGCCATTCATAAATCGATTTGATTAAGTGTGAATTGGTTCTGGATTTTTGGGGCTTGTCTGGAAAATCCTCTTTTGGGGCTGTAACAGGGTAGTCTTGTTTGTACCTTAAAGGCAGTGCTTCCTAATGGTCAGACAACCCCTTTATGTTGCATGGCTCTTTAAAAGAATGAGGCCTAAGTATGTATATACTAATACCAGAGACACCATGTGGGAGAGGAAATGGTCCCAGAAGTAAGAAGTATTTGGGTGGAAATCCCATTACTGTTTCTTTAAGAGGGCCAGGTGCTCTGTGGGGAGGTTGGAGAGAGGGTCCCTTCTCAGCCAGCCAATTGGGATGAGCTTTGAAAAGGGGCCCAGCATAAAGGCTGACTTGGCTCACAATGCAGCAGACAGTGAGATGTAGTAGGGAAAAGATTAGCTAGCCTCAGTAAAGGGAAAAGGTGCAGCTGGGGCAGGGGCTGGAAAGACCACACATAGTAGCTTAATCCACAACTCTGTTTCAGAGAGAACTACTGCCTAGGAAGGACTAGGTATTCTGTGTAATAGAACCCATGTCCAGGAAGGAGAGTGGAAGGACACCTAAGGAAAGACAGAAAAGAAGTCACCTTGGGAAGGACCTAGGAAGAGTTCCCAGACCACAGTCAGTTTTCAGTCATAGCAAAGAGGAGTCTCCTGAAGAAAGGAGTCAGAACCTGCTATTTGAACTAGTCCTGACAGCTACCCCTGGGTGTACCTGAGCTTCAGCTTGTGCCTATCACTGTCATTAATATAGGAGTGCCCTGAAAGGGGGAGGAGTGATTCTTGATTTAAAAAAAAAAAAAAAAAGAAAAGAAAAGAAAAGAAAAAAGCCTGTTCAGGCTTGTTTATAAGCTGAGTCAAAGAAAGTGAGGTTGGCCTCACTTGTAGTGCCATGCCTGCAGGGCCAGTCCTACCATAGAGGTGACCTAGGCGGTCACCTAGGGCGCCAAACACTAGGTGGCACCGCCTTGCTGCACACAGGCACGTAGCCCAGTGCACAGCAAGGCAAGAAGCTTTTTTGATAAGTGTTAGGGGGGGAGCTAGGGACAGGCTTCGGGAGAGGGCTGGGAGGGGAGTCCGTGAGAGGGAAGGACAGGAGCCCCTCTCCTGGCCTGTGGCTCAGCCCGCAGCCTGCTCACCGAGAGCGGTCTGCAGCCTGCCACAACAGCCAACCCACCAAGCAGCTCCCCCCCCGCTCAGCCTGATGCACCAGCCAGCCCAGTCCCACTATGGCCTGCTGCACCAGCTGGCCCCCACACACACACACCTGCTCCCCACTCAGCCTGCTCCCCTTGGTTGGCCTGCCACTTGGCTGGGGGGAAGCGGCCCAAAATCCCAGGCACCTAGGGCACCGAAAAACCTTGGGCCAGCCCTGCATGCCTGGATGAAAAGTGGTGCACCAGAGTGACTTTCATGCCATTACAACAGCTGGGTCAGAAGGGAGAGGCTAATCCTCCTATAGACACAATCCTTAACCTGCAGGCAAAGCAGAGATTTGCAGTTGCCAGTAGGAATGTGAGCAGAGCTACCACTCTTTCCTTTGCTTTTCTCACCTGAGCCATAGTGTAGTGGCTAACACCTCTGCTTAACATGCAGACGGTCCTGGGTTCAATTCCCAGGGGGTTGGACTTGATGATCTCATGAGGTCCCTTCCAGCCCTATGATTTGACTTGACTTGACCTTCCCTACTCTGTAAAGAGACATGTTACCTTTCTTTTGCCTGCTGTACCCTAGATGAGGATAATGGTAGAGGCTGCCAGCGTATCTTTGGGTGCATGAAGCCATGAGGGCTGCTTCCCTGGTGGTTTGCTGAGTTCCTGCTACTCTGCTCTCAGTTCTCTTGGAGATGATTATCAGAGACGTATGACCAAAGGATTAGCTCTCTAGTTACTGCTACCTAGCAGGGCTCCCAGACTCCTGCCTTCCTTCATCCACTACAGATCTCCTGCCTCCACTGGTGACACTCTGCTTTCTAGACCCCCTGCGACTTAGTGAGGAATTTTGGGCTAGAACAAGGGGTGGTGAGAACTTTATCAGATAGGCTGTGGGCTGACAATCCCCAGAATCTGGAGGAGTTTAGAGTCAATAGCACTAGGTGGCACATACAAGCAGTGGCGGCTTTTGGGGTAGGCGAAGCAGGCAGCTGCCTAGGGGCCCAAGCCATAAGGGGCCCCATCTTCAATCTGGTAGACAGAAATGAAAACACAGAAAAATATAGAAATTTTTCCCATCTAGCAGAGCTAGTAGGGCTGGAAGCCTAAGCAGTTTTAACTCTTGGTTTATCAAGGCAAGCTATCATCAGGCTCTGTGCGTCATCTGCAATGCAGATTTCACCATTCTCTGCCCATCACCTTCACATTGACATGCTAAAAAAACAGGAGCAAGCAATAGACAGCACAACGACAGGAACTTTTCCAGTGGCCTCAGCTTTTAACTCCTCAGTATGGCCATTTATTTTGCCATTTTTTAATTTTGTGAAATAATGCCTTTTTCTTTTCTTTTTTTACCTGTTCTTTTGCCTTTTCCTTTGACTTTGTGACAATTCTTACTTTGGCTTTTTTTAGCTCAGGTTACCAGGTAGGTCCATATAGGCTGCTACATCTAAATACAGTGCTTCCCTTTGGCAATCATTACATCTGTGTGTGATGTCTGTGCTGTATATCTTTCTTTTGATAAGTAATTTTTTAGCTTCCTTTGTACTTAACTATTTAATATTTTTGAGGGGGCCAGAGTCTTATAAACTTGAGTACTTCACAGAATGTCATTGAAATTTGGTGTTTTTCATTTATAGCTACACACTATAAACCTCCTTTTCACTTATTTTTATTTATTATAATTATTTGTATTAAATAGCTCTAGTGCGCATAAACCCAAGCCTATATAAAAAATTTGTAAGATTTGACTGCCAGCGTTTTAAATGTGTATTTTAGTTATTTTTGAGCCATCATTAATGTTACCACTTCTTATTTATTAATTAATGCTCACACTTTTTAAAAATATTAAGATGTTCACTTCAACTTTGTAGTTCAGCATTAGCTGATTTATGTTAAGTGAAAGATGATCAGCTTACAAGCTTCATGATGGGAAAATCTTTAAAAACATCATACCCAAGAATAATTTACGAGTTCCAGAGGGATAATCATATTAGTTTGATTCAGCAAAACAAACAAGGAGTCCTGGGGGGTGATATGGAGCAGTTAAGGGTGCAGGGGGGACTGGGGCCACAGGGAAGGTAGCAGTGGGGGCCAATAGTGGGCCCCACAATGGGTCTTTGCCTAGGGCCCCCAATTGCCTAAGGTTGCCTCTGCATACAAGGTCTGTGGGGTGGAACAGAGACAATTCCAACTACAAAATGACCCAAAATTACTCAGCAAACTAACAGGAGAGCTCAGCTCCAGTTTGGCTGTGTTTCTTAAAGCAGATATTCCCCAGCAGGCCTGGTACGCACTTAGCTATGAGACCTCTAAAGTTAAATTCCTTCCTGTGTGATTGTGGGACGTTTGCTGAATTTTTTGTGTCTCCATTCCCCATCTGCTAAAAGGGAATAATAGCACTGCCCTCTTAGGGAATTTGTGACAATAGATTACTTTGAAGACTCTGAGGCACTCAGATACTATAGAGGCTAGATATATACCTTAGACAGAGATGCACTGGCCTGAGGCAGCTGATTTGGGGGATGTAGGGAGAGCAAGATCCTTAAACAGTTCCATTCAGATCATAAACATACAAGTCCTGTGATGTAGCTGAAACTCTTTGGTCCAAAAATGTAGCTGGAACTTCTTCTTTGAGTGCTGCACGGATACATAGGTGTATCCGTGCCGCAGCGCATAACTGGTCAGAACTTTTTGCCCTAGCCTGTCAGAAGAGGGCTGGCGGCCACTGCCCCTCATGCCACCCAATGGCTATGTAGGTGGCCACTGCCCAGGCTCGCCCCAGTTCCATTTTGTCCGCCTCAGCGTCAGTGGTGGAACAGCCCACTCCTTGCACTTTCAAGCAGCCCGTCTCCTCATCGTTCACTGTGTATGAGCCTTTCGCTCAACTGAGAGCACCTATTCGTGGACCTAGTTCCACTGAAGAAGGTTCCCTCCCTTGAGGTGGAGCATCGACATTGTGCTCCTTCACTGTCCGCCATGCTGGGGTTTAAACCCTGCACCGATTGCAGTAGGGCCTTCCTGCGGGATGATCCCCACGAGAAGTGCCTTCGGTGCCTGGGCGAGAGCCATCTGGTCACCGCTTGCCCCATCTGCTTGTCCTTCAAGCCTAGGATAATCAAGGACAGGGAGCAAAGGTGCCGTGCGTTGGCCTCAGGGCAAGCGTGGCAGCCACCTCTGAGGCCTCGGGGTCCTGTACAACACTGCATACCAGCTCAGCACCAGAGCCTTCCTGGCACCATGCCCCCAGAGAGCACAAGACCAGCTCAGTACCAGTGACAGTACCAAGACATCGGCACCGCTCCGGGTCCCCCACAGGGGATTCCCCATGGGACCAGGGAGGGTCGGTACCACTCCCTACAACTCCTGAGGCATTCAAGGCAGCAAAGGCGCTCCTCCTACGCCTACCCCACCCTCTCCGGTACCCGTTGGAAGGGATAAGCCAGCCTTCATTTCGACGGTCTGGATGCACCACAAGCAGTACCGAACATCGCCTCTGGTGTCGGTGCCGGGGAACCGTTCCTCTGATTCCCGGTACCGTTGAGCCCTCTCGTTGACACTGTATCACCTTGCTGTCTCTGGTGCCGTCCCCAAGGTCCTTAGGTGCTTTTCCCCCTTCCAGACCAGGGGAAGGGGCCTCAAGAGGGACTAAACAGACCCATCACCAAGCTTCGGTGCCATCACCATTCTGGTACTAACCCCATGAATGGTCCCCCCAAGAGACCACTGCGTTCACCTCAGCGCCAATTCAGTCGGCACCAAGTAGAGCTTTAAACCCAGTACCGTGCTCCTACATGGGGGACATCTTGGCACACTTCAACCTTCTGCACCGTGTCTCTGCCCATATTGGGATGGAGATCCAATCCCTTGAAGGACCCACCAATACTTTATTAGGACCAGTCTTCACATTGGCGGAACCCATCATGGTTCCCTTCCACCTGAGCGTGTGGGACTTAGCCTCATCTCGCTGGCAGGATCTGGGGTTCTATATCTCCGGTGTCAGATATGGCAGGTCTTAAATACTGAGTCCCGGGGTCAGAGTTCCCCTCACTTACCTGCCACCCAGTCCCATCTTGAGCAGTGGTAGAAGCAGCCTTAGGGCTGGGACAAATTCCCCGCGACCCCCTCCCAACATCGAGGGATGCTAGGGATCTAGAGCTACTAGCCCGAAAGTTATATTCCTCCTCCCCCTTCCAGTTACACATCGCCAATAACCAGGCCCTCGTGGGCAGACATATGTTGGATGTTTGAGAGTCAATAAACAAGTTCAGACACCTACTCCCACAAGAGGCAAGGGAAGAATACGATGCCTTCCTTGAGGATGGCAAGATAGCATCCCAGGACATCCTTTTATCTGCATAGGATACTGTAGATACAGCCGCCCGCACTCTGGCCTCAACCATGACCCTGCGACGCGCAGCTTGGCTACAGGAAGTTAGAGTGCCCCAGGTCTCCCAACAGGTGGTCCTTGACCTTCCCTTTGGCAGTGATGCCTTCTTCCCGCCTTAGACCGATGCCGTCCTGGGTACAGCCCATGACCCTCGGGGGAGGTAAAGTATCTGGGGCTCCTTCCTTCGGGGCCTCTCCCATGTCCCCCAGCCCCGTAGGGTACAACAACCAAGTCCAACCCCCCCCTCCAGCCAACAGGGAGGAGCTAACTCCCACTCAGCCTAGACCCAGTTTAGGGACCCCTCCGTCCAGCCCCACCCCCACAATCCTTGGGGGGGCCCAACCTCACAACCAGGGGTAATTATTCACAACCAGCCAGGCTAGGTGTCAAAACACCTTGCCTGAGAACCCCTACCCCAAGAGGTGCCCATTGACTCAGAACCCCTCTTGTGAGCTGATGGACAGCTCACTTTTCAGGCAGGGCCTCGGTCTAACCCAGGCCTTTCTATATACCTTCTTTCTCGCTCTCTATCTAAATACTTCCAATAATCGGAGGAAACCCAATTCCTTCTGTGATTTGGGCTTCCATCTGATAGCGTAGCTGGCAGAGTGAAGGACTGTAGGCCAGAGGCGTTCCTGGTGCTGGGCACCCCGGAGCATGTGCCCCGAACCCCAGCACCGGTGCCCCGGATCTCCGGCCCAATCTGGCTGGAGATCAGGGGCCCGGCCACGGCGGCCCCGTCCCTGGCCGGGGATCCAGGGCCCAGCCTCCTGCGGCCGCTTCCAGCCCCAGCCCCCACCAGGGATCTGGGGCTTGGACACTGGCGGCGGGCAATCCGGGACCCGGCCACGCACTCCAGCGGCAGCCCCAGGCCCATCCCCATCCCTGGCTGGGGATGCAGGACCTCGCCGGCCACAGCCACTTCCGGGCCCGGCCCCAGCCGGGGATGCAGGGCCCAGCCTCCTGTGGCTGCCTCAGGCCCCGTCCCCAGACGGGGATGCAGGGCCTAGCCGTCCACGGTGGCATGGCGGCGCCTGGCCCTTCCCTGGCCTTTCCCTGGCCAGGGGGCAGAGCCTGCAGGCTGGGGGCAGGGCCTGTGGGCCGGGGGTGGGGCCTGGGCCCATGCCCCACGTCCCTCCTCCGGCCAGCAATGCTCCTGCTGTAGGCCTAACCTCCCTGACAATCCCTAGGTAGCTGATTCAACACCAGCTCAAAGGGCTGCTACACCACTATACCTTGTTGACCCCTTGGTGGGGGGAAAGTCCCCCTTCCCCCAATTCCTTGTGCAGCGCTTCCCCTGCTCCCTTCAGTGTACATAGGGCAACAATAAGGATATCCTGCAAACATCCTGCAATCCTGGGGGATAACACCTTCCCTCAACCCACCTCGAGGTAGACAGGGAGTTTCCCCACTGGTGCTCTTCCCGTGCCCGGGAGACATACATACATCCCCTCCCCCCCTTTGGGTAAGGTTCAGCTCCTTACACCTCCTGACCAGACATCCAGAATATCCTCCTGCAAAAGGGATCCTCCCTTCCCGTTCCCCCTCCCCTTCTGTTCACTGGAGGGCATGCCTCTCTCTGTCCGCAGGGTTGGGTGGAGCCCCTTACTCGCCACTCGAGCCAATTTTCCTTTAGGTCACCCAGCACTAATTAAATGGTGCCCAAATGATACTCAATCAAAGACCCGAGGTGTCTCTATCAGTATGACTCAGTGGAAACCCTTGCTTCCTTACCTGCTGTTCACGCCGTTCTTCTTTAGGCCACCAAGCATGATAGCTCACGCTCCAAAGATCCCCAACTAGGGATCTAAGCTATGTTCTACCAGTTCAGGGTTACCTCAACCCCTCCACGCCCATGGGGCAGGCTAACTGCACCCTGCCCCATCAAGTACAGGACTGAAACATCAGAGTTTGTTCACTAGACACAAGTATTTGGTCAGTTGCTTGTGACTCCTATTAGGGGAATACCCACATTCACCTCCATTAGTGGGTTGATAGCTTGGTGAGCACGCTTGAGAGGGGCTTCACCAGGGTGGAGTCCCTACTCCATCACTCTGCTTCCCCTTCTCAGTACGGAAAAAGGGGCTACTCAACGTAAAAAGGAAGCACTTCTCCCTCTCCTCGAATATCGCGGCCTGAACTCTGCTTCAGCCCCATGACCACATCCTGCCCCAAGCCCTCTGGGAAGAGTCGCAGTCAACAGAGGTGACCTACGTCACTCAATGGGCACTAGGGGTGATTCAAATGTACCTGGGTTCCACCCATCGCCAGAGCGAGCCCAATACTATCCGGAGCTATCCTTCCCATCCCCCCTCGGCCAAAGGTTGGGAATTTTGGACCACCCGCCTTCCCCTTTACGCCTATCACTGGGGTTGGTGTCAGCAGTGGATCAGAGACCAATTCTGTGGATGCAGTCTGAGTATGGACCCAAACACTATTTCTCGGAGGTATCTTTTCAAAGGTGCCCTTCTGGTAGCTTCTCCCCCACCCCCAAGGGCAGCCACAGCACCACAGTTAACCATACGCTAGCTTCGGGCATCCTCTTTTAGGAGTTACATCAGGTACAACTCCCTCTTTCCCACTACCATCTGAAGATCATCCTTAGCCTTTGTAGCCACCATTTGGCATACTAAGCCCTGGTACTAGCGACTGCTAGGTTTCTCCACACTCGACGGAGCCTCACATCGACACAACCCTGAAATTCGAAGCAGCGATCTGAATTTCGGGGAACTAGCTGACCCTGGTAGAGACCGTCCTCCTTGGTAAATACTAATGATAATAACAACAATAGCAGAAGAATAACAGGGGGTCACAACAGATATACTGAATGTGTCTTGGAGGGGAGGGTCAGGTCTGCCTCACTGGGGTACATGCCCTTGCTACATACACCCTTATGGAAGGAATTTCCCCCCTTCCTTCTCTTATAGATTCCCGAGATTCTCTTCATGGTTCCTTCTTCACAGAGAAACTCAAACCTGGTACATGCACTCCCTGTACTCCATCCATCCTACGGCCAGGGCCGCAATGTGGTGGTCTTTGCGCGCTGCAAGATCACGCATGCTGAGAGCGGAAACGACATCGTCGGCCATGGGACTGGCACTTGGGGTCCTCTAGGCACATGAGCCAAAGACTCGGGCTTCGCTCTTAGCTACGACGGCTCTTAGCCTGCATTCCCACTGGCTGTAGCCATCAAATTGAAATAATAATAATGACAATTATAATAATAAGGGAAATATTAATAATACCATTCCCTAGTGGCAGTGCAATACTATGGGTGTTGACAGCTCACCTCAAAAAAAAAAAGAAAAAAAGAGAAAAAGAAGGGGTGTCACGGTGACATCAGTAGGGTCACACGAGCCTCGGATTACGGATAACATTGTTCAGGCCCATTTGATGCCTCACCTATGGCTAACTCATGTAGCGCTATAGTGCGGGCTAAGCATCTGTCTCCCTCATGCCACTTTGAGTACACCACTTGCATCTGGTGTTGTAGGGGCCTGTCACCTACTACCTCCGGACTCTGGTGTTTCCTTGGTAACCTAGGAGGAGGTATTCTCTCTTAGGTCCTCCTTATCCCACTCCTTCCAACATCACCCCTGCTGTGCAACACGAAGCACACCAAATTCACATAGTCATCTCTGGTCCCTAGTCTAAATGTGCTTCACTCTACCGGACTGGGAGAGAATGGGATTTCCCTTCCCTCTCCCCGCTTCCTGTGGTGTCCATTATCTACCGCTGCCAGCCTGCCAGCTCCAAGGTCTCTTAAATTCCTCTACAAGTGTTGTGCCATCATGTGCCACTGGCAGAATAATCAACTCTCTGGCTCAGTACATCTCTACCAATACCTTTCAGGTACTCTTCTTGACAACTCATTCCTTGGTCATAGCCATGATGCATCTTGTCTCAAACCTTAGAGTATGGTGACCTCAGGCCGTTCTGCCCTCACACACTAGCTAGTGCTCGGGCAAACTGGGCCCCTGATCCTCCATTGGGTTAGATCCTGCCATTCCAGATCATTCTTGCCTGGACCATGGTCATTAGGTCAACACTCTAGACCCTCCACGGACCTTACTCGTTGGGCAGCTACCAGTGTTGGAGTGATGCTGTGCTGAGGGCGGAAGAGCCAACTCCACCCGCCATCTGTCGGCACGGCTAGCAGTCACCTATTACTGAACGTATCCAAGCAGCACTCGAAGAACAGTGGGTTACTTACCAGTAACTGTCCTTCTTTGAGATGGGCTGCTCGGATTCCTTCACAACCCTCCTCCCCCATCCCTGCATTTGGAGTTGGCAACTCCTAGGAACTGGGGAGGCGCTGGGCAGCAGCCACATATATAGCCAAGGGGTGGCACAGGGGCGGTGGCCGCCAGCCCTCTTCTGACAGGCTAGGGCAAAAAGTTCTGACCAATCATGCGCTGTGGCATGGACACACCTACTAATGAATCCGAGCAGCCCATCTCAAAGAAGGACAGTTACTGGTAAGTAACCCACTGTTCTTGAAAGTACCAATTCTATCCCACTCTTTACAGAAATTCTGGGGTGAGTTTCCACCTCTGGTCCAACTCCAGCACACAAGTATCACCTGAACATCTTCAAACTATTCTTTAAGTTCCCCCGTCTTCAAAGAGTCTGATGAGGTGGGATTTTCTCCCATGAAAGTTCATGCAACAAATAAATTTGTTCATCTTTAAGTGCCACAGGACTCCTTGTTTGTTTGTTTTACTGAACTAGACTAACATGGCTACCCCTTTGGATTTTGATTCAGACTTTCCTGTGACTTCTATTAGATTTGGACTAGTGAACCTGAGGGGAGGCTTGGGAACGGTGGGTTACTCACTAGTAACTGTCCTTCTTTGAGATGGGCTGCTCAGATCCATTCAGTAATAGGTGTCTCCATGCCGGAGCGCCGGATTGGCTGGAAAACTTTTGTCTCAGCTTGTCAGGAGGGGGTAGACGGCTTCCACCCCTTGCACCACTCGCGGCTATATATACAGCCGCCTCCTGACCCCTCCTCAGTTCCTCGGAGTTCCCAACTCCATGTGCAGGGATGGAAGGTAGAGACCTGAATGGATCCAAGCAGCCCATCTCAAAGAAGGATGGTTACTGGTGAGTAACCCACCGTTCTTCTTCGAGTGCTGCTTGGATGCATTCAGTAATAGGTGACTACTAGCTATGCTGATGGATGGCAGGTGGAGTTGGCTCTTCCACCTTCAGCATAGCGAAGAAACACCCCAGATGGGAAGAGGCCCAGCAAACAAGACTCTAACCAGAGGCAGGAGGTGAATTAGGCTCCTGGCATGGTGCAGAAGAATCGATAACTGTGGGCCAACCCAAAGTTAGGGGTAGGTCCAACCCTGCTGAGGGAGGCGTACGAGGGCCGGATGGACCAAGGTCATCATGGTGAAGATGAAGAACACAACATAGGGTTGTGCTTGGCTGCTATACTAGGTGGTATAGCACAAGGAAAGGGACCAGAGAATAAGTGTCTGGTCATAAGACTTTCCAGCGTGAGCTGTAAGGAGATGCTGGAGGCCAGCGGGTACGGGATTAGCCATAATATCCGTAGCCTGCACAGGAAGCAAGGAAGAAGGGAAAATTATCCCATGAACAGAGCACATCTGGTCCCAACTGGGAGTCAAGGGGTCACGGCCTAGCCATGACAGCTGCGGACTACACAGACGGTCACTGGAGGAATTAAGCTACCCCTTGTTCTGGTCACAACCAGCCCCTGAGGGGCCTGAGCTAAATTGCGTAGATGCATTGGGATGCGGGGGGAGAATGCCCAGATTCAAGCAAGAAGGGTCTGAGGAGGGCACTTTGAAGCAGTAACCAAACTTGAAGGCAATAGAGGTGCGGTGAGTGGCACATTGCATGTCAGCCGGGGAGCCTTAAGCTAGTGCGCAAGCGCACGCTTCCCATGGTGTGCGGGACCAAAAATTGGGTTTGTCTTTTTTTTTAGGGGACCCAGGACGTTAGCACCCACAAGGCAGCATGATAGCCTTCAGTGGTGCAGATGGTTGGTACCTATAAGTGTCCTAGTAACGTACGAGCTCATGGGGTGAGCCCATCCTTGGGCCTGTAATCCCGTGGGGTTCTATCATCATGAGGATTGCCCGGATGACAGGAGTATACGAAGAGAGAAGAGGGGGAGGCAGGGAACAATGCAGAGCCGCCGCTTGGCCAAACCATTGGGTGGCCAAAGGCTCGTGGAGATCAGTGACGGGGTGCAAAGTCGCATGCCTGTGGCATCGTTGGAGGAGAACTAAGCTGCAGCTACACCGTGCCCACATGAGTAGCAGGGACAAGGGCAGGTAGAGACAGAACTGCCCAGAAGTAGTTGTCATAAGAAGGATGAGTCACCTTCTGAGCATGCAAGACGTGGGGTTGCTCACAGGAGTCAACCATGGCACTACCGCAGTATCCTGGGCCTAGGGAACCCATGTGTAGGGTTATTTCCAGCTGGGTGGAAGCTGATGGTACTCCTTGTGGAAGGTATAAGCCTCTGAGGTCTTGGTACTTCGGAAACAAGAACTTGACCTGTCTCCCTCTATTTATTAAATATATATAGTCTGGTCCCTCAAGGGAATGAGGGGAAAACAATCATGGTAAGGCCAATGCCAAGCTCACATGGGGTGGTTTACAATTCAGATTTAGGTCCCTGGGGTAGGAGACTGGCTCACGCCTAAGGGGCAAAGCCGTTGCCAGGATACGTGCCACTGAGGGGCAGAAAGGGTTGAGGTGGGCAGGCAGAAGCAACTCCGTGGAGGGGCTTTCATGCCCGGATTGCAGTGTTGTACCAGCTATGTTGGGCTGACGCCACCAGAAAAGGGCGGGCTCTGATGCAGGGGGCTGGGGATGGGTACTCCCACTACTGTTCCTCACCAAGAATAAACGCAATGTTGACTCCTACCCCTTGAGTTCCTTGATCTGGAAGTTCCGGGTCAGGTATGCTAGGTCCCTGCTTAGGGATTGTAAGGGGAAAGGGAAAGGTGTGCAAGAAGGCTTACCCTGCTTCTGGTAGGGTGGGCCCAGGGTGATGACTCCAGGATAGGCTGTCCTGGTATCGGCCAAGTTGCCCACAAGGGAAAGGGGCTGTTGCAAGGCCTCAGATTCGCTTGTGGGGGGGGGGGGAATTATAAGCTGGCAGGGGTTGGACAGGCCTGCCTTGGCCTTCCCTGGAGGCTAAGGACCGCCTTAATGACATGAGACGCATCCCACATGGCGGTTGGGATGGTGGAGGTTCTCATTTAGCACAGGAGTGCCGAGAGCCCTCGTTGAGCTGGTCTAGCCAGCATGCCAATAGTATGATAGTGAGGGGAGGGGTTCCCTCCCCGATCCAGGAACGAGCGTGCATCCTACCTGATATAGGGTCTTTGGGGAGCAGGGATGGTTCTGCATCCTTAGATAGCTGTGACTGCACGCATTGGACCCTCTGCAGCAGTGGCTGGGGCTACTACAAGATGCGCTTCTCGTTCTTGTCAGGGCCTGCCCTGTCGCCTGCCAGCACAGGGGATGACAATCAAAGAGTACCTGGAAGAGGGGTGGGAGGGGCGGATCTACTATAAATGCCAGAGTAGTGTCTAGGATGTCTAGGAGTGGACCTCTGGAAAGATATGATGATGGGCAGGGGTTTTGGTTGACATGGCACAGAAAGTAAAGTACACGGCCAGAATTAGTGTGTCCGAATTCGCAGAATCGGGAGAGATGAAAAGGGTCCTGCTAAGTCCCGATGTCCCAGAAAGGACACCAACTGCTCACTCTGAGGGTGCGCTGGAGTCTTATTGCACCCCAGATATCTAGGGAATGAGGTGGCAGCCAAATAGGCTGGCACCTTCCTTGCTGATGCACTAAGGTCTTGCTGCATCTCGGATGTCTTGAGCGTAGGTGGGCGGCCAACTGGACCGACCCCTTAGAGAGGTCTCAGCACTGTGGCAACAGGATGGGGGAGGTCTGTATCCCCACAATGATGGAAGAAGCAGCATTGGGGGGAAAGGGGTCACCCCAAGGTGTTTATAGGGGAGTATTTGGCTTCACCCTTGGGGTCCCGTGCAGTGCCCACCACTGAAAGGGTTTCTGGTGTGAACAGGGCATCCCCTCCAAAAGGCAGGTCAAGGACCACCTGTTGAGCAGTGGGGCACCCTAGCCTCCCTGAGCCAGGCTACTCGGAGGATAGTTACCGCCGAGGCCATAGTACGGGCAGCTGTGTCCACTGCATCACGGGCTGAGAGGGGAGGTCCTGGAAGATTATCTGACCTTCCTCTAGAAATGTGTCAAATTCATCTCTAGCCTCTGGTGGGAGCAGGCATTGGAATTTTGCGACTGACTCCCACACATCCAGCAAATATCTGCTGGTCAGGGCTTGGTTATTTGCCACTCATAGCTGGAATGCCGAGGAGGAGTAGACCTTATGGCCCAAGAAGTCTAGTTCCCTAGCTTCCCTGGCAGACGGGAGGAGGTCGCTGGGGGGCTTGCCCAGGCCTAACGCCATTTGCACCATGTCCCTTGGGGGGAACCAGGTGATTGGCGAGGGAAGGGAAGTCTGGCTCGGGGACACAGTACTTGACACTTGCCGTGTCTGAAACCGGGGCAATAGAGCTTGGGCTCTGCCACTGGGAGGATGTGAGGTCCCAGACGCTCAGATGGAGCGGGACTGTCAGGGGTTCTGCCAAGGCAAAGGCAGGCCCAAAGAGGGTGTCTGGAGGGGGACCGAAGGGTGGTACCTCCATCCCTAAATGGGCTGTAGCCTGGCGCAGCAAATCAAAGTGTGCCACTAGGTCCCCTATAGTGGAGCCCGGTGCTGGGGACAGTGCAGTACCAGAGAGGGAGGCTCCCTGGGGGACCATTCTTGTGGGTGGAAGTGGAACAATGACGGCGCCGAAGTGCAGCACCGAGGTCGCTTGGAGCGCCTTGGTGGCCCCTCCTCTGGACTGAGAGCGGGGGAAGGAGTACGAGACTCTAGGGGTGGTACCAGCAAGGTGATGTATTGCTGTTGGGATGGTGCTACAGTACCAGGGCCCAATGGGGTGGAAGATGGATGGCTATGTGGTGAGGGAGAGCGACGCCCACACTGGCCCCAGGCCTCAGAAGTGAAGGCCAGTTTGCCCCTTCTAGCTGGGATTGGGTCAGGTGGTGTGGGGAGCAGAAGGAGGGCTCAAGTGACCTCCACTACCTCAGGGGTTGTTGGCATGAGGAGTGACTCTGAGTGGGCCCGCGGCGAGTCCTCGCCTGGGGAAGGGGGACTGCCTGGTTGGGAGGGCTCGCATTCTGTTGGTACAGGGATGTACTGAGTCTGCGGTGCCAAGGGTGACTGTGGCCGGTGCTGGGGTGAACTCAGCACCGGCGACACTGGACTGCACCAGGCCAACGGCACCAGGGAGGCAGGCAATCGGTGCCGGGGTGATCTCGGTGCCGGCGGTACTGGACTGTGCCTGGGTGCCGGGGGTGACCTCAAGTGGTGCCGAGGTGCCAGGTTGGCGCCGGGGTGCTGGGCTCGGCACCGAGGTTGTGCAGCTGTGGCCACTGGTGGTACAGTGCCATGGAGGCTCCAGTGCCGAGGTGGGTCTCTGCACCGGGTGGGAACCCGAAGCCTTGGGCAGAGATTGCCGAGCCTGCTCTGAGGCTAGGGTGAGGCGTCATTGTTCCCTCTCCTTGATGGTCCTTGATTTAAAGGAGAGACATAGGGAACAGGCTGAGACCAAATAGTCTGTGCCTCGGCACCGTAGGCACTTCCCGTGGGGATCATCCTGGGGGAAGGCCTTGCCGCACTCGGAGCAGGGTTTGAACTCTGGCATATCCAGACGATCTTCCAGCCCGACTGTGGAAGGCTCATGCGGTGGAACTGTGTCCATGGAGAGTTGCTCTCAGTCAGGCAAAAAGCTCAATAAAGGACAGGCTGCTTGCATTCGCAAGGAGTGGACGTTCCAGATTCGACGCACAAGGTGGAAGAAATGAAACTGAGGAGGGGTTGGGAGGCGGCCGTATATATAGCCGCGGGTGGTGTGAGAGGCGGAGGCCGCCTACCCTCTCCTGACAGGCTGGGACAAAAGTTTTCCGACCAATCCAGCGCTCTGGCACGGAGACACCTATTACTGAATGCATCTGAGCAGCACTCAAAGAAGAACGTTTATTTGTGATGCTCATGCACACTCACTCATGCTGGCTCTGTTTGCTCAAGGTTCATGGTCAGAATCTCCAATACCAGCCACACCCCACTGGCATCAGAGGGTGGGGGGTATGGGGAGTACAGGTCCTGCCACTCTAGGTATTTGCTGCTGGGCCATATTGGTAGCAGCCCCCGGGCGGTGATTGCCAACTGCCCATTTGCAGGTCCTTCTCCCCCTCCCCCCTCACTAGAGAGTCCTAAGGGATTTCCTCAGAAATGTCATTAGTTAGACTCTGTAGCATGTGATGCCACATCTGGAATGAGTTAAATGGCCAGAGCCTTGCCAGCTGTGCTCTGTTAGGTTTACTCATTTTTGAAAGGGCTGTGTGGAATAAGCTGTGAAATAAAAAGTTCCATTGATTGACATTTCCCCTGGGGACTCTCCCTGCCCCCACAGTCTAAACCTAGCCAGTGAGCAATGGCACCCGCTACACAGCTACAGCATGGTAATCGCAGGTAATGACTGTATGTCTAGGGATGCTGTGTAGAAAATTATTGGGCAGGAGTTAGCAACCAATTTTCTTCCTGCCAGAATGCTGCAAACTGTGATAAGACAGTGAGAAGGAAGTGAATTAATAGGAGCATTTAAAGAGTGAGAAGAACAGCCCCAGAGATTGATGGCCCAGCCTACATTATTTATCTCCAGCGGAAGCACAGCAACAGCAGTAGTTTCCTGCACACGACCAATCACTAATGCGTCTCAACTGTGACCTGAAGGGAGGGACCCTCACCCCCACCCAAGTTTGAGGGGAGTTCTGTCTCTGTGGCCCATTCCATGCTTGGCCAGTGCTTAGAATAACAATGTGGGGGCCAACAGAAATATATGGCAACAACCTTTTATCACACAGAGCTCAATGATGCATGCAGATGAGAGGCCTGAGGAGCAGTGGAGAAATAAGTCAGTCCCTGATTCCCTCTCCTCCCTGTTCCAGGATCCCACCTGCTGCCATCCTGACTGCACAATTCCTGATACTTCAGCGAAAGGTGTAAAACTCCCACCCCCTTCCCCACACATAATTCCCACGAAGTCCCTTAGTGGGCAATACTGTCCTAGACAAACACACACAATTCAGAAGGCTTCTGCTCTCCATACCAGAGCCCTCTGGTCTCCCCAGGGCATTTTGACTTCTCATCTGAAACTATCTTGAGCTGCTTCCATGGCTTTGCCACTGGATCCATCAGGGATTAAGGAGGCCCAGAATCAGCCAGAAGATGATGGGAAGATGTATCAGGAGGGCTATTTCCTGGTCTCATTGTACATTACTGGGTTTGTCAACAGATCCTGGACCACATTGAGCAATCCTAGTCTCACACATTGAGCCTGCTGCTGCCCATAACCCTAACCTACAACTTTTTAGGATTAGCAAGCTGGATCTTTGACAATGGAGTTTTCTAGAGCATAGATTCGCTAGGACCAGCTGGGGAGAAATTGTGGTGCTTCTCTTGGGGTACCCAGAATTGTAGCTCACTGTTAGCTCTCTAAAGCCACAGCAAGTGAGAGCTTCACTGATGCTAAGCTACGTGTCAGCTTTCTGACACACCAGCTTGTCTGCCTTGCCAGCAAACGTTACAGCAGTGGTTTTCAAGCTTTTTTCATCAGTACCCAGTTAAAAAAATCATTTATGCCCGCAACCCAACTATTACATCTTTCAGCAATGCATTCCAGTCTTTTGGCAGTAGCAGCCAGGGTTGCCATGACCCAGTAACTGAGTGTCTGTGATCCAGTCCTAGATCCTAACCCGTAGTTTGAAAACCACTGCTGTACAGGACTGTGCCAGCCCAAACCTTGCCTTGCAGGTTACAAATACTGACCCCAAGGTCCTGAGTTCCCTAGAGACATCTCTCTACAGTGTCCAGTCCCTCTTGCTGGACACTCACAACAGGTATTAAGTTTGCTACCTGCAGAGACAGTATATGCACCTGCCTGTTAGGTTACCTGCGGTCTCAGTGTCTCATTCAAAACACAGCACTGAAAAGGTTATGCAATAAAACCAGAATGAGTTTTTATTAACAAAGAACAGAGATTTAACTGATAAGAGGTAAGCATGAAAGAGACAGGGATGGTTACAAGAAAAAAACAAATGAAATACACTGTCTAAGAACTAAAACCTAATTTTAGCAAGGTACAATCTTAGTCAAAGGCTCTAAGCAAGGTTCTCACCTATATTCCAGCATCCAGCTACTCCTGCCTCCCAGACTCAGTTCAAGAAGTTCCCTTTTACAGACTTACTAGCTGATGGGTGTCTTGAATGTCTCTTTGTCACCCCACCCCCACCTCCACCGTATTAGTCCAGAGTTCATTGTCTCTGTTTCAAGAGCCAGGAGGGCTTCGCAGGGTGCAAGCTCTATCGTTCACTGTGATGTTAAGCAGCCATCTCCTTTATTTGCTAGCTTGATGGCTTTGTTTCCCTTATACATAAATGTTCTTGTCATTTTCCTCTGTGATCAAGCTGGTCAGACAAGTCAGTACATTTTCCTTCGTCTAGGGCAGGCACTGGGCTTGACACACTACCTGCCAAATGCATTTGAAGAACATACTTCCAGTATGCATTTATAGCTCTTTGTACACAGCCTATACATACATCAAACAATCAACAGGACCAACAGGTTACCAGCTTGCACAGGGCTCTTTACATAACATCTTTCAAATACAGATTCTGATAGCAGTGAGTTGGTGCAATGAGTGTGTTGGGCCTGATGTGAGTTATGGTGTGGTATCCCTCTGCCAGTTGGCACTGCAGGGTGCCAAGGGCCACCTCATCACAGCCAGTGCCTGCAAATGGACAGAGGAATACTGATGGATGCTACCAAATGTCAGTCAAAACAACCAAGAAAGGAGACCAGGGATTATGCAGCTCACCCAAGGTCTCACACAGGTTGCTAGTGACCTGCCATACACCAGCTACAGAGTTTGCCACAGCAGTCTGCTTTCTTGAAGTGGATATGAGCAGAGGCAGATTAGGGACCTTGGGGCCACTAGACCTCATCTACTGATGACTCCCTGCCTGGGGCCACAGCCCCTCTTCCCTGCCGCCTGTGGGTGGACTTGACACTGAGGGTCCTGGGGCCAAAGACAAGCCCCAGCCCAAGCTAATTGGCCCCCAGGGGTGGTGGGGCTGATTGGCACAGCTTCTGGTATGGCCTGAAGGCCACTCCAGAGGCTGTACAGCACCAGCCAACCCCACCCTTGTAGCAGAACAGCCAGTCACACTGGCCCACCCCACCCCTAGAGGAGGACCAGCCAGGGAGGGGGAAACAAAAGAGCACCAGCAGGGCAGCAGTCCCTACACCATGTGGGCCCCTGGGCATGTGCCTCATAGTCCGATGTGGTAATCTGCCCCTGGAAATAAGCAGCAGGGAATCGACACTGCTATCTAGCGAGGGCTATAATGTGATCTCTGTGATAAGTGATCTCACAACAAGGCCCTGGAATAGGGGTCACTTTCACGATGACCTGTTCTGCTAAAGCTCTTTGCTAGGGTTATTATTTTATTATTACTTCTCCATTTTGTTTAAAATCAAGGCTGAGTCCCATGCACAAGAAATGTTGGCCCTCTCTGGCAATCACTTATTTGGCTTCTCTATGCTACTGCAGCCAAAGCACCCTATTTTCTTCACTGCTTCCATATCGTCTGGACCCTGCACTGGAGCAAAGGGGAACCCTGGTGAGGACCACTAAGACCAGTGGCTTATAGAGGACATTATCCTTCTGCAGCTGGGAGCTGAGCTCAGCCAGGTGTCCACAGTTCCCAGGACAGGGCAACAGGAAGAAGCAGTAACCACTCCACCCGTACCCTGGGTCTTTGTTTCCATGTGAAGGCCAGGACATGACAGGATGAAATTAGTTCCATCTGGCAAATGTGGTTCCTGGATGTGTTTCCAGTGTTGGGCAGAATCCATGTGTGCTGAGGCCACACAGAGATGGAGACAACAAGAAAGAGCTCAGGAATGGCCCCCATCTTCAAGCTTCTAGAAAAGTTCAATTTTTCTCCCACAAAAGCTCATAAATAAATTTGTTAATCTTGATGGCTAGTTCTTCACCTAACATCTTAGTTTGGACTTGGTTAGTTTGAACTAAGTAGTTTGAAAGTTAGTTCGAACTAAGTGCATTTTTTTAGTTCGAACCAACTTTTAGTTCAAACTAGCTGCACTTTTTTTAGTTTGAACTAAAGTTTTAGTTTGAATTAAAAAAGCACTTAGTTCGAACTAACTGCTAGTTCAAACTTCTTTCATTCAAACTAGCATGTCTCCATTGGGTTAGTTCAAACTAAATATGCAAATTAGTTAAAACTAAGCAGTTAGTTCAAACTAACCATTTGAACTAACAAGTTTGAACTAAGCTTTGCTTAGTTTGAACTAAAAAAATTTTTAGTTCAAACTAGGCAAAGCCTAGTGGAGACAGGGCTCACATTAGTTTGAATTAAGGCTCCTTAATTTGAAGTAATTTGCTAGTGTAGACACAGCCTAAAGTGCCACAGGACTCCTTATTTGTTTTGCTGAATTAGGCTAACACTGCTACCCCTTTGGAACCCATCAGCCTGTAGCACACGGAGAAGCCAATATCCATATCTACCATTTAAACCAGCCACTTCCATGCCCTCGTTCCATTTTTGCAGCTGTCTGTAGCATTTTGGAAAGCGAGTGGCACTGACTAGACCAAGTACCATGTGTGTAGCTATTGTGCGACATTCATGACCTATAGTCCTGTCCCCCTGTGAAGTGAGATGATGCTGGACATCGTATCTAGCCTAGGATTGTGTCCTGGATTGTGCAATTCAGAGAGCTACTGCATTGGAGCCTACTAGTGGGCTGGTGAGCCTGGGGCCTTCTCCCATCTGTGTCACTCTGGCTATGTCTACCCTCGGAGTTTCAGTTCAAATTACTGAATTTGAATTAGTCAATTTGAATTAATAATTATTAATTCAAATTCAGTAAAGTTGAACTGACAGGGCCATATTAGAAAATCCTATTCGATTTGGCACATCCATGGACTGGATGTGCTAATTTGAATTGGAGGGGGACACCATGGGAAGTGTGGCAAGATGGCCATAAAAACGGCCACTGCCACACCCAGTCTCTTGCCAGACTCCAGCACTCTGAGCCAGGCACTGGGAAAAGCATACCCTGCCCAGCTCTAGCCGCAGTGTGGCTAGAGCTGGGCAGGGGACACTTTACCCCATGCCAGGCTCAGAGTCCTGAAGCCTGGCAGGGGAAGCTTCTCCTGCAAGACATGGGGGGAAAGGGATTCCCCCTGCACCCTCCCAGAAAGGCTGCCCCTGCCCAGAAGGGAATTCCAACCTCCCTCCCAGGGCTGGAGCTGGGCTTCCCTGGGAATGGCACTGGAGCCCTGCTCATTGCCTGGCTCCATCCTTGCTAGCCATGCCCCGGGTGCACGGCTCCTGCGGGTCTGGCTGCACACCGGGAAGCCACCCCGGCCTGCAGCTTTTCCCCAGGCAGCAACATGCCAGGAAGGTACTCCTGTGCGCAGCTCATGCAGAGGTGGCCGCGTGCCAGGAAGGCACCCTGGTGCACAACTCCTGCGGGGCTGGCCACGCGCCAGGAAGGCACCCCAGCCCACAGCTTCTCACCACACAGCCATGCACCATGAAGGTGGCCCCGTGCGCGGCTGCCTGGGGAAAAGCCACGGGCTGGGGTGCTTTTGAATTGACATGGCCACACTGGGTCAATTCAAACTCCTCAGTTTGAATTGACCCTGACTTCGAAGTCAAATGAGGTTTAACAAATTGAAAGTCAGCTTTCATCAATTCGACCTGAGGACCTCCCCAGTTCGAACTGAGGAAAGCCAGCGTGTCCATGCACTTAATTGAATTCAAATTGATGACAATCAATTTGAATTCAGCTCTAAGTGTAGACATACCCTCTGTGAGTCAAAGCTCCATGCGCTCCTTAGGATGACAGCACTCTCAGCACAAGGCTCCAGGTCCCAGCTGAAGCTAGCAAACACCTAAAGGAAATCGGAGACCATCCAAGACACTTATTAGGGTGGCCAGTTTTGGTTGGATGTATTCCTGATAACTTTCAGCATATGACATGATCTTTAACTGCTGAAAACTACAGAACAATCCTGGGGGAGGAGGGAGGTTGGCAACCCAGTTTAAATCAGGCTGTGGGGCTGCTGCCTTAGAAGGGTGAGTGAACTGCAGAACACAGAAATCACATGACTGTGCAGCAGCTTCTCACGGCACTTTGATTAAACCTTGCTATTGAAATCCCATCCCCCATCTCCATGCCAGAGTGGGGTGAGCCAACAGCTGGGTCAGAGTGTGATTAGCAGGGACTTAGTGGAGCCCCAGACTGCTGACTGCTGCGCCTGGTGTGCTAAGCAGCATGGAGAAGAGAGGCAGAGAAATTTGAGACCTCATAGGTCACAGCTGCTCAATCCCCCATGTCCAAAGGAAGGCCGTTGCCTTCAATTCACTCTCCAGCATTGAGTCCAGCTCCATTTGAAATGACTCATGCATTGGGGCTTCCACCACTCCCCTTAAGGAGGCCTTTTTCTCAGCCTAACTGGCCTCGTTATTGGGATACACTACACCAAAGATTAACCAACACAGAATCAGGGGCGTCACTGGCACCTGGCACACGGGGCATGTACCCCGAGTCTTGGTGCCAGTGCCCAGAGTGTCCGGGCCACCCCATCCCAGACTGGGGACCCTGGCCCGGACACCAACCGCAGCACCCGCCTCTCCTGGCCCCAGCCCTGACCCAGGCCCCAGCCAGGCATTGAGGCTGGGAAACCCACAGCAGTGCCTGCCTGTTCTGGCCCTGAAACGGGCCAGGGATCTGGGGCCAAGCTGGCAGTGGCAGGATCCCAATGAATTATCGGACTGGGTGCCAGAACGTGGCCAAGGGGATGTGGCCTGGGCCCGTGCCCCGGGTCTTTTCCGGCGCCAGCGACGTTCCTGCACAGAGTGAGGACTCATAACGTAATTCTCAAACCAGTGCCTCAGATTCATCCCAGATGATGGCAGGAAGAGCAGGAGACAGAAAGGTCTTTGCCAGGAACTCCATAGCCTGTCTGATCTCTCTCTCTCCCCATGTTCCCTTCTGACTGCTACCTCTCAGGGTTGGTGCCCATCCATTCTGTTGGTTATGCTGAGTGCCTGTAGAGTGGCTGAATCTTTCCCCGAAGGACAAACGGTGCCTCCAATGTCCAGGACCAACCTCTCCAACAGATCACCTCCTGTGGTGCTTAGAGCCAATATGCACAAGCAGGCGCCATCTGTCCTGATAGAGAGCCAGATTTCCCTTGCCCATTATTTTTCGGGCACAGGGATGTGCCAAGCGACTGTAAACCAGCAGAATAAGATGGGACAAGCAGCTTTTTAGCTGGAGGGTACTGAAATCCCATCCACTTTCGACAGACCCAGCCCAGACATGCCCAAACACCTTCCCCCTTCCAACAGCATTTACCGGCAGAGGCTCCACCTGAGAAAGCAGAGAATTAAAAGGTTTGAGGCAGCTCCCAGGGGAGCATCCTGTTGGTGGGAGCCAGAGTTACTTATTGTTGCCTGCTGTTGCCACATGCCTTCAGGGCATGAATTTGACCATTTAATAGTCCCAGAACAATAAAGAATGCTGCTGGCGGGAAATAAATTCCCTTCAAGTGCGCAGTAGGCAGCCTGGGGAAGGGAAGTCCTGGAAGGGTTGGTTCCTGCAGGGGAAAAGCAAGAGCGGTTCAGATGTTTAATCTGTGATCACTTCATTGGAGGGGAGATATTGGCATGCTTGGATGAGGAGGAATCCAGCTCAGCACCCCTTGGCTAAGAGGCTGGCAGCTTGGACTGTGATTTAACAGTCTCAGGGGAGGAAAGTATTAAGGATGGGGGAATGAAATGAGGGGAATCCCTGAGCCTCCTCAGCTCTCCCCTTTCACCTCCATGCTCTGGGGCCCTAGGCACCTCCTGATGCAGGGCCCCTCTCTCCCCACATTCCCTCCTCATTTGGAGCAGCGGTGACACAAAAGACGCTTCCTCCCACCAAGGCAAGGGCAACAGCATGAGTCAGCTTTCTCCCTCCTTGAGCCAGCAGAAGAGGTCCTTTGCTCTGCTCCAGAGGGGCAGGACTGGCAGCAAAGAGGTGCCCAGTTCGCATCCCAGGAATGAGGATATATATGTTTGGGGAGTGTGCTTTTTCTGCCATACATTGAGTCCTCTGCTGGTGTTGGCAGCTTCCTTTCCCTCCCCAGAACAGTGGGTCTCTGCACTATCCAGAGGAGTTTACCCTTTGAGAGCTATTATTCCAGGCACTCTGCCCACTCAGACAGGCACCTTGGCATCAGTCATACTCAGGTCATTGGGTGGATGCTTTGTAGACTTTTCTTCACGAGGGCTAAGGACTTACTTCTAATGAAAGCTGAGATCCTGGTTTGATCCCATGACTCCAGGAGTTGGAACCCAAGCCACAGGCTTCTATACTCTACCCTAATTTTCCCTCCCTGGGGAATGCTTTCTATAGATTCCCATTCATGGTATTTTCTTCTTAATTTATTATCATTGTAGAGCTGCCAACCCCTCTACCCCTCCCCCTCATATTTGGTGCAGGACCACCTCAGATTTTGCTCATCAGTGCCAGGGACCCATGTAGTTGCTGGGACAGCAGCAGCCATAACCCAAGGATTACTGATTTGCAGGAAAGGAAGCTTCCTACAAAGCCGGCCTCCCTCTATTAGGGCTGTTGTGGTAAGTGATAGACATGGTGCTCCTGCTGCTGTCTCCTCCCCTGGCCTCAGCCGCTGGTCCCAGCACAGCAGGCTACAGCTGCTTCCTCTCTAGCAGCTGCAGTGACTGGAATGAAGGGGGTGGGTTTTTTTCCTTCCCTCAGTCCCACCACAGCCTGTGTGTGTGAGATGGAATCAGTGGGAGCGGGGGTAAGCAGGGGAGCAGGGGAAAAATCTAGCCTGAAGTAATAGGGATCCAGCCTAGAGTAAAGTTGAGGATATGCCCCCTGAAATCACCATGAGGAGTAGAAAAGAAGCCTGCTGTCTTGTAAAGTTGAGAGAGATGTTGGGGTACAGACCTGCCATCTTCTCCTTAACCACAAGAGGGAAGGAGACCAGGGTGCAGAGACCTTCACCCATCCCTTCTAAGCAGACAAATACCAGGGTAGAGAGCCTGCTGGAAGACAGCAAAGGCCCACAGGGACCTCCATTAGATCAGAGAAGCACTCAGATGCAATACATAGCCTAGATGCTGTGGGGTCCCTCCACCAACAGCCTTGTACATATTTTTACAGAATTGCAAAGAGGTTGTGATACTTGGGAAGGAGAGGAGTTCAGTGTCCAGGCTCTGATAATTTAGACTCATTTTAAATAACTCACAATTCCTCTAGATGCTCCCATGCCCATGTCCCAGCCTTCCATCCCAGGGATTCCTAAGGCCCCCCTCTTCCCAAGAGACTTGCCCCATGGAGTCACATCCAACCACCGGCAGCCAGGCAGTTCACGTATGCCAGAGTGCATGGTGCTGCACGGAACAGAGAGGAAGTCACGGCCTCTGCCCTCCCCCACGACTCAACATCTGTGATTCAGACACAGAAGGCACCAGGTGGGAGACCAGAAGGCTGATTTACGTGCAGAGTTGAACGGCGGTTTCCCAGACTCACCAGGAGCAATACAGAGTACAGGGCTGCTTTCATACCCTTTGAAATAGCTTGGCTGTATGTTCCTGGACATCCCCTGACTCAGCTCAGCCTCACCAGCAAATGCAACGTCAGGGCTGCAGCAAAAGATGAGAGAGTTGGCTATGTTACAGTAGCAACAGTAAATCTCAGGGGAACTGGCCAAGTCTTTCTAAGGGACTGCAAAGATCCATGAACTCTATGGAAATCCACTGGAAAAAGCCGCCCCTTTTGCTGTAGGGATTCATTCACTACAGCCCCTGCTGGGGCACTGTAGCATTCAAAGAATAAGCATTTCAAATTCCTTAGAGCTGAAAAGGCAGTGTCAGTAACACATTCACACAAGCTCCACAGTGTAGTCTAGTGGGGAGCATGGGGCATGAGGGTCAGGATTCCTTGGGTTTATTCCCAGGTCTGCACTTACTAAGCCTGGTTAAATCCCATAATTTTGGGAGACCAGGGGTGGAAACATCATTACAAATTCCAGCTGTGTGGGCTGCTGTTCTCCAGAATCTCCTGGAGCTAATCCCTGTCATTGTGCTGTTTGACAGGGGCTGGGTGGGGTCAGCGCAGAGCAGATGGTGGTCTGGGGGCAAACTGAATTATGGAAACCTAAAGGCTTCCACATGGAGTTTATTTTCTTCTTCACTCCACCCTCTCACATGCTATACAGGCCAACCCCTTCTTTTATGGAACAGATGGGATCTTGGAAACAGTATCTGGGAAACACTTGGTGTCTCTAGCTTTACCCCTGAGCTGGAACTGGGGTGAATAAGTGCTTTTGCACCCTCTCCTCATTGCTGCTAATTGAAACAATGAAAAAAAAAAGAAGAAGAAAAACTGACACAGCGCTTAACATTGAGGGAAGCCAGGGAATTCCGTGCCCATGCATTCAGGCAGTAAATGGCTGCCAGCTTTAGGGTGGAACATGGCACATCTTCAACACAAGATCGCTCACCTCAGCCTAGGATGGGGGCTATAATCTATAGGGACTGTGGAGCTGACAGTGAAGTTTGTGGGGCTTCCAGCAGGGCTTCCTCAACAGCAGCCACTCTACTGCCAAGTCTCCTTCCACCAGAAACCAAGATGAGAACAGATTTTGCCAGCTGCTGAGTTAAATGCTTCATTCTCCTGCAAAGGTCTCCCAGAAAGATGTTGCAAAGTATGGCACTGCCATTCATCCCTGAAACAGGTTAAGAACCGATGAGACGGTGTTAAATCGTCCATGCTTAGTCTCAGCCCAGAGCCCCCACCTTCACCCCCTACTCAGTCACATGCACCATCCAGTCTTCTCTGGTGCAGAGTAATTCAGCACTGAGGCCTTTGGGCTACAAATGCCCCCATTACACCCTGCCACTCAGTGATAATTGTGCCTTGCTTGCCAACCTTTTAGCTTGAGATTCCATGCTAGGAATCCAAAATTTGAACACAGGAGGCTCCTGGCCAACCTCAGATGTTTTTACTTAGCAATCCCAGAGCTGAGAAGAACAGCGGTGGTGTCAGTGCATCGCCTGCCCCATCTTTAGCCTTGTCCCTCCTGACTCCATCTCTTCATCTCTTTCCTCTTCCCTCTCTCTTCCTGTGCCCTCTCCCCTTTTCCAGTCTCCTCTCCCCTCACCTGTCACAAAGACACACTAGGGCTGGAGCCAATGAGTGGGTCTTGTTCTTTGAAGTTCATGGCACATCATTCAAGTTAGACCTCAACAGCAGTGAGCATAAGGGGCCTGAGTCTCCCTTGCGCTTTGCCCAGTCACATCTGTGCAAAAATGGGAGTAAAACCTCCCCATGCCTATTACCTCCCCTCAGCCCCATTGTGATGTTGTGTCATGGTCTGGGGTGATGGGAGCATATGTAGCAGGTGGCAGGATGTTCTGAAGTGAAGCATAACTGCTCTGAACCATCCCCTTGGTCTCCACACCTGTATTTCACATCACAGACATGTAATGTCTTTATCAGCCCTCAGCCCCAAGAGGAGAGTCAAGAGCCTTATTCCCATTGCAGGCATGGGGACAGAGAGGCACTGAGTGGGAGGACGGACTTGCCCAAGGTACGGATTTAGGCTTAGAGATCTATTCTTTTCCACTTTTGTACCCACCACCATGGTATCTGAGCCCCAGGAGACCCTGACTTTCAGCCATGTTCAGTCCCCACTGCACAGTTATACACCTTCATCTGTAAGCCTCTTTCCTGGAGATCCCTCTTCACCCTCTCACCACTGCATGCAGTTTCCTACAGCGCCAAGGACAATCGGCTTATGGGGAGTACAATTGGTGAGGCTGGGACAGGGACAGGTGTGTGAGTTCCAGTGTGGGTCAAGCAGAGGTCAGGGAAACGGGAGAGAAACACGAGAGAGGTCACATGAGGAAGCTGGGTAAAGATGGGGATTTGGGGCTGGTTGAGACTGAGGGCTGGGACTATGCCTTTTCTGCAGTACAGAGAGCTGGGGCAGGACTAACGTGGTACATCTCAGACAGAGCGCTGCAGAGCTGCCCTATTCCTTTCTGTATCCCAGGGATACATTATGCCTCCCACTTGCACCCAAGAATTTGAATGGCTGCCACACATCCTGACTGGGCTGGTGGATAAATTATTAAACAGAGCCTGGCAGCTAAGATGCAGGTACAGCTGGAACCTTTAATTGGGCTGGTAGACTGACTGGCAACCCTGCATCAATCCCAGCTGGGCCCTGGCTTGGGCTGCAGCTGCCAGATTGTCAATTGTGAGGGAGGAGGTGGCAGGAAAGATGTTTGTGCGTGACCTCAGTCATAGCGGGCACTCTGAGCTGATCTGAGTAATAGGCATAGGCCCCCAGTCAGAAGCTACTGAGACAAGCCTTCAGCTCCTATGAAGGCACAGAGCCAGTGTAGGACTCAACCCTACATCAGGAAGCTCAGACCAAAGTTTTGGCCCAACCACACAGTCCTGGCTAAATGCAGCTGGAACTGGTCAGAGAGAAGACAGTGGTGCAATGGCACCAGCAAGCTCGTGACACCCTGAAAGGTCTCCAGCACCCTCCAAGCCACAGGCATGATCTAATCTTGCTTTCACACAATCTAATCTGCATATCAATTCTAATTCAAAACAGCTGAATTAGAATTGGTATGCAGATTAGATTGTGTGAAAGCAGGATTAAATCATGACTGTGGCTTCTTTTCCCATTACAACAGGTGATTTGACTTCACCCTCCTCTATGTGCTGTTTCCCAGTGTTTGAATCTTAACAGCTGCTCTGATTTGCTGTTACTGTATGACCTGAGCCCATGTCTTATACTCCTTTGCATTTATTTTATTCCCATTCTGTAAATTCCCCTATCAAAGTGTCTGACAAAGTGGGAGTATCTCCCATGAAAGCTCATGCCATAAATAAATCTGTTAGTCTTTAAGTACCACAGGACTCCTTGCTTTTTCTAGTGACAATGTGGAAGCTCAGTGGGACTCCCTCAGCAGCATTGCAAGCAGGTCTAAGAGCAGCTTGATAAAAAAAAAAAGTTAAGGTCTATAAATTAAGAACATATAGAGGAAAAGTTAAAAATTAAGGTCTGTGACCAGTGTTAAGTATAGAAACCTGACAGCTTTCTTAAAGCCTAAGTATTGTTTAATCTTAACAGTAGAGACAAAGTATAAGAGAAAGGGGGTATGTTTACACTGGCAAAATAGTCTGGACTAAGGAGACTTAGTCCGGACTAATTTAGCCCATGGCCACACTAGGTTTTCCCTAGTTTGAACTAAGAAATTTCTTAGTTTGAATTTAGGAGTGCTTTGTTCAGACTAATTAGTACCGGCACATAGAGTGGACTAACCACCTTAGTTAATGTTCAGACTAAGTCCAGCCAAGACCCAGACTAATGCTTAGTTTGAACTTAAGAAGTTTGAACTAAGCTGGCTAGTTCAAACTAACTGCACATTCTAGTTTGAACTAAGCATTAGTTCGAGCTACAGTGCATGATTAGTTCAAACTTATAAGCGCGAGGTTAGTTCAAACTTATCTCGAACTTCTTAGTTCAGACTAACAAGTCTGAACTAAATTTTGCAGATGTAGGCATAGCCAAGGAGTCTGGATGGATGTCTCTTGCCTAGGTCCTGGCTGCCAATCTCAATAAGCAACAACAGTAACTACCTCCCTTTTAGATGGAGAGTCTCTTTTGACCCAGCCAGAGTCCTTTGTTCTCTCAGTTCTCTGTCTTTTTGGCTCTGCTATCCAAAACCAGATTGATGGACTCAGTGAGAAGTTGAGCCAGTCTCCTCAAGGCTAGTGGCTCTGCTATTGTATTGTGACAATCCTCAAGTGTTTGCTGGGCGGCATCTGATCTCAAGTCATTGGTTTGCCTTCCTGCTCTTTTCCTGACAGCCCTGTTGACTTAAAGCAGTAGTCATACATTGAATATCCCAGGAGTGAGGTCACATGTAGTATTCATAAATAATTTCAAAACAGCCCCACGTCCCTCACACTGCTAAAAGGACAGTTATTTTCCACTCTTCCATGAGTCAGGGTTGAGTAAGGCCTGTGGCCTTCTTTTGGTGATTGCAGGTCAGTGCACACAAATGTCTGTGAAATGATTAGACAGAGGGTCAGGCTCTGCACTCAACTCTGTCTTCCTTGGTTCCTCAGTTCAGCGTCATCACAATCAGAAACTCAGCACCCACACAGCAAGTCTGGGTTTACTGGACTGAAGAGCAGGGTAGGCTCTGTACTGCAGACACAACTGCCGATATAACTCTGATGTCAGCTAGACCACTAATTACCTATTGTCCTATAGCTGGAAATGATCATGGAAAAGTGATTGGATGGTGAGGAAAGAATTTTAGGTGGCATGGTTGTAGCTCTGTGTCCGCATGGTGCTGCTCAGAACTCCAGATCGCAAACCCTCATTGGCAAATCCAAAAGCCCTGGCCACACCTAACTATCTGAACACTAAGTCATTGCCACTTGACCATCTGTAATCCCAAGCCAGCCAGTCTTCTGAAGACTTCGGTTTCTAGTGCTTCTGGAAATGCAGAGCAACCAACAAGAGTCATGGGCTGAAAATCAAGTCGGAACCCCCCCCCCCTTGTCTCATGCTGGATCTCCAGGAAACAGTGCCAGCGACACAGTGTAAGAATGATGTGACAATAGGCATAGAGAGCAATTGTCCTTGCTTTCTCAGAACCTCTCTTCCCTCTGCCTTTCCATGCCTTCCTCGTCCATCTCCCTCACCCAGAAACCCTCCTTCTGACACCTCTTACTCCACGCTGTTGGGAAAGAGGATACAGACAAAGTTAGTAGCCATACAGCTGAATGATATCACTTGGTTTGATGCGCACTAATCTAAGACTGAGTTATTTAAGTCTTCAAATTGTGATTTAAGGACTTTAAAGTACTGAGAATCCACTAAGAAGTGAGCCATGCTCCATCCTATTTCCTAAGCACTCTCTCTGGCTATGTCTACACTACAGGTTTAAATCGACTTAAAGGCCCTTAAGTCGACTTAAACAAAGCCCTGTCCACATTTGGAGTACGTTAAGTCAACTTAAGGGCTTCTTTAAGTCGACTTAATAATTCCTGCCTTTAAAGTCGACTTTAAGGGTTAAGTCAACTTTATTAATGTGGACATTAAAGTCGACTTAATACAGTCGACTTAGTGCAGTGGGGACATGTAAGTCGACTTTTATAAAGTCAACTTAAGCCACAGCACCCATGTAAAGTTGATTTATTCAACTTTATAAAGTTGACTTAATGCCGTGTAGCCTCACTTAATAAAGTCAACGTAGCTTTTGTAGTGTAGACATAGCCTCTGAGCCCTAGTCTACACAGGAGGCTGGTTTTTGGCGGCAGTCGACCAGCATTTACGAAAGGAATGTAAAATTCTTTGCATAATTGCTGCAGACTTTCTAAGCCACCAGTACACATTCAGGAAAGCCAATTGCAAATCCCTTGCTCTCGGCTTTCCTGTATGCCCCCTGGCCCACAGGACTTCTGGGGCCAACTTCCAGGAGCAGAGCAGCAAGTTCAGGCTTGCTGTTAGCCACTGCCAGAACGCCAGGCTAACAGCGGCAATTTTGCCACCGTCGGTATAGACATAACCTAAGGAAAGCTGCTGTCTGGCACGACCTAGGCTGAGACATAGATGAGGCTTTCCACATGGTGGAGCTTAGACACAGGGGTGGCCTTAAGCTATCTGGGGCCCTAGGCAAAGGCCCATTGTGGAACCCCTTGAAGGATCTCCACCAGTGACCCCAACCTTCCTCTTGGCCCCAGAGCCCCTTGACTATGCCTTCCCACACATAGCCCCAGCACTCTGCCTGGGGACCCAAAGCCCCACCCCCAGCTGCAGCTTCCCACAGCCAGCCCGCTCAGGCCTGACATGCTGCCAGGGGCCCCAATACCACCCCACCACCAGTCTAGACTCCAGCTGCCCACCACATATCCTGTAGGATGAGAGGCAGACATGGCTTTTGGACTAGGTGAAGGGGCCCCTTATTGCTTGGGGCCCTAGAGGGGTGCTTGCTTTGCCTACCCCAAAAGCCGCCTCTGCTTGGACACAGAGAAGTCTATAGTCCAAGATCCGCCAAGCTTCAGCATGGCAACACCCAGCCCTCTTTGGATGAATTCTACTGATGAGACTGGGCACTGTTTTGCTGTGAACTGGAGTGAAGGGAGCTGGAGAGGGTATTGTATGGGAAATCTCAAAAAGGTCTGAAAGGTCACAGCTTGCAGATAAATTGCTGCAGATGAAGTTCTCCCAGCTTTAACTATGTAACATGCATGTTCCACCCAGCCTCACTGATGATGCTAGTTACCTCAAGTTTCTTGGGCTACGTCTACACTAGCAAATTAGTCTGGATCAATGTTCCCTCTAAGGGGAGAGGGCAGCTGAGCAACTCCTGTTGCTCGCTGCGCTCCTCCCCCGCCCATGGGGCCCGCTGCGCAGCCCCCCCCACTCCCAGCGGTGCCCCCCCGCTCCTGCTAGCCCCCCTGCTCCTGCTAGCCCCACCCCCGCTCCTGGCAGCACACACCCCCCACTCCCGGCATCACCCCCCCGCTCCCGGCATTGCCCCCCCGCTCCCGGCATCACCCCCCACTCCCACTCGCCTCCCCGCTCCTGGCATTGCCCCTCCCTCCTGCTCGCCCCCCCCCCAGCCCCCACAAACTTACCTTGGGGTTGGACTGGAGCGGGACAGCCCAGCCCTAACTCCTGGGCCAGAGAAGCTCTACGGAGCATGCTCAGATTTTCTGGGCATGCTCCTTTAGAGCTTCTCTGGGCAGGAGTTTTCAAAACTCCCTGCTCCACAGGAGCTCTATGGAGGGACTCTGGCTGCTGGCCATGTGCTGCCCGCAGCCTTGTCTGTGCTGGTGGCTACGGCGGGCTGCACTGCAGCGCGCCAGCGCAGCTTACAGGGAACATTGGGATTAAAGAGGCTTAATCTGAACTAATTTGGTCCCTGTCTACACAAGGCTTTGCCTAGGGTTGAACTAAAAAACAGTAAGTTCAAACTAAGTGCGTAGTTCTACCATGATGTAGCCCCAGAGGCCAGGCTTAGCTCTCCCACCCCTCCCCTGGACTGGCTTTTCCACCATGGGAGTAGGGAGGGCCAGCCCAGAGGCAGGGAGAGAGAGGGGAATTCACCCCATGGGCTGGCCTGCTTTGCCTCCAGGGCGGGGAACAACTGGCCCAGGGGCCGAGCAGGCCAGCCCTCCAGCCAACAGGTAAGACGCCGGGGGAGTCACAGAACAGGCAGGTGGGCTGGCAGGGAAGATTCTGGGGGGATTGCAGAACGGACAGGGGTGAGGCAGAAGATGCTGGCCGAGGTGGGTTGCAGAACGGGCTAGGGGTGGGCAAGCGGGGAAGACACTGGCTGGGGGCGGTGTCGCAGAATGGCCAGGGGTAGGGGCTGGGGGGGGGCCCCCACAATGGGCCTTTGCCTAGGGCCCCAGATAGCCTAAGGCCTCCTCTGCAGCTGCCTCACTGTCCCCACCACTGATGAAGTTGTAGGCGAACTTGCATTGCTTCTCTTTTACATGTATAATTCAATAGTGTAATCAGTACAAACACTGCATGTAGACCAGGCCTTAGTCATCTTGTGTCTACGGCCGCAGTAACACATCTGTTCCTTTGTCACAGTGCCAGAGGCAGGGCCTCTTCCTCCTCACACATGCACACACTTGGGCTTTCACACCCTCCCTGTTCTGCTAAGCTCTGCAGCCACCTCACTCAACTGCCTATATGCTGTGGAGAGAGCAAACTGGAGGTTTCCCTTCTGCACATCTGTAGACATGAGCCCTCTGGTTTCTAGGAACTCTGAGAGACTGAAGCATATCCAGAACTGACTTGGTCTTCTCTGCTCCATCAACATGACTTTCCTCCTCACTTTCTCTTTCCATTTTCCATTTCTCTCCTTGTTTATTCAGTCTGAAAAATTGACTTTCTGATTCACTTACCACAGACCCTGACTGATACTGCTGATGAAGTGAGAGTTTACTCAGGCAGGCAATGAGGTAGTTTCTTTCATGTCTGTCTGTAATAGGAAATGACTTCAAAGGGGAAAGAATGGGTCCAAAATTTCCTCAGGCTGAGTGGACTGAGTTCAGCCAGGCTCAAGTCCAAGCTTCTCTTTCATCATAGCTTCTTCACATCGCTATATGTCTCTTTTCAAGAGTCTTGATCCCAAGTCCTCTGCTCTAAACACCAGCATACACTCCTTGTGAGAGCTGGGAATAGAACTACAAAGTCCTGACTCCCTGTCTGCTGTTCTAGCCACTAAGCCTCTGAGAGCAAGGAAGAGAAATTAGGACTGCAGATGCTCTGTCCCCTGCTTTAACAACGGGACCACATTTCTCTCCCAGAGCTGGAGCAGAACATAAGAGACTTCCTCTAGCCATTAGGCAATCAGAAATACAAGAACTCTTGCCCCACTTACTGAAACAAAAAGGAAGTTGCTGAGGGGCCCAATCCAGTACAGAGCTAGCCTCATGCATACACATTGCCCTGTAGCAACTGGGATACAGGGACTTCCCAGGTCCAGCTCAGCCCTGGTCTGGCTTTATAGGTGCTACCCTCTCTGCAGAAGGATGGAGCAGAGGAGCAGTACTAAAAAAGGGCTTTGAGATAAAATGGATCTGCATGAGATTTGCAACAATGCCTTTGTCCTCCAGTACTTTGACCCTAGTATTGTTATTCTACAGAGCCCCCTCTGTCATTAGTGTGCTCTAGTAAAGTGGTTCCCAAAGTTTTCAGTAATGTGTCACATTTCAGTGAGACAAACAATTGCATGGGGCACTCACTTTTTTCAACTGAATTGATTGCTCATAAACATGACATTTACTTACATTTACTATGATTATGGTCTTATTAGAGTGGTCTGCAACAAAGTGCTTACACCAAGCTAAAGAAGGATCAAATGCATTATTTTTTCAGATCTGCTGGAAAAAAATACATATCATCTCAATTTTGCCCTTTGGCTACCTGCATTTTGAATATCCATGTTTTAGAACTGAAAAGCTGACATCTCTCTTTTAATCTGATAATTAATTTTCGCAAGTTTTGTAAATTGTAATTTTGATAGGATAGAATATTATTTAAGATAAAACAATGTTTGTTTTATATTGATTTTCATTACCTTTGTACAAAATTTCACAGCCCCACTTGGACAGTTCTCACAGCACACCAATATGCCATGGCAGACTGGTTGAAAACCACTGCTCTAGTGCCCTCATCTTTGTGTTCCCTTACGTAGGCTGAACTCTGCAGAAATCTGCTCCTCTAGCTTCTGTCCCATCACAGCCTGTCCTCACCTGCACTCTAGAAACACCATTGCTGGATCTATCTCTGTGTTTACTTCCAAAGTGGCAGCCATGTTAGTCTAGTAAAGCAAGGAGTCTTGTGGCACTTAAAGACTAACAGACTGATTTATCGCATGAGCTTTCATGGGAGAAAATCCCACTTTGTCAGACAAAAACCTACCAATCGGCATAGTTATCTACATCCCTCGAACTTCCATCCTAAACACACCACCTGATCCATTGTCTACAGCCAAGCCCTAAGATATAACTGCATTTGTTCCGATCCTTTAGACAGAGATAGACATCTTCAGACTCTCTATCAAGCTTTCTTAAAACTACAGTACCCACCTAGAGAAGTAAAGAAACAGACTGACAGAGCCAGACAGGTATCTCACAGTCAACTACTAGAGGAAAGGCCCAAAAAAGAAAACAATAGAATGTCACTGATCATCACATAAAACCCTCAAGTCAGACCTCTGCAACAGATCATTAAGGATCTACAGCCTATTTTAAAAGATGACCTCTCACTCTCTCTAGTCTTGGGAGACAGACCTCTCCTCACAGACAAACTCCGAACCTTAAACAGATACTCACCAGTAACTACAGACCTAACAACAGAAACATTAAAGCAGGCACATATCCCTGCAACAAACCACACTGCCAACTTTGTCCACATATCTTCACTAAAGACACCATCATAGGACCTAATCAAGCCAGCTACTCCATCAAAGGGTCATTCACCTGCTCATCCACTAATGTGATTTATGCCATCATGTGCCGGAAATGCCCCCACACCTTATACATTGAACAAACAGGACAGTCCCTATGCAGAAGAATAAATGGGCACAAAACTGACATCAGAAATCACAACACACACACACACACAAAAAAAAACAGTTGCTGAGCACTTCCATTTTCCTAATCACTCCATTAATGAATTGTTAATGATGGCCCTTCAAAGAGAAACAGCCAAAATTCAAGTAATATGCAGATTAGATTGTGTGAAAGCAGAGCTGAATCATGACTATGGAGTCTTTTCACATTATAATAAGTAATTTTATTTCACCCTCCCTGAATGTGCTGTTTCCTCGAGTCTGAATCCTTACAAATGCTCTGATTTGCTGTTGCAGTATGAGCTGATCCCATGTCTTACACTGCCCTGCATTTATTTTCATCCCATTCTGTAAGATCCCCCTCTTCAAAGCATCTGACGAAGTGGGATTTTCTCCCACAAAAGCTCGTGCGATAAATAAATCTGTTAGTCTTTAAGTGCCACAAGACTCCATGCTTTTTTTTCTTTCTCTGTGTTTACATAGCACAGTTCAGCATGCTATCAGAGCAGGTCCCAAAAACAAAACCACAGTGAAATTCTCTCCCTTGCCGGAACACCTGGAGAGGCTTTGTCTTTGAGAATTAGTACAGACGTGATGAGCTGATGAAGAGAGCTAAATCACAGAGATGCACTCAATTCTGATCAAGGTAAAACCTATGAGTATGTCTACACATCTCTTTTATTTCGAAATAACACTGGTTATTTCAAAATAAAAGAGATTAGGTCCACACGACGTTTTCTTATTTCGAAATGACGGGATCCGTCATTTTGAAATAAGAACCATCGTTTCGAAAGAGCTTAAACCCCATTCATTTCAAAATGGCTGTTATTTCAAAATGGTTATTTCGAAATAAGGCCATTTGGACATGTTGTTTCGAAACAACACCATTGTTTCGAAACAACTGTTTTGAAACAACATGTCTGAACGGCATTATTTTGAAATAACCATTTGAAATAACAGCCATTTCGATAGCAGGCTTTCCCTTAATTCGAATTAACAGTTTCTTAATTTGAATTAACTTATTTCAAAATAAGGACTTTATTTCAAAATAACTCATTTCGAAACACTTATTTCGAAATAACGATGTGTATGTAGACATAGCCTATGTTCTTTATCTCCAATGGAACAGAGTTCCATTGCTGGTGTCAAAGGTGTCACCTGCGCCCAAGAGACAACTTCACTGTTCCCCTGGAATGGTTACAGAGGGAGAGATGGTTCTTAGATAGATAGAGCCAGTCTCAGGGCAGGATCTGAACATCAGGAGAGATCCCACATGAGCCATTTTCAGTCAGAGTGTAGAGCACCAGGATGATGTATTCTCTGCAACCTGTGTTTCTAAGCATGCAGACAGATGGAATTTGCATCACTTGATGATTTCTCCATTTCTTTGTCATCATTCCCAACTATAATGAGTTGTAATAATCCAGCCTGGTAGTTATGATTGCACGGATCACTGTTGCCTGTCTGACAGGACATGGCCATGGGGTGATCCTTGATATATCAGTTCCGGGAGAGTCTGGAAACGTCATCACTGATTTTATCTGTGTGCATGTCACTCACTCCCTGAAATCTTGCAGAGCAATTCCCTGATGTCATCCTCTCTGTTGGACTTGGCAGGGGCCCGGAACAGCTGGTTGGTTTGGACAGTCTACATTTAGAGATTACAAGGGTTTCATGTTGTTTGTTCACTGACTGCATCTCTGCTGTATAAAGGCACTGCTTTGCTCGCTGGAGTAAAAGCTGCGCCTTGTGCTCCATGAAAGCATAATAAATTCTGCAGCAGGGCACCCTGGTTATTACAGTGGTCTGAGACTGCCAACAGGAAATTCTTTGGCAGCTTCAGCTGTGTGGGAAGGTGATGATTTTTATTGAATTAACCATGAAAATGAATACTTTCATCAGTCCAGTGTCCCTGTGCTGTTCTTTAATTGCATATTAGATTCCATGTATTTATGCTGCTTTGACACTTTCAATGGGCTGCAGGATTCAACTTGAAAATACATCATTGTTTCACCAAAGAGACCAGGAAGGTGAGGAAGCTGGTGGTTTTGTCAGCTAATAGGGAATGCTGGCACCTGAGGATGCTGACTGGGATTGTTGAATGAGCACAGAAGCAGGATAACAGAGCTAAAAGGGCCAGCAGTGAAAAAGTTAATGTGACGTTTAAATGATCCTAAGTAAGTTCCAGCAACTTTGAGCCATGAGACCTGCGTGGAGCCTGTGGAATTCAGATCAAGGCTTTTCAGCAGCAAGACCTTGACTTCTCCCACCAGAAAGCCAGATGAGCCCCAGTTTTACCCTCTAGAGTGCAACACAGACTCACCTCTGTGCGAAAGCCTTCCACAGAAACAACCCAAAAGAGTGGCTCAGCACTTCAGCCCTGCTGTGACAGGAATACACTGATGCTTTAACTCAGTAGTTCCCAACCTTTTTGGCTTGAGGGCCACAGGTATCATTTTTACAGCCCCGAAGGGCCACCAGCCTCTGCCAGCAGGCCACTACGAAAAGCAGATTGCCTTCTTGTTCACTGATCTCCTGTCTCCCTGGCTGTAACATGGAAACCACATCCATCCTGCAACTCTGTACACTCTAGCTGGGACCCAAGGCAGTGGCTCCCCTCTGCAGCCAGGGGAACAGAAGATTGTTGCTCCTTGCCCCAGAGCCGTAACATGCTATTTCAGTGCCTGGGGCGCATTTCAATCAGAATGTGTCCCTTGCAATTAGCAGTGCTTGGGGCTGGTGCCGCGAAACGCGCCTTTTAATAGAGCAGCTCTACTGAAACGCTCCGGCGCACGTGGGGCAAAGCCCCATTGGCCCCACCATAGTTACGGACCTGCCCCTCCCCCTCACTCTGGCTCCAGCAAGGACCTATAGACCTAGCACCTATGGACCTAGGTAGATGGCTTTGCTGTGCTCACTGCTACAGCTAGGGGAACGGGAGCGCTAATATCTTATCCCTTTGGCTGCAGCAAGGAGCCTGCATCTGTCTTTTAGCCCTTTTAGTGTGTAGAAACACACTTCGCCTGGGTCCTCAGGCAGCGACTCCATTCTGCAGCCAGCAGGAGGGGAGCCGAGGGCCACTTTCGAAAGCCTCCAAGGGCCACTTTGGGCCTCAGAGTACAGGTTAAATAGTATCAAAAGCATCTACACCTAGCTCATGCTAATGGCTGAGAAAGAATGCATTTGAAATGATAGCTATGTTAGTTCAACGGTTTGGAGAAAGACATGAAGAAGAATCCTATTGTTCAACTGAAATGGCAGGGTGCAGCACCATGAAAGCAATGAAAATGGAATTTGGCCAAGACATTGGGGAGAATACTTCTGCTCTAATGAAAAACATCCCAAGATCCTTAATAACAAGTGTTTAGAGCCACAGATATATATTTCATGCAAAAAATGACACCTCCTGACTCCAACACCATTTGGTGGCATCAGACCCAGTAAGGAAAGTTGTCAGTTACCAAATAATCAATATCACTTAATGCAAAACACCACATTAGCTCAACAGTGACTCAGAAGAAAATCTTATTTGCTGTGAAAACACCTTCACCACTTCTTGCAACATCTAATTTTCCCTTGGAGATCTTCCAGCCATGTATTGACCAAGCCCAGCCATGCTTATTTTACAGGATTTGATGGGATGAAGTATCCTCCCTATGCTTATTCACTGCTCACTCACTTGCACGTATCCAGCAGTGCAAATCCTTAATGCCCACCCTCAGCGACATGTTTACTCCTAAGAAACTCAGCCAGTAATGGGGAATTTCCTGCCCTGTGGCAAAAACCTGACTGTTCTGCACCAGAACTGCCCAAACATACCTCAGTTGAGGGCTGGCTGCCAACAGTGGCCACTATGAACACTCAGTGAGAGCTGGCAGGTTACACCAAGGCTGCGTGACATGGAATAGACTGCAGCTATCCACATTCTGCATTGAACACTGAGTAGCTTCCACAGCTATAGCCAGCACAGAGGAAGTGCAGAGACAAGTACCCCAGCCCTCCCCTATCTGCCTGCCCCCACTCCTCCTCCCAAGTTGGGAATGTGTCAGTGCATTCAGGACTGGGCAGGAGGACACAGGGATGGAGCTTCCCAATGTCAAAATGATTCCCTGCTGCCACTGTGCTCGTAGGGACTAGGGCACTAGGCAATACAAGTTCAGGCTTTCTGAGGCTTCTCTAACCTGCTCCATTTACCAGTCTGGTGCCCCCCCAGCCCTGGCACATAATGAGTGGCCTCCCCTTTTTGTTCTTACTGTGCATCAGTACAGAGATGAATCCCCACCCCTGCACACACACACACACGTACACACGATCCTCGGGCCATGTTTTGACATGCCAATAGCATCTTCATGGTGCCCTGTGCTGCATTACCTACAATGCACTGGGGTTGACATTTTGTGCTGTGCTGCATTGACAGATCTTGTTGCTAAATCCCCAAAATGCATGATCAGGTTTGGATAAAAGAAGAGCCTTAGCCCCACCCTGAGGCTCAGTCTCAAGCTCTGACTCTTTGAAACAATGAGTAGAGGACTCCCGCGAAAAGCAGTCATGTCCCTGGTGGGGCTTGCTTGTTCCCAAAGCACCAGGCTGCAGGGAAGGGCAACCGGCTGGCTGACTGGCTCTCTTTTAAGGAGCCTTGCGGCTGAGAAAGAGGAGGACCCTACATCAAAAGGCCAGTGGGGAGCTGGGCACTGTTACAGAGAAGAGAGAGCCAGGCTTCAGAAGGGATAAATCTGGAGCTCTCATCAGACCCAAGCCATCACTCAAAGCACTCAGAACAGAACAACTTCTCCCTCTGGCCACTGAGTCTGCATATGCTTCCTCATCCAACACTCACCTCCACACAGACAAATAAAATGCTGAGTGGTTCTGCAATCCTTAGGGCAATTCTGTTGGGGCTGTCCCCTCCTTTCCACACAAGAAACAGTATCCAGACTTTATGGCAGGAGGCCCTTCTTCTCCCATATGAAACACTGCTTTCCAGCCCCTAGACAACCCAGATTAGCAGGGCCCAGGCTGTGTCAGTCAATAGGCTCAGGCATGGATCCTTTTCCTCTGCACCTCTCTGCTTCTTCCATGCATGGCCAGACAGCGTTGCATGTGGGGAGCTGATATCACCACTTGTATAGGGCGATGTTTAAAGTTGGTTCCGTGTGTTTCCACACACCCAGCCCTGTGACCAGCCTGAGCCTGCAACACCCAGGTAACTGAGAAACAAGCCTGAATTAATCAAAGAAGATCCACACTCCAGGGACTTTTGTTAGAAAGAAGTACATGGAGTTGGTCACATCCTGGTGTTTCACCCCTTGCCATCTAAATGCTCCTCATCTGGAATCTAATTCCAGTGCAGCCTGCGTTCCAAACCATGTTCTGTTGTAATACAGTGAAAACAGCCTTGGTTCTCAGCCAGCAAAAACAGCACAGCTGACCACAGTCTGATTCTCTGAGACTTTTTCAACCAGTAGGTGGATACACCGATGGCATGGTAGAACCTTAACTTCTGATTCTATGTTTCCCTTGTGGGGTGACTCATAGACTCAGTGGTCAAAAGGGACCAATTCGATCATCTAGTCTGACCTTCCGCACATGTAGTACAAAATGGATGTGGAAGAGGCTACTGTTCCGATCTGGAATTTTACACCTTCACACTGATGCAAATGGCTCCACAAGGTGCAGGCTAATGGAGAATCAAGACCCTGCTGTCTCGGTGAAGTAGCATTGTAATCAATATAGTGTTTGCCATTCGGTGAGACACTCAGCTCCACTGGGAGTTTTTTTAAAGCTACCCAGAAGCTCCCAGCTGGCACTTGGTAAAGCAGGGCTCAAGGAAGGAATTCCCCATTTCCAGCTTCCAGCTCAATTCTCAGAGCATGCCTATGCGCTGGGAATTCCCAGCAAGTCTCGGGCTGCTGCCCTAACATCTCTGCTAGCAAGAATGTAAGTGTGAATACAGATGGGGCTCTGTTTAAACAGAGTGGAGCTAGACATGCTTGAACCTAACCTGTGCACTTGGCCGTGAGCTGCAGGGTGGTGGCTGTGTTAGTCTCCTCACTACACTACCATTCTGATCCAGAGCCATCTGGCCCTTCGGATGTACAGAGGCAGAAGGAAAGCAAAAGACAGGAGAACAAGGATTCAATGGGAGGGAGCTGTCCCCAGGTAGTCCACCCTTCTCAGCCCACTCAGATCTATTTCTAAACACCTCTCTAGCAAAAAGCCTCCCAGCTCCTGAGAAACTCTCCCCTTAGGGGCTGCACTTCATGGATGCTTTCCTCCCCTCTTTGTTACATTTCTTCATCTTACTCCTTGGCTTGTGGTTTGTAAGCCTGGTTTTACTGGTACCTGAGCAACCAGCTCTCCCCATATCTTTCAAGTACCTGTTGTGTGGAAAGGAATGTACACCTCTGCAACCAGGGATTGGCAGCAGCTCCGTGGCTGGAATCAGGCTCTCCAGGAAAGAAGTAGTGTCCAGATTCCAGGCATTCAAATACCGGGGAGGTGTTCAGATACCACAGTGCTGAGGGTTGTCAACAGTCCCTTAATACAAGGGATGTCCTTTACTTTTTCATCTCTGTACAACAAAATCAGGAGTTGCTGAGTGCTGAAAAAAGCAGCGAGAAATACCCCTGGTGAACATAAGTGGGTACTGCTTATTAGTTATTAATTAGGAGAAGGGGCTGGTGACGGGCTTTTAAGAAAGCAGTTACTTTTTTTGAAATACCATGTTGCCAACCCTATGATGGACAGATGGATGTTCTAGCAATCTCCCTCACCTTTTCTTCACCCGTAGGATTAACCCAAGGAAGGCAGCTTAGGGAATCATTCCAGGTCTCCTCCCACAAGATCTGTGGCACACTGTGTGTGGTGTTAGTGTAAGCCAGGGGTCTGTGATCTGCAGGTCCAGAGCCATATACAGTTCTTTGGCTGCCCCCTTGTGTGTCTGGACTCCCTCCTGTCACCAGGGGACCCTGTGTGCAGAGCTGGGGCAAGGCATCAATGAGCACTGGAATAGCAGAAGAACCTGAAAACAATGTTGCTTAAAACACTCAACGCCCCAGAAAACGGAACATGGAGAAACATGGGAACGTGGGGGTTGTGGGTAGAGTGAGCTCTAGTCTCACTGTCTTGGCTATTTATCTGTCCTGCCCATCGCCTAGCAAACTTTCTGTCCTTCCTGTGAAAGCCCTGATGATGTCCTTGCTAAGACCCTTGGCTCCTTTGCACAGTCACAGGGGGTTTTTAGGGGAGACATGGATAGTGGACCTGATAAAGCCAGCTAAATTCCTCTCTCATACACCATAAGCCTCCAGGAATCTTTCCCTTCCCTCCCAGGCTTCTGACTTTAGTGAGCCAGTCATTGCTGTGAGCTCCTTAGGACTCACACTCCTTCTAGGTGAACTTCAGTGGATCTGACATAGCCAAACCCCACACTTGTTAGGCAGTCATCCAGGCACATGACTGTGGGGGCTGAGCTGGATTCCTGGTTAACCAAAGCTGCAGACCTCTTTAGAGGAAGCAATGAATTAACTCTGCTGGGAAGGCTGCTGACCTCCTGGTGAGAGGAAAACTACAATCCCACACAGGCTGATGTGTAATGCTTCTCCCATACCTACTGCCACCTTTCCAGGGGTTTGGCTCCATCACCAGCTGCTCACTTCCTCACCTCCAAGTCCCAGGATCATCTGCAGCTGAGTGAATCAGTGATCCCAGTCACCCTTCTGTCTGTTTGCGGATCAAACCCACAAGAGATCCTGGAGTGCCCTCCTCCACCCCACTTTATACATTGCTTGAAATGCTCTGTGGCTGATTATCCTCTGTGAGTTGCCCACAGGCAGTTTGAATATTGTCACAGGTGTCATTTCTGTGCCCCGCTGAAGGATTAGCGGAACAAACCAACACACCGTGAATTATGAATGTCAGACATCACAAGGCAGATCTCCATCTGGAAGTTCAATTCAATGGGATATTATTGGCATGATAAACTGCAGCAAGTGCTTCCAAAGTGTAAAAAATGAGATAGCCCTACAGGTGCCTATCAGATGGAGTAGGCCCCACTCAGACTAAAACTGCCTGCTGGTCTTGGGAACTGACACCCTGAGGCCACGTGTCCTTACTCTCCACTCCTGAGCTGGTGATCTGTTAGTCTTAAAGTGCCACACAACTCCTTGTTGTTTTTTTACTGGACTAGACTAACACGGCTATCCCTTTTGAAACTGAAGCACTCTGCCTGCTGGGGAATATTCAAGCTTCCTAGTTTTGATTTTTGATACTATTTGGAGACGAATGTCCCTAGAGATTAGGAAGAAATGAGGGAGACAGAGACAGGATAGTTTCTGGGGAAAGTGGTTTGCTCTACATTTCCCCAGGAAGAACAAGGAGCTCTAGGTCCTTTCTGAGCCATTGAAGCCATTATTTTCAGGGGCCAAGCTCTCAGGAAGGGGTTGTTTATTCAAACCATGCCTCACACCAGGTGAATGACTCTGTGTTAGCTGCTTCTGGGTGGGTTTATGCCATGGGGAGAGGTTTATGTAGATGCCACTCATTACTATGTTTCACTCTTTGTAGTACAGTATGCCTAGCTTCCAGCCAAGATCTGGGTCCCATTGTGGAAGGTGCAGTACAAACACATACTGAGAGACTAGTCTCATCCCATAAAACTTGCAGTCTAAAGGAACAGTGGCAAAGAACTGAGTTGCTGAAGGTCACACAAGTCAGTTGGCAGAGATGGGACCATAACCCCTGTCTCCCAAGTCCCATTCTAGGGCTCTAGCTGCCACGTCATGCCATCACTTAAAAGATGTTCTCTAGAAGGGAAAGCAAGGAGCTGGAAATGAACTGTTAAAGGGGCAATCTCATTAAAGCACAATAAAGTCACAAACTCTTAGGGCAGGTGTGTCAACGGAGGTGGCAGCCATGATGGCCACCCGGCCCCACATGTAGCCCCCCTGGATTATGCTGCTCTCAGGGAGGAATGTTAAGTATCGATCTCCCTGATGGGCCTCATCTCCGGGCCATCCAGCTCAAGGGGAAGAATATTAAGTATCAATGTCTCCTGATGGCCCTCCATCTACTGTGTGAGTTTCTTCCTCCCTAGCTTTGTGTCAACAAGAAGGGGGGTGAGTTCCTATCCCCCCTGAACAGTTTCTCAGCACCTCTGTCACCACGAAGGAGGGGTCATTGTCTGGGGTCTCAGTTCCATCATTGGTCCTGACCAGAATCCCACTCCCAATTGGCTATTTTTACTCTGGCTGTGCAAAATTCTATTTAAACCCCCTGTCTCAGCTAGCTTGGTGTTCTCCCACCCTCGAATGCTAAAGGGCACGTCGCAACCCGGTTGGACTGATCCCCCGACTGAGACAGGAAGCACCCACCCCCAAGACCTTTTTTTTTTCTTTTTTGGGGTGTACACGAATTGCCGGCCGAACGATTAAGTACTGGGATGTTGCAGCTGGTCTGCCACCTCCCTTTGGGTTCCACTACAGTGCTAGGACGGGTATTATAAATCAATACAAGCCTCCTACCTCTCTTAATTCTTCTTTTTGGTACCATTTCTGTATAGTCTGTTATTGTAGCTTCCTTATTTGAGTTTTGTATAGCTTGTGTAGCTGTTTATTATTCCCCCTGTATCCTGCATAATCTTTTCATGATATAGATGTTCATTGCCTAGCATAGATTGTTATTTCATCATATGTTCATTAGCCATATGTATTTTGCATTTTGGTTGTAAAGTTGTTTATTGCTCCACTTCTGCTCTAAACTGCTGTCCCCAAATTCCCCCAACATACATGGGGGGAGTGTGGGAGTTTAGTTTCTCTCATCTGACTCCTTCATTCTGCTGCCCACCCTTCTTGGCTAGCAAGGAGGAATGGCCTTGAGCCATTGGTAGATACGCGTTGGGTGGGCTGATCAGTGCCTACACCAATGTTGAGGCAGTAAAAGGCCAGAAAAGTCCTTGACTTATTATGGCCACCCTCTTGTAGGTTATTGCTCCATACTGTTATTTGGCTACAAGTATTTTAGCTGGTTGTAAGTGTTTTGCATAGACTTTCATGCTTCATCCTGTTGTTTAGTTATAGATGTTTTACATAGACTTTCTTGCTCCATACTGTTGTTAGGTTATAAGTGTTTTACATAGACTTTGTTGTTCCACACTGTTAGTTGGTTATAAGTTTTATCTAGACTTTCCTGCTCCACACTGTTAGTTGGTTATAAGTGCTTATCTAGACTTTCCTGCTCCACACTGTTAGTTGGTTATAAGTGTTTTACATAGACTTTCCTGCTCCACATTGTTAATTGGTCACAGGTGTTTATGGTATCACTATAAAAGTAGTTTTCTTTTGTTTACTTGAACTGGTGTCTGTCTCATTGGTGGGTGTCGCCTGTCCATCGCAGTTACATCGTGAACCTGGGGTTCAACAAGGTGTACACCTGTAGCGCTTCAGTGAAGATGTTACCTATGCCAATAGGTGGTCTTCCCCCATCAACATAGTACTTCACCTCCCCAAGATGTGGTAGTTATGTCTCTGGAAGAAGTCTCCTGTTGAGTTAGTGCTGTCTGCTCTAAATCTGTTTAACTATTTCACTCAGGGGTGTAGATTATACCATCTTAATTTCCTAGTATAGACCTGGCCCTAGAAAGGAGACGAATAAGAAGGGAAATAAAAAAAGAGTATGTAATAAAATTCAGTGAATGGTCTAAATAAGGGAGATCTGGAGCTTCAGTTCTCACCATCCCAAAATAAAAGAACAAAAGGAAAATGAAAAAAATGCCCAGTTCAAAACTTGATGAAAGTAAATGCTTTTTCGCACAATGCATTCTTTAACTGTGGAACTCTCTGCTGCAGGATGTCAGTTGACACTAGTGACTTGGCAGAGTTCAAAAAGGGATTGGACATTTATATGGCTGAGAAGAATAGTAACAGCTGTAATAGTCTATGCTACCAAACACTTGGAAAGAGATATTAAACCCAATGCTTTAGGACTTAAGCTAATTTTGTGGGCAGATGATCCCACATCTACCTGCTGTCAGGTTCTTACATCTTCATTTGACACATCTGCTGCTGGCCACGGTTTGGCTCTTCCCAGGTCCAAAGTTGGCAGGTGCAGGGAGCTCTTTTGTGTGTTTGTACTCACAGCCCCTGCAAAAGCCAATGGAATTTGATTTGATTTGACTGAAGCCATGAAGGGCAGTGTGGCCAACTCTTCTGATTTATCAAGTATCTCACAATATTTGGTGTTTTTCTTAAAGCCCCAAGGGCTGGAGGCAAACAATTAGGTGAGAATGTCATTCCTCAGTTTTTAAAAAACAAACTTTTAGTCCCTATAGTCGTGCTCAAAACCATGACCCATATGATCACCTAAAGCAGTGGTTTTTAAACTTTTTTTCTCAGAACCCAGTTGAAAAAAAGTCAATTATTTTCACAACCCAACAAATACATCTTTGAGCAATGCATTCCAGCCTTTAGCCAGCAGCAGCAGGGTTTGCCATGACCCAGTACTGGGTCCTGACCCTAAGTTTGAAAACCACTGACCTAAAAGCTCACAAAGCAGTGGGCAAAGAAAAAGAGCACAACATGTATTAGGGTGTAAAAATCTCAGGATTTTTAACTCAATCTTACAATTTTCTTAAGACTTGACTTATGGTTTTTGAACTCTTGGGGGTGGCAAGACTCCTCTCTCTAGTTCCCCTGCTTTTAATCCTCCATCCAACCCCCCCCAGCCCTGCTTCACAATGCCCTTTCTGCTTCCTCGGAAAGGCCGCACAGGATGCCCCATTAATTGTGGCTCCTGCTTCAGCTAGAATAGCAGGCACAGAGTGCATCTGAGCCTGATTTTGTCACTCCACAGAGATCCTGCCTGCTTTGGATGTCTCACAGGTCGCTGGTCCCAGGACCCTCCCTAGAGCTCAGTGCAGCTAATATAATAAGTGTTTCTTTCCCCTATACTCTAGAGTCCAGTCAAGTCTCCCTACAGCAAAGCTTCCCCTTACATGCAGGCCCCAGGACTAGCCTGCAATAACAGCATGGAGGGAACAGGTGCAAACAACCACACCTGGTCTAATGGAGCCCTGTCTAACCTAGTTGTTTTAGCTTGATAGTTCTATTGTGGTGAGAGGATCCGAAAGCTACCCTGGCTGCAAAGATGCCCAGGCTAGGTGAGCTGTGGGGCTTTCCAGCCCTTTCCTACCTCCAACTGGAGTGTAGCTGGGTACTGAGATGAACTCATGCATCCCAAGCCTTCTGCCTTTTCTCAGCCTCAGTGCTCATTCCCCTCATTTCACTGGATGTGGATGAAGAGTCTTGGCTAGAACACTGGCAGTAAAAATCCAGTCCTTCAGCAGCCTACCAGCTGTGGTTATACTGTCACACAGGCTGTTACACAGCTGCCTCCTGGGCAGCCTGGATGGATATGAGAGGCACAACCCTGTGGCACTAAATGAAGTTACGGGGCTCTGCCAGGCATAGGGATAAAAGGACGCTGACTTACTTGGTGTAGACACAGAGAAAGGGGTTTTCACCTGCTCCACTTTCTGTATGACGCCCACCTTCTGCTGATCGGGGACTCAAGCACTGGTTGGTTGACAGTGATGGACAGTTGTGTGTCCGAGGTGTTTGGGGGGGGCACTGTTCTGCATTGCTAATGTGTGATTATGAGCCAGCATAAAAGCGGGGAATGTGCATGTTTTATGAGGGGCATGTGTGGGAGTGACTAGGGAAGAGTGTGAGCGCTTTCTCAGTCTGAGTGTGTTTTTGTGTTCTCACTGTGAGTGCAGGAGCATGTGAGTTTCCATGTTGTGTCTAATAGGCTCTTTGTTTAACGAGAGCAGAAGGAAGAGGAAATCATCTGCCTGTAATGAATCCATTTATTGGATGGCGTCCCCCCAGAGAGGGCCAGGAGAGCACGATTTATGGAAAGCACCAGGTTGCTGCTGCTAGGAGGGGGGACACCAATCTGGTTTTGATTTGCGTTCGTAAGTGGAGGCGGCCACGCAAGCCAAGGCCTCATAAACATCCTGCTGAGGAGAGTGCCCCAGTGGTGTGGGGCTGTCAGGCTCCATCCTGCCCATTAGCAGTGAGCAGCTCCAGTTGTCTGACTCATTCCAGCCCTGCACTACTGACTTCGAGGGATGTGTTTCCCCAGATCACAGCCATTCAAAGGGGCCTCTCCTCTCCCAGCTACCCTGAGAAATTTTGAGGTAAGGAGAGAAGAAAGCATGTAGGCGGCAGCAGAAGCCTCCAATTAGGAGACAGGGATAGATAGAACCCCAAGACACTGGGGACTGAAGTCTTTTAGCTGAAGAGCCAAGTGCTGTCCATGGAGCACATGTGATGCACAATGAATGACGGGATTGTAGTTTCGCTTTGTGCACACATCTGCCTGACAGATCTTATGCATGTGGGTCCCAAAAGCAAGGGCAAATCACGGGAGAGCTGATTAATTGCAAATACAGACCATAGGTCTTCTTTGAGTGCTGCTCACATCCATTCAGGTGTAGGTGTCTACATGCTGCAGCGCACAGATGCCCGGAAGCTTTTTTCCCTAGTCTGTTCCCCTAGAGTCAGTGACCAATGCTTCCTCTGTCCTACGCACTTGTGCAGTATACAGGTGGCCCTGTCCCTGCCCCCCCTTCAGTTCCTTCTTTCCACCCACTCTTGACGGACCTGGAACTGCCCGCTCTTTCATTCTCGCAAGCACCTGTCCTGTACACTCTTGTCCATGTAGTCCGCAAAGCTGGAATCCCATTTGTACCAGACATGCCTCGACAGTCCAGTCAAGTGAAGGAAGACAGATGCCCTCCGTCTCCAAAGACTGCATTTTGCACACAGGTTCTAAGTGCATTTACCTCTAATGATTTCTATTGGAGAACAAATAGCCCTGGGCCCCGTATCCAGTGAGACCTGTTCCAAAACACAGTTGCCACGTGAAACCTGTTGAACTTTCTCCTTAACACTCCATTTATGAGACTTTATGCCTAAATCCATCCCTTTACACCTCAGCCTTGAGGCTCACAGGGCTCATGCTCTGGTGCTAAAAATAGCTGTGTAGACAGTCAGGCACAGGCTGGAGGTTAGGCGCTGAGGCCCACACTCCTCCCTTGGCTTTGTGGCTTTAGCTCCAAACTGAGTCCAAATGTCAGAACAGCAATTCTGAGCAATTCCTATGAGCTCCAGTTTGTAGCCCCAGGGTCTGAGACTCAGAGCCCATGCTTGCTGTGGAGATGCACCTAAAGTCTCCTCTAAAAGAAGAAGTCTCTCGTTGGAGGCTGGGGTGCAAGCCTATTCAAGAACTTGCCGGCTCAAAGAAACACTCACTGCCACTCTCTGCCTCATAAGGGGTGGGCCATTGTATCTTCTATTGGCATCAGAGATAAACCATTCATGTGGCACATGACCTGTCGCCAGATTTCACACACTCTTGGCGTTCAGGCTGTCACTGCATCCCTTGGTTCTTTCTGCTAACTCAGGAAGAAGTGATTCAGGGCTCCTGGGAATTGTCAGGGCAGCACAATTGTGGGCAGGCTCAGAGCCCAGCTACCCACTTAAATGTGGTTTCAGCAGACATACATCATTGGAGAGCAGTGAAGAGGTTGCTTGGATGGTGAACAAAGGTGGCATCTGGGAACAGACTTTTTCTGTCACAGCTCAAAAATTGAATCCTGCTAAACAAAGAAGACTTGAAGGGATTAAAGAGCTAGGAGTGATCCAATGACTTCCTTTCACTGCCAGACCAAGAAGCCCTCATCTTACCCAGTGAGAACCTTGCCCCAGCCTCCAGCACTCTGGAGCCACTGAAAAGTTGCACACCATCAGACAAATGGCATCTCTCCCATAACAACTGATATGTAGCTGAGTGAGCCACGTAATTCTTCCTGCACACTGACTAGTAGAAAGTCCTTCTGTCGAAGATGGGTGTGTAGGGGCCTGAGTGAGCACAGGGGGTTTCGATGTCAAGGCAGAGGGGACTTGACCATAATTGAATTTCTTGTGCCATTTTAAGCCAGCTTGAGATAGATTCAATTTTTTTCTCTAAGCCACAGGGAATTGGAGAGAATGAGGCACTTAGCCCTGAAGATTGATGGTGTAGATCCCCTAATTGCAGGTCTCAGGCAGGTGGCAAGAAACTCAGCCGGGAAGTGACTCTCCAGTCTGTCGAAGGGGATATTAGAGAATCCAGAATGGGTCAGGTCAAGTTCCACCTGACCTGATCCAACATCATCTTCACCCTGATGGGCATGGGGTCCCTTTATATTTCACATCCAAGAGAATTGCACTATTTGAAGCTGAAAAATATAGATATTTTTACAGATTCTACCTTGTATATGAGATCTGCTTGGCACAGAGGAAGGATGAGCACATCTGAGACCAGTTTCAGCTTCCTGATCCTGTACTCTGCCTTATGCCAGCCCTAGCTCATGCTATATGATCTCTACAGGATCTTGCACCAGTAAAGGATCAGTGGAACAAAGGAGAACTCCCTCCTTCTGAAATGTCCTATACCAGGGTGATGGGGGCAGCTGGTACAAGAGCTCTGTCAGCTTTATACCAGCTGAGAGATCACTTCCACAAGGGGAAATCTCTAGTGGCCCCTTGTAGTCAGATTCCAGACACTTTACACTGACTGTGTGGTGCAAATTGTTCAGAGTGGAAACGGGCCTCTGAACAATGCATATGTGCTCCAGGCCATGCCTTCTCTTCGCTCCATCCCAGATATCTTTCCAACCTTCCCATATCTGGTCTGTAGGTGGTAATCTACTGAACCAGCTGAATTGTGTGACATGCAGTCCATGCTGGCTCAGAGCACTGCAGTGTGAGCTGTGAATGGGATTTCACTGTAATGACACCATGAGTGCACAACATAGAGAGAGACCAGATGCAGGGTCTGAACAGAGCTTACTGGAGTTTCTACTACAACCAGGAACACGGCCTGCTTCTTCTGTAGCCCCAGTTTCATGGCATCAGCATGTCTGAGAATCCAGGATGGGAACAAGGGGTCAAGGGCAGTTTCACTGTCCAAGTTGGATGGGAGCAAAAAGTAAAGGAATCACCTGAATATCCCACAACTGTTGAAATTTTACACTTTCTTTCCACATGCATGATCTCTGGTGTTATTAGTAGCACAGAGAAGGACATTTAAAACACTACAAATGTTAAAGGGAGTGGCTAATTTAATTACTGACCACTCTAACCAATCCCACTCTAGCAATTAAATCTACCTGCAAGTTCCCTTCTCATACCTCACAGATTGTTTTCAGGACACTAAACTCTTCATGTGTGAAGTGCATTTCGGCATCCCCTGAGGTCTGGGATTTTCAGTGTCTGTAAAGAGGAAGCTCATGTGCAATCTGATTAGCTTCCAAGTGATGGTTAGCAGGCAGAGCCCTACTGGATTCTGTGGGTTTTAGCTGAAACCTCCAGCAGATTCCTGGCCTTCCTGGGCACAACCTCTCCATGAAGAGGAAATCTTCATGAGAAAGGCCAGAAGGTGGGGAGGAGAATGACTGTCTCTGAGCAATAGAGCAGGAAGCAAGAACTTCCTGCACACAGGAAGGATTCAGACAGTCTATGAGCAGGGGAAGTCCCAGCCTGGCCTCAGGTTTGGTGAACTCTGCCACTTGTTATGGATATAGGCTCCAATGACTATAGATTCCAAAATGTTGATCCTTTAAAAAAGGTCTTGCTATAGGATGGTGTAATATGTAAACTCTCAGAGAAGACCAATGCAGGGAAGTTTGTCCAGAAAAAAGCAATTTCTCAGCATGGCTTCTACCAGTTCAGTGAGGAGGTGGCTTTCAGCCAAGATCAACTCAACATGGATCATACCAGCTCGGTGCTGTTCCAGTTGTCTTGGGCAGGGGTAGGTAACTTCAGATTAAGTTTAGCTCAGTAAAGTTCCTAGCAGATCAGACCTGATTTACACTGGCTGTTGTTAGTCCTAAGAGGCTTGCACTGGGAAACAAACATACTTCACCTCTCCCCAGGAAACCAAAGCAAACTATGAGTGGTAGCTTCAATGGACATCATCAGGAGGAAAGGCCTCCCAGGTGGCATTTTTCTGGCAACAGTGAATGGGGCAAAAGGGAGAGAATGTGACAGTGTTAAAGCCCCGTGACGGGGCAGGCCCGCCCCGCACTGAAGCGGGCCTATATGCCCGGAAGAGAAGGGAAGCCCCGCCCCTCAGGCCCTGCTGGGCATGCTCAAACAGCTGCCCAGGTATAAGAGGCTGCGATTCCCCTCAGTTAGGGGCTGGCCAGCGGAGGGAGCAGACACAGGCTAGAGGCTCTCGCTCAGACTCTGGTCTGGCTCCTACCTCAACGGGGCAGACGCCGGGGACGCTAGAGACGCGGAACGTAGAAGGCACCGCTGAACAAGGCGTCCTCAGCCGTGAGGGTCCTAGGACCCAGACTGAACAAGGCACCTGACCAGGTGGACATCAGGAGTCCAGGCGGGGCACCTCATAGTGACCCCAGGTAGGAAGTAGCCCAGGGCGTGAGCATTGGCCAAGTCCGGGCCTCAGTTGGCGCGTTGCGGCTTGGATCCCCGCCGACTGGGCCAGGATTCCCATACACCCCAGGGCCCTGGGCTGGGGTTCAGAGGAGTGGGAGGGCCTGAACCCCACTACCTGGGCCTACGTCCCTCAGGGCGCCCAGCCGGGGCTTGGACCCATTGGCTCCGGCCAGTGGGCTGCACTGCCCTGGCGTGAAGGGCTGGGACTTACTGACTCGGGCCAGTGGGCCGCACTGCCCTGACGTTAAGGGCTGGGACTTATTGACTCCGGCCGGTGGGCCGCACTGCCCTGACATTAAGGGCTGGTACTCATTGTCTCCGGCCAGTGGGCCATACCGCCCTGCCCACAAAGTACCCCGTGGACAGGGTCAATAATCATAAGGCCATCCGGCCTTAGACCGAGAGCTTCCCTGCTCGGGAGCACGCGGAGCTAGATCACTCCGCGACAAGCCCTAAATAGGCTCAAGTCCCCTGGCCCATAGAGGTACCCAGCAAGCTATGAGCAGGCCAAGAATACACCTACAACTATTCACTTGTGCCATGACATCCACAGGTATGTTGTGGGCAGTATGAGTGAGCCTCTACCAGGGATCTGAGTGGTGCATGCACCTTGTGTTGCCAGGGCTGGATTTCTCCCAAAGGGAAAACAAAAGGGGCACAAGCACATCAAGTGTGAATTAGTGTAAAAAGTCAATAGTATATTCACAGAAAAATATATGTGGTGACCCATGACCTTCCCCCTCTGCACATACATCAGCCACCTGGCTTGGGTTACCAGCCAAAAACAAGTTGACTGCTCTCCCAGCCCCCATGGACACATGCTTCCACAGCGTCTCAGCCACTTACCTCCCAAGAATATCCACCACCTCTTGACTGCACTGAGCCCAGCTATCAGCACCCCTTGGCACGGGAGACGCTTGGAAAGAAGGCGAGCGCCTTCCTCATCAAGAGCTTTTCATCTCTGAACCGGTCAATAACACACTCCCTGAGAGGGACTCTCAAGAGTGCCCTGTATCCTGGAGACAGGCCCAGTCTTGAAGCACCTCTTTCAAACTCAGCATGCACTTTTCCCTACACCCTTTCTCCCCTTGACAGGACTGGGAATCAAAAGGATTGGTTTGATTAGATGCCCACAGGCACTTGATCATCTGACTTTCCCCCCACCCCCCTGCCGTGATCACAGACCTTCCTAACACTGACTGTGTGGGCTGCTTTGCTTCAGGACCAAGGAGCCTGCCTATTCCCCTCCAGCTGTGCTGTCGTCAGTGTCACGCTGACAGCTTCAAGCAGTGAAGAGAGGGGTTGTTTTTCTAACCTGTCCTCCTTTAAGTAAACTTTCCCAAGCCTGTTCCTCTTCTTAGGACCAGCTGCTGCTCACTGATTTCAGATCCTTAAAAGAAAACTTCAGAATGCAGAAAAGATTTTCAAATCACAGTGCCTAGTCATGAGACCCAATTCAGCTCAGTTCTGATGTATGACATCCCCTTCATATCCAGTCCTTTACTGGGGCTGGCCTGGGGGGCCCAGCCCAGGCTTCAGCCTCCATTGCCATGAGTGTGGGAAGTGGCCCATGTTGCAAGTTTTTACTGGGCCTGAAAAAATTATGCTTAGGCCCTCAGTGTTCCAATGCACCTTAGTCCTGACTTGCATCACCACCTATGTTCCATGTTAGGGCTCCCATAGACAAAACCATCAGCTGAGGAACATAGGAATTGTCTCACTAGTTCAGACTTGAGGTGCCTCTAGCCCAATATCCTATCTCTGACACTAGCCAGTACCACACAGTTCAGAGGAAGATTTAAGAACCCTGCAATTAGGCAGATATGGGAAAATCTACCCAATGCATTATATCTTATCCTAATTGCTAACAGAGATAGGGTTTAAACCTTAGTGCATGAAGTTTAACACTCCTTCCAACACATTTATTAGCCGTAACTATTATCACTCTAAGTATTGGTCATCCATATAAACATCCAATCCCTGTGTGAATCTTGCTGAATTCTCGATCTCTATAAATTCTTGTGTCAATGAGTTCCACAATCCAATTACATACTGTATAAAAAGATATCTCCTTTTATCATCTTCGAATTTTTCACTTTTAATATCATTGAAAGTCGCCTTGTTCTTGTGTTATGAATCAAGGAGAAGAGAAGCTCCCAATCTCCCTTCTTTAGAGGTAGACCATTAATTTTTTCCTCATCATTCTTCAAAGATGAATAATCCAAATCTTTTCAATTGCTCTTCCTATGAGGGTTCTTGCTGGGTAATTTTTGTGGCTCTTCTCTCATGAGAGGTGACCAAAACAATACACATTATTCCAGAAGAGGCTGCATCATTGATTTATAAGATGACATAACGTTTGCTTTTATTCTTCATCCCATTCCTCATGCAGCCAAACATCCTGTTTACTTTTTTTATCACAGCTGCACATTGAGCAAAGGTTTTCCTTGAGATGCCTGCAGTGACACTCTGGTCCTTTTCAGACATTTAGATGGCTAATTTAGGACTCTGCAAAACGTGCAAGTGGTTTAAGTTCCTTTCCTCCCATGTGCATTGCTGAACATCTACCAGTATTGAACATTAGTTGCCATTCAATTGTCCATTCAACTAACTTCGTTAGATCATGCCTGAATTTCCTCAGAAGAACTTGCCGGTCATAACTGACATACATTTAGTTAGTTTCAGCCTGCTGGTGTGAAAAGTTCTGGCACCACAAGTGAATAACGTGTCATTACTTAATGCCAAGTGACATGATTTGTTTTGTGTTTGTAAATAGTTTTTACTGAACTGCATGCTGCTGAATTCATGGTCCTAGAAAATGAAAGCCTGGCTCTGCTGAAAAGGAACAGCATAGGCAGTGCCAGCACCAGCTTCCCCATGGCATGTCAGAGGCCCCACCACTCAGTCCACTTGGGAGCTTGATTTCTGAGGCGAGGCTAATCCATGACTTCTCCATTGAAATTCTCAAGGTGAATAATGCCAGCCAATTGCAAGGATGTTTTGGTGATGTGGACATTTGCCTGCTAGAAATTCAACTAACCCACCCACTCACTTCACATGTGGGTTACCAAACAGCCTTGAGATGGGAATAGCTTATAGTGAAATGGACTTGTCATGACGTTGAATATCCCCTTAAGAAGAAAACAAAAACATCACCCTTCTCCCCTCAGTAAAATACCTTCCAGCTGAGTCTGTCTGTGGCATTCCATCTCCACAGTGTGGTCTCCAATTTCAGAACAGGGTTGTGGGTGCGCAGAATCCAGGTGCTACTCCCCAGTGGCACAGGGGATGAGATCCCGATTGGGTGTGGCCCAGTATGAAGACCAGATGGTTAACAAACCCCATTTATCACTGGATAGCATACCCATGAATAGGAATTAAACATAAACTCAAGTGATAATCTTGTCTGGAGAGGGGCTAAGCTCTCACCAGTAGAAACCAAAGAATATTGTATGGGACACAAAGAGGCGCAGCTAAGCTGATTTAGTGCTGACTTGTACTTGTGCTTCTCTCATTCCCTCTCCACTGCATCAACTCTTTTCTGTCCCGGAGATCCTGAGTACTGATTCCTCTTCCCAGTCACAGAAAGATTTAAAGTGTTGTTGTCTTGCCAGTCTCATAAAAAGAGGCCATCACCATCTGGCCAAATTGAAAAGAACAGTGTGTTTTAAGAAAATCAATTAAACTCTCTGGTCATCAGTATTTCGCTTTCATCTCTGCTGAGTATCAGCTTTCTCCTTTCCTACCAGCCTCATCCTCCTCTCTGATTCACTCAGTGAAATTATAGCCCAGAGCTCCCTGGAGCAGAGTAATTGACCTGCCATGTTTACCTGGAGCACACCGTGCACAATGGCATCTCTCTCTATATAATAAGGATAGTGCACTCCTAAATTGATGTCTCACGCACAGACCCATATCTCCAAACTCTGGTAAACGTTCCCTCCCTAAACATACATGTCATCCTACTCTCACCAATGGGCCTTGAATGGTCAAGCCTAGTGGTCAGAACTAGGGTGATCAGAAGCTGAGAAAAGAGCCAAAGATCAGAGCTCCAGGGGTCAGAGCCAAGGCTCAAAATCAGGATCAGGAACCAGGAGTCAAAGCTGGGGTCAAGAGTCAGAGAGCAAATCAAGAGGCAAGTCAATCACTGTGACTGACAACAGAGGCCATGTTGTTGCACTGACATTTCCTGGAACTTCTTGTGTGCTTAAATAGGGAACCTCAACCAATCAGAGGACACAACAGGAGCTGTCAGTCTAGCCTTCCAAGGTGGTTCTTCCAGTGTACTGGTTATTTCCCTATGTGTGAATGCATATAGAATCATACCAAATTCCAAAGAGGCAGCGGTGTTAGTCTAGTCCAGCAAAAGAAGCAAGGAGTACTGTGGCACTTAAAAACTAACAAATTTATTTACTGCATGAGCTTTTGTGGGAGAAAATCCCACTTTGCCAGATGCTTTGCAGATGGGGAACTTACAGAATGGGAGGAAATAAGTGCAGGAAAGTGTAAGTCATGGGATCAGGTCATACTGAAACAACAAATCAAAGCAGTTGTTAAGATTCAAATGCTGGGAAACAGCACGTAGAGGAAGGTGAGGTCAAATCATCTGTTGTAACAGGAGAAGAATCCATAGTCATGATTTAATCCTGCTTTCACACAATTGAATCTACAAATCAGTTCTTGTTCAGCTGTTTCTCTTTGAATCATAGAATCATAGAAACTGGAAGGGACCATGAGAGGTCACTGAGTCCAGTCTCCTGCACTCACAGCAGAACCAAGTACCCTCTTAAAACATCCTTGACAGGTGTTTGACTAACCTGCTCTTAAATACTTCCAATGATGGAGATTTCACAACCTGTCTAGGCAACTTATTCCAGTGGTTAATCACCCTGACCATTAGGAATTTTTCCTAATGTCTAACCTAAACCTCCCTTGTCATAATTTAAGCCCATTACTTCTTGTCCTATCATCTGCTGTTAAGGAGAATAATTTTTCTCCCTCCTCCTCGTGACAACCTTTTGGGTACTTGAAAACTGTTATCATATCCCTTCTCAGTCTCCTCTTTGCCAGACTAAACAACCTCAGTTCTTCCAATCTTCCCTCATAAGTCAAGTATTCTAGACCTTTAACCATTCTTGTTGCACTTCTCTGGACTTTCCCCAGTTTCTCCACATCTTTCCTGAAATGAGGCACCCTGAACTGGACACAATACTCCAGTTGAGGCTTAATCAGCACAGAGTAGAGTGGAAGAATTACTTCTTGTATATTACTTACAATACATCCCAGAATGGTGTTTGCTTTTTCTGCAACAGAGTTACACTGTTGGCTCATATTTAGATTGTGGTCCACTATGACACCCAGATCCCTTTCTGTAGTACTCCTTCCTAGTCAGTCATTGCCAGTTTTTATATACATGCACTGGATTGTTCTTTCCTAAGTGTGGTACGCTGCACTTGTCTTTACTGAATTTATTTTATTGAATTAGCCATCAATGTGATATACCTCAACTTTAGCAAAGCTTTTCATACAGTTTCACAAAGCATTCTTGTCAGCAACTTAAAGAAATATGGTTTGGATGAATGACCATAAGGTGGATAGAAAGCTGGCTAGCTCATCACATTCATCAGGTAGAGATCAATGGCTCAGTGTCTAGCTGGCAACCAGTAACTACTGGAGTGTCCCAGTGGTCAGTTCTGGGGTCGGTTACCTGTTCAACATCTTCATTAATGATCTGAATGATGAGATAGATTAGATGCTCAGTAAATTCATGGATGACACCAAGCTGGGGGGAATGGAAAACACACTGGAGGGCAAGGTTAGGATTCAGGGAGACCTAAACAAATTAGAGCTTTGGGCCAAACAAAATCTCATGAGGAGCAACAAGGACAAGTGTGAAGTCCTGCACTTAGGGCAGAAAAACCCCATGCACTGCCACAAGCTGGTGACCGATCAGCTAAGCAGCAGTACTGTAGAAAAGGACCTCAGGGTTATGGTGGATTGGAACCTGGATATGAGTCAACAATGTGCTCTTGTTGCCAAAAAGGCCAACAATATTGGGCTGCATCAGTAAAAGTGTTGCCAGCAGATCGAGGGATGTGATTATTCCCAGAGCCATAACACAGCATTTTGCTGCTGGGGCACATTCTGATTAGAACGCGCCCCTTCCCATTAGCAGCACTTAGAGCCAGCACCGCAAAGCCACCCCCTTAATAGCGCAGCTCTATTGAGCTGTTTCGGGCCACCCAGGGCTTTGCCCCATCAGCCCTGCCATAATTATGGCTCTGATTATTCCCCTCTATTTAGCTCTAGTGAGGCCACATCTGGAATACCGTGTCCAGTTTTGGGCTCCACACTACAGAAAGGATGTGGACAAATTAGAAAGAGTCCAGCAGAGGGCAACAAAAATGATTAGGGGGTTGGGACACATGCCTTATGAGGAGAAATGGAAGGAACTAGGCTTATTTAGTCTGCAGAGGAGAAGACTGGGGGGGGATTTGATAGCAAGCTACAGCTACTTGAAGGAGTGCTCCAAAGAGGAGGAGGCTAGGCTGTTCTCAGTAGTAACAGAGGACAGAACAAGGAACAATGGTTTCAAGCTGCAGCTGGGGCAGTCAAGGTTTGATATTAGGAAAAACTTTCTCACTAGGAGGGTGGTGGTGAAGCATTGGAATAGGTTACCTAGGGGGGGGGTGGAATCTCCATTTTTGGAAACATTTAAGGCCCAGTTAGACAAAACCCTGGCTGGGATGATTTAGTGGGAGTGGTCCTGCTTTTAGCAGGAAGTTGGGCTAGATGACCTCATGAGGTCCCTTCCAACCCTATGATTCTATGAATTTCATTGTATTTACTTCAGACCATTTCACCAGTTTGTCCAAATCATTTGAATTGTGATCCTATCCTCCAAAGCACTTGCAACCCCTCCCAGCTTGGTATCATCAGCAAACTTTATAAGTGTAGTCTCTATGCCATCATCTAAATCATTGATGAAAATATTAAACATTGAATGTGGCCCTATAGTGGCTGCTGAGCAGTGGCATGAAGCTGTTGGCCAACGACATCCCAACAGAATGTCACAGCTCCTCCCAGAGAGAGGAGAAAGAGGACAGGGTGAGAGAGGGCTGAGCTGAGATTCAACACTTTCTTGAGCCTGGCCAGTGGAGTGGCCCCTCAAGGGCCATGAGATTGCTATAAATTGTGTTAGAGGCCAGCATTGTCCCCAGTATCAGAAGAGAAGTGTCACAAATCCATGTATGGTCCATCCTCCCCACATATGCCAAGTGTATACCAAGCCTTTTCCTGTGACTCACATGCAGAGAATGAATTCAATTGCCCGTCATATACACCTAAAAAACTTCAGAGATAAAATGGAATGTATTGTTTTCACCTGACTGCAAGGAGAAACCATATTTCACCACAGCTTCCAAACCACGCACAGCCCCCTTTGGGATAGTCTCTCAATAAATGTTCAGTGGAAAATTGGCATGAAAAAGAATGAGAAGCAGAAAATACATACAGTACTTAGTGATGGTGTGAGCTGATCTGAGTAGCCTAACAACTCGAATTCCAATCCAGCCAACCTGAGTTTTGTCCAAAACACCAGCCCAACCACCAAACTTTCCAAAGATTAACCAAAAGAGTTTATTTTTTCCCAATTCACAGTGCTCAGATTTTTTGAGGTTCCATCTGTTAACAGAAAATTACCAAATCACAAAAGACCCTTTCTCACACAAATCATTCTGAATTGACCAGCACAGGGAATTACCAGCAATCTGGAAAGAAAGCCTGCTTTCTCAGGATCCGCGAATTGATTGCTAAATTCAGATAAATGTAATTTGTCTATTCCAGGCTTATCTCAGGACTCAGCTTGGTGAGTGATGGTGTCAAGGCCAGGTGAGACTAACAGTGCTACAGTCCAAAACTTCTAATAATCAGGAAAACACAGAAGGTAAAAGGAACACCCTCCTAGGAGTTACAGCATCCATTACATACAGTAGAACCTCAAAGTTACATACTGATCAATCAACCACTCACCTCATCTGGAATGGGAAGTACACAATCAGGCCATAGCAGATACTCCCCAAAAAAGCAAATACAGTACAGTGCTATATTAAATGTGAACTGCTAAAAAAAAGTAAAAAGAAAGATTTAAAAAAGGAAGCTTTGACAAGGTGAGGAAACTGTTTCTGCATTTATTTCAGTTAATTTAAAATGGTTAAAAGCATCATTTTCTTTGGCCTAGTAAAGATTCAAAACTGTATTGTCAGCGTTCAGTTGTCAACTTTCAAAAGAGTGACCATGACGTTTTGTTCAGAGTTACAAACAACCTCCACCCCCAATGCATTCGTAACTCTGAGGGTTTACTGTAATTGATCCTAAGCACACATGCTCTGAGAAACACTTTGGGTGCTTTGATGGCTGAGCTCTCCAGAACTGAAGGGCTTCAGGACAGATTCAGTTGGCATATTTATTATAGGGTGCCAGTATAACATTTCAAAGGACCTGAAAAGGAGGGAGGGGTATGCAAAGGTCAGTGTGTTTGGGTGAGCAGAAAAGGAAGCAGTGGTAGAGCCAATAGGAAGGCAGAGGATGCAGCTGGCCACCCATCCCCTGCCAACCTCAGTGTCCTTTAGGTGTATGTATGGCATCTCTTTAAGCATAATTTTCAATTGGAAAAATTACCAAGACTCACTGCTCCTCCTGGTTCTCCTTAGTTACAAAACCAGGCTCTGCTGCTGAGGCAAGACCTAGGAAAAAGGCAAGCCTAGCTGAGAACAGACGCCATTTAAGTTACATACAGACCTCACACAAAGCACAAAGAATTGGTCAGTAGATTGAAGCCATCTGGCTGGAGCTGCCGTAAGAGGAAAACCTTGCAGGAGGTCTCTCCATCATACCCCATGATGCTCCAATATCAGAGCGAGATTTGTGTTTTCTCCATTTCAAAGAAGTGCAACTAAATGGAGGGTGGAGGGACAAGCCTCTCTGAAGTTTGTCTTTCGGATGCCCTCACCGTGTGAGTTCAGCTGGCACTCACTCTTGCAAAGGATTTCAGTCCTGACTCTGTGCCTGGTTACAGAGATCCTACTGAACTTAGAGGCTGGCGTCTAAACCCTGGCACTGGGATTCAGATCTGGTGCTGCGATCAGAGAATGGAGCACAATCCTTGAAACTAGTGCAATGTATGGTATCCTGCTGCTGTCCCAAGGGGATTGGGGCCGGTGGAAGATTTTGCATTCAGAGCCTGGGGCTGTGAATAAAGCCTATAGATGTTCAAATTAGATATGCAATAAAGCAGTTTCTGTAGCGCCACCAAGGCCTGCCAAAAGCAAGGCTAGGAGATCACTGACTTTGCTCTCATTGCCCTGCAATATTTTATATTTTATTCATAACATGTGAGAAGAAGAGGAAGACTCTACAGTCTATTCATTCCAGTCAAATAGCATAAGAGCATTAAGGGAGATAAGGCGGTGTTAGATCTCCAAGGCTCTCCAAATAAGAGGACAACTATTGGATTCTATCCCTCCAGAAAGAGAAATTCACTGACATACAAGGATATGTGGAGGACCGAGGGATCCCTACTATTCAAAAGTCCACCCACTGCTGACGTACAGCTGGATGTTTGTCACAGCCCTCACCTTACCTCTGCTCAGTACTTCCCTCAAATAGTCATCAGCAAGGTTTCATCGTGGCATTTTTAGGGTGCTACAGACAGGTCATAAATCACCAGGTCGCATCCCACAGGCATCATTTTATAGCATAAGTACTCTTAGTGTTTGCATTTTCATTGCACAGGAATGAGGCTTGTGCTTTGATAACAGTGAACAAAGCTGAACGTGCTACAGTACAGCAGCCGTTGTTTTACAGCGGGCTTTTATAAACTCTTTTTAAACAACAGTATTCACTGGTTGTTTGTTGAAGGAAGGGAGAAACTTCATCACTTCTGGAAATGTCACCAATTCTGCTGGGAGTTCCTTGGTCTGGTTGCTACAGTGTTGTTATTGAATGTCTGATGTCTATCTATGATCCTCCCATGCAAAGAAGGGGTTAGTCTATACAGGAACACCCAGAAAAAATAAGATGAATTAAATAAAGGCATGAATTAGAAAAGAATTAAGCAAGCCACTTCAAGCCAATGTGTGAAAACCATCCTTCATAATTAAAGTGCCTTTAATTCAGTTTAGTTGACTTCCAAAGTGAATTGAACTAAATCAAAGATGAGCTACTTTAATTCTGAATACCAGCATCCAAACATGGATTTAAGGTGGTTTAACTAAACCATTTAAGAAGTTAATTTGGATTTGTTTTCTTGAGTTTCCCTTTGTAGACAAGCCCTAAATTTTAACTTGGCAGAACACAACATCATCAGTGTAAGAGGTTCAAATCAACTTTAACTGTCACAGCTACTTGCCCATATGCAACAATTCCAAAATGTTAAAAGCCAAGATGTATATTTTAAAAATCCACCTGAGAAATATTTCTCTGAAGGATTTCAGCTGGTGACAGAAGTGCCACAGATAGCAGGGGTATGGACAGTAGCAACTGGAATATATAGGAGGGAAAAAAACCTATGAGACTAAAGTTCTGTTGCAAAAAGAAGTTGCTTTGATTTCCCCACTGGATTTTACTTGTTTACACTTAGCCTGAAATCTTGGAAGGAAATGTAATTAAATTATTACTTTGTTGTTTTAGTTTGAAAAATAACCCTATCCACTGGGAAAAGCAGAAAACTTTGGAAGTATAAACAAGTTGTTTTCAAATGAGTTCAGCTTCCTATCATGGTGCCACCGCCTTCTCCCTTTCCCCTACTCTCTCCCCAATATCTCCCTCCTTGTCTTTCTGCCTCCCTTTGCCTATTTTTTCCTCCATACCTACCTTATTTCTGTCTCAAAAACCATCTCCAGCCCCTCAATTTCATTTCACAGAAGGCAAATTAGCTGTCAGTTGTGTACAAATCTGGACATTTAACTGTCACTTTACAGAATGGAGCAGCCACACTTGCTAAGAAGCATCCTGTTAACTGTTCCTGAGGTGAGATGAGGTACAAGTGATGAGGTATATTTGAGATGAACTTCTCAGTAACCCATGGGCCTAAACAGATCAGGCTTACTGTACAATGCTCAGAAGGACATCTGAATTTGAGTGGCTCAGGGTGGATGGCCTATTTGGAGAGCTGCAGATCTAATCAACGGTAACTAACTGGTTGTTACTAAGGCCGAGTTCCACACACGTATTTAGGTTTCTAACTTCCAGTTACATCAATGAAAGTTAGGAGCCTAAATACCTTTGTGGATCTGGGCCTGAATGATATTAATTGATCCTGTTCAATGACCATACTAGGGATAAAAAAATAAAACAGTGCACAATGTCAGCTGCTACGTTTTTACTCTTTCCCACGTTTCCTTGCAGTGGTCTGATTGACACTGATTAGGAACTGACTAGAGACTACTTCTGACCACAGTCTCCCTGACGGAAGGGGAGCCTGTCTAGTGCTGTGATTTCCTACCAGTACCTTGTTTGTGGCTGAGTATGACTGTTTCATGTGGTATCCAACCTCAAAAGGGCAGCTGCCAAATATAAACCTGTTCCCTTACAAAGAAGGAGTCCTGTGGCACTTTTAAAGACTAACAAATTTATTTATCGCATGAGCTTTCGTGGGAGAAACTCCCACTTCATCAGATGCTTGAAGATGGGGAATTTACAGAATGGGAGCAAAATAAATGCACAGGAGCGTAAGTCATATGATCAGGTCAGACTGTTACTGAAAATGAAAGCAGTTGTTTTGCCATCTGTGGACCCGGCAATGGTTTGTTGTGAGCATGTCACACATGGAAGAGAATACAGACAGTGATTTAGCCGCTACAGAGGGGAGAGGCCAGATAATCCTAGTCTTGAACCACACACAGGCTTGAGTGGGTGAGTTTGCTGTTATGTGTCTACATAGAGTCCCTGTCTGAATGTTAAAATGGATGGTGGAGAACCAGCAGCCACTTCTAGCATTCCAGCAACAACTGATTTGGGAACTAGCTGCTTAATAACAGGAGCAGCAGCTGTGCCTGGCACAGTAAGTTTTGCAAATTCAAGAAGTGATTTCGAGTTTTCTGAGTGGCCCACCTTCACAACACCAGCTGTGCTGGTTAGGCTCACAAAGACTAGCCTCGAGGACAACCCCAAGGCCTTTCTCACGACTGTTGAAAGGCTGAGTGTGGCAGCCTGAACAATGGGCCATCCTGCTGGCTCCGTATTTGACAGTGGTGGCGCAGACTATGTATCAGAGACTTGATGTGGTGGCTGCCCAGAACTATGGCCAGAGCAGAGCAGCAGTTTTGGATTGCCTGAATTTTACTTTGACCTGTTGTCAATGATTCTGGGAGAATTATCCATTAGGAGCCCTACACAATGGCTCAGAACTTGATGGACATCTGCTAGTCATGGCTGAAGCCAAAGACATGAACAGGGGTTCTGGCTGCAGCACTCATATTGGTGGTGGTTTGCTCAGATATTCCCCACAGGGGATAAAGATTGGGTTTCAAAGCACCACCCAGAGACAGCACCCCAGGTTGTCTGCCTGATGGAAAATCACATGGCTGCTTCAGGGACACTAATGAAAACTGACTTAAGGGGGTCCACTTAGGCAAAGAGAGAGAACTAGCCAGGGAGACCAGCATCTTGGGAGCCCAAACCTTGGGCATGGACCTCCTGCCCACAAAAAGACATGAAAGTTCATGGGGGGGAAGAGTGGCAGAGAAGCTTGGACACCCTAAATGAGAATCTGGGCATAATGGCATGAGCTACTCACAGTGCACCAGAAGGGAAAGCCAAGGTACCATGCTGGTTTGCCTGACTGGAAGGATCTGTCTGAGGGGTAGGGACCCAACCCATCAATGGCTGAGATCTTCTTTTTGTGGGAACTCGCAGGTCACATGTGCCAAGACTGCCCCTACTCTGAGTGCAGCTATAGCCAGGTCTGGACAAGAGAAAGCAGGGCATGCGAGCCCTCCATGTAAACTGACCATCCCCTTCCAAGTAAATGGAACTAAGGTGACAGGCCTGATCAAAGCTGGGTAAAAACTTATTCCAGGACCACTTGGTAGAGGCCACAGGACCTGATGAGGAGACCATTTATCTACAGTATACTCATGGCAATATTAAGTCCTACTCAAGTATGCAGATCCAAGTGGCCATACAGGAACACACAGGACTGGCCTCAACCCTCACCTGCACAGTTAATTTGGGTCAGGACTGAGAGCGCTTTGAAGAAATATTGAGGAGATTTGGGGGAGCCCCAGAACTCCTCTTATATTCTGGCCAGAGCAGTCCAGAATATTGTAGAGGTAAGTGAGAAGATGGGGCTCAGCAAGGGGAGTTTGGCCAAGGGAAGTTCTCTAAGTCTCCTAACCAAGCAAGCAGCCAGCAGCAGCACCACTCCCCTACCAGGATCAGGCATTCGAACAAGGTTGGCTATGAACAGAGAGGTAATAGATCTTATCAAACCAACCAGCCAATATTATATGATTAAATATCCAAGCTGAGTGACTTTACTGCCTAGAAATGGATAGCCAGATGGGGGAAACAGAGACACAGCTTCTAGTTCCATGGCCACATTGTCAGGAAGTCCAACAACTGGCTCATATAATATCATTTGCAGGGTATTTAGGCCAAAAAAGAAAAAGAAAACACAGGCCAAAGTTCTGGCCTCCTTATTCTGGCCCAGAAATCAATGACTTCTGTGCCCTTTGCCCAGAACGTGAACTAGTTACTCCTAAAAGAGTTTCTAAAGCTCTCTTTAGTCCTTCTCTCTTAGTTGACACCCCCTTTGAAAGAACAGGGATGGTTCTGGTCTGGTCAAGCTAACTGCTCCCACCTCTTCTATTTGCTGTATATGCACTTCCACAATCATCCACTGGCTTCTCCCCTTTCAGACTCCTTTATGGATTGCAGCTGCAGGGTAGCTTAGAACTAGTACAGGAGATGTGGTAGGAACAGGCTCAAAGGGCAAAACAAGGTAACACAGGAAGTATTTAACCTTTGGGAGAGGCTTCTTAAAGTTAGCAGCCACAGAAATGAAGGATGCTTGTTTACATGTGCTTAAATCCAGGGACCAGGGGATTCCTATTGCTCCCCAGGGTGGAGTCTAAGAGCTGTTGGTGAAGTGTCAGGGGCTCTAACATATACAGTGGGTGGAACCACTGCATTACGTACAGCAAAAACAATGAGAGTCCTGTAGCACCTTAAAGACTAACATACTTGCATCTGACAAAGTGGGCTGGAGCCCACAAAAAGCTCATGCCAGAAGAAATCTGTTAGTTTATAACAGGCATGGCCAAACTGTAGCTCGCGAGCCGCATGCAGCTCTTCAAAGAAAAAAAGTGGCTCCCCAAAGAGCACGACACGGAAGGGCAGCATGGTGGGAGACAGGGGAGAGACGTGAGCAACACTCTGGGACAGCAGAGAGGCAGGGGCGTGGTAAAAGCCAGCAGGGACACAGGGGACGGTGAGGGCCAGCAGGGAAGGGCTGCCTGTCTGGGAAAGGTGGCACTGTCAGAGCAGAGCCCTGCAGGGAAGGGCAGCAGGGTCCAGCCGACAGGGAAGGGCAGCGCAGTGGCAGCTTTTGGGGTAGGCAAAGCAGGCGGCCACCTAGGGCCCCAAGCAATAAGGGGCCTCCTCTTCAATTTGGTGCACAGAAATTAAAATACAGAAAAATATAGAAATTGTTCCTATCTAGCAGAGCTAGTAGGGCTGGAAGCCTAAGCATTTTTCACTCTTGGCTCATCAAGGCAAGCTCTCATTAGGATCTGTGCTTCATCTGAATTGCAGACTTCACCATTATCTGTCCATCACCTTCACACTGACATGCTAAAAAAGCAGGAGCAAGCATAGACAGCACAATAGCAGGAACTTTTCCAGTGGCCTCAGCTTTTAATTCCTCAGTGTGGCCATTTATTCTGCTATTTTTTAATTTTGTGAAATATTGCCTTTTCCTTTTCTTTTTTGCCTGTTCTTTTGCCTTTTCCTTTGACTTTGTGACAATTTTTACTTTGGCTTTGGTTAGCTCAGATTACCAGGTAGGTCCATATAGGCTGCTACATATAAATACAGTGCTGCCCTTAGGCAATAATTACAGCTGTGTGATGTCTGTGCTGTATGTCTTTCTTTTGGTAAGTAATTTTTTAGCTTCTTCTGTACTTTCTATTTAATATTTTTGAGGGGGCCAGAGTCTTATAAACCTAAGAACTTCAGAGAATTTCATTGAAATTTGGTGTTGTTCATTTATAGTTACATACTAGAAGCCTTCTTTTTATTTATTTTTATTATTATACTTATTTGTATTAAATGTCTACTTCACACAAACCCAAGCCTATATGAAAAATTTTGTAAGATTTGACTGCCAAAATTTTAAATGTTGTATTTGTTGCTTTTGAGCCATCATTAATGTTACCACTTTTTATTAATTAATGCTCATACTTTTAAAAAAAATTTTAAATGTTCATTTTAACTTTGTAGTTTAGCATTAGCTCATTTATGTTAAGTGGAAGATGATCAACTTACAAGCTTCATGATGGGAAGATCTTTAAAAATATCATACCCAAGAATAATTTATGAGATCCAAAGGGATAGTCATGTTAGTTTGGTTCAGCAAAACAAACAGGGAGTCCTGGGGGATGGTGTGGTGTAGTTAGAGATACAGGGGGGACTGGGGCCAGGGGAGGGTAGCAGTGGGGGGCTGATAGTGGGTCCTTTAGGGGGCCTCACAATGGGCTTAGGGCCCCCAATTGCCTAAGGCCACCTCTGGCACAGCGTGGTCAGTGCCCTGCAGGGAAAGGCAGCACAGTCAGACCAGCAGGGAAGGGCCGCATGGTCAGAGCCCTGCAGGGAAGGGCAGCATGGTCAGGGTCAGGATTGGGGGGGCAGACGTGCAGCATTGTTGGGGAGAGCAGAGAAGGAGCAGCGTGGTAAGAGACAGCAGGGAAGCAGCAATGGGAGGGGGGGGGGGAAGCGCAGAATGGTCGAGAAGGCACTGCATGTTTAAATTTTCTCATAGGCCCTAATACAGCTTACTCATTGTGAAAATAAAATCATGTTTTATAAGTCCTAAACATTATGTGAAATACTAAGAAATGAAAATACAAAGGAGAAAAGTTTAAAACTGAATGCGGATTACTTTCAATTTTTGGCACAACTTACTGCTGTGAAGCATTGTATTCCACAATGAAATTCAAAACATTGTGCAATACTTAGAGATCAGCATCTGAGAAAGCTTTTACCTACTGCATTCACAAGTTACTGCCCAGATTTTAAAAAAAACTTGTCACAAGTCTGCAGTGCTATACATCTAGCGACAACTAAGTTTTTACTGTATAAGCCTAGCTTTCTTGGTAACCTTAAGTAATTATTAGAATCTGACGTTAGTAGGATCAATATTTGCCCTGTTTTTATGATAAAATTAAAGTGTGCAATGAATTTTAAGCTTAATAATTTTTGAGTAGGCAAAAATATGTGGTTATATGCCTCAGTGCAGCTCTCGAAGGTTTAATAATCAATTTGTGCAGCTCTTGGGTTCCATAAGTTTGGCCACCCCTGGTTTATAACATGCCATAGGACTCTTGTTGTTTTTGCATTATGTTGTTAGGCAACCTACCAAAAAGAAAGGGACTCAAGTTTACCACATGAAACTTTGGAAGGCCTAAGACAGCCTGTTCATAGCCCCTTATCCACCTGAGCCAGAGTTAGGAGACCACCATTCAGGCAGCATGGTCCATCCATCCAAGTAACGAAGGCTCTCCTGCCACAGTGCAGCAGAAACCCAGGTTCAGCAACTCGTGACCTTTCCGTCCACAGTCCTTTCGTCCCTGCTAGGGTGATGCAGTTTAGTCTACCATCATACTGAGACAGAGACAGGGCAATGAGTCAATGAAACACCTCACCAAATTCTCAGAAAAACGTCTGGGGTTGTAAATCAAGAACTCTGCAGGGGTTAAAGTAGGCCAGAACACACCAGAATTGCATTCCAGGGCCCACTATTTTTAGAGGCTCAGCATTCTGGAGCCCCTAAAAATAGAAAATGGAGTGTGAACACTGCATTTTGGGGCCCACCATTTAAAAATAGCAGGCCCGGAATGCAGCATTCTGGCTCCATTTACTATTTTTAGGGGCCCCCATTCTCAGCTTCTAAAAATAGCAGGCCCTAGAAAATTGTTCTGGTGTGCTCTGGGAAGCAGGGAGCCGCCCCAGCCTGGGATGAGGCTCTGGCCAGAGCCTGCTCTGACTCAGCATGCTCAGAGCATCTGAGCACGTTCCGTCAGAGCAGGCTTCAGCCAGAGCCTCAGCCCAGGTGAAGGTCGCTCTTCAGTGACATGGTAGCCAGGTAAGGGGTCCCTGGGGGTGGAGGGTTTGGGGACAGGAGAGCCAGCCCAGCTGGGCAAGGACGCAGGAGAGGGGGTCAGCTTGGGGCAGTAGGGGAAGACTGCGTGCCATGGTGGGGGGTTGGGGGACCAGCACCTAGATGGGGGCTGGGGGCAGTAGCTGGGGTGCGGAGTAGGTGTGGGGGAGCAGTAGCTGGGTTAGCAGGTAGATGGGGGGGGGCGTAGCTGGGGTGGGGGGTAGGTATGTGGGGGGCAGTAGCTGGGGTGCATGAGGGAGGCCCACCAACTTAGGAGGGATCCATGGCCCACCAAATTATACTTTAACTCCTGGAACTCTGGATGGTGGAGCTTGGTGTTATCAAAGAGTCACATAGCAAATGGAGAAGCCCCATCACACTGGTACCAAAACCAAATGACACTGCTCAGTTCTGCAGTGACTTCAGAAAAGCTAATGCCATACCTAAATTTATTGCATACCCCATGACAGAGCAAATGAACTGCTAGACCAGGCAAAGCACATTACTACGCTGGACTTCACAAAGATGCTGATTTTTTTCTATACCAAAATCCCATAAAAGTACTGTCTTCTCCATTCCTTAAGGGCTGCATCAATTTGGGACCATGCTTTCTGACCGCTACAGAGTACTTGCAAGCTTTAGATAATTGACAAAACAAACCCTCCAGCTATATAGTCTCTATGTCCCAGCTTATGTGCTCATTTACAGCAGACATGGCCAAATTGTGGCTCAGGAGCTGCATGTGGCTTTTGAATGAAAATGTGTGGTTCGCGGAAGAAAGTCAGCAAATCAGTTTAGTAGGTAAGAGTATATGGCTATGTGCCTTAGTGCAGCTCTTGAAGGTTTAATAATCAAACTTGTGTGGCTCTTGAGTTCCATAAGTTTGGCCACCCCGATTTATAGTAAGGGTTTAGGGACCTGACAAAATCAAATAGTTTCCATCCCTCTGAAAATACCTCCCTGAGAGCAAGCCCCAGTTAATTGCAAAACAGGGAAGAATGAAAGGGCTAACAAGGTGATGAGAGAGAGAGAGAGACAGAGACTTGTGTGTTGTTACTTTGAGGCTGCTTCAGGTGAGCTCCTGCCTGAAGGGGATGGAAATCAAACTGTAGGCTAATAGTGGTTTGTTGTGAACCCCCAAAAAAGCATGTCACAATTTAGGGATCATGGTATTAGCTGTTATAAGAATCATGTATTTTGTTAACTTATCACCTCAATGGGAACTGAGTTTCCTAATTTTAAAACCTGCAAATCAGTGGTCAAACTTAACCATACTTTTTCTACCCATAAGCATTGCACATTACAGCATTGAATTATTATTCATGATAAATGTTCTTGACAGTAGAGAGACTCAAGCTGATATAATATATTTTATTGAACTAACTTCTTTTGGTTTAACAGACAAGCTTATGTGTTTACACAGAGCTCTTCTTCAGGTCCTGATCTCTCTAATAGTATGGGACCAACACAGCTACCACAACAGTACAATTCTTGACAGTAACATTTTGCAAACAAACAAGGAGTCCTGTGGCACTTCTAAAGACTAACAAATTTCTTTATTGCATGAGCTTTTGTGGGAGAAAAATCTCACTTTGTCAGATGCTTTGAAGATGGGGAAACTTACAGAATGGAAGGAAAATAAATGCAGGGAAGTGTAAGTCATGGGATCAAGTCAGACTGTTACATCAAATCAATGCATTTGGTTAGATTCAAACATTGGGGAATAGCATATACCAACTTATTGGTGAGTTCAAATGGTTTCCTGACTTTTGCAGGAGTTTCTTGATACAAACACTGAATACTGACCTGCAGTGACCCCTTATGGAAAGCAACAGAACATGTTCCATAGGGAACAAACCTGTGCTGGCCAAGGCTGTGTGGGAATTAGATGGCCTAAATAGGATTTTCCAACTTAACTTCTATGAATCTTTGACCAGGGTTAGTTGGAAGTGCCTCAAACTTGCTAGGAATAGATCTTACCATTTACATGGAGAGATTGCTGCAAGGGAGACACATGCCATCGATTAGCACTGGCCGTGCAGGGGATCAGAACAGTTTCTCTATTACTGGAAGCAGAAAGCAGTAATATAGAACAATCAACACAAAAAATAAAACAGATTAAATCCCTCAGATGAGGCCAAAGAATGGAACAGAAGCCAATAAAGGGAACACAAAAATCCTCACAATTTTTTGTTTCAGCTAAACAAAAGTTTCACCCGAAAGTACGATAAAGAAAAGGTAATGAAATCTTTAATGATCACAAGCAGTCAGGAAACTTGGTTTTATGTCTCATCCAAACAATGATACCCGTCTGACAGCCCCATGTCACAAAACACACACTAGTACAGATCAAATTTTCAGTCAGAGAGGCATTCCTTACTGAATTACTAGTGTCACCTGTAATACCCTCGACTCTTGCTGGAGGTCTCTCATCCAAGTTTTGATCAGACCTGACTCTACTTAGTGCTGACAAGGTCACAGCTCAAGATTATATGGCTGTTGGCTTTAAGAGAAGTCTGTTGGGAGAATCTTCTATTTCTTTTGTGATACATAGACAATGTCCAACATTATTTCTTGTCCCTTGAGTATCAGGGCTTGATTAAACAAATCTGGTAACTGCTCCAAATTCTAAATTAACTGTGAGAAATCAGAAATATGACAAATTTCCAAACTCAGAGATAGGATGGGCTTCTACCCAAATTGGCAGGCACTTTGTTTGTATCCTTGGGACTGTATGATCTACACTGTTAACAGTTATTGTCAAAAAAACTCTCTGATCAGATAAAGTAAACATAAGAAAACAATTAGCCTGCCCAAAGGTTTCTATTTGTTATGAAGACAGATAATCTTTCTTGCATTAAATTATATGCCAGTTAAATTTCTCTGGAGAGAGGGAGTTGCATGGATGGTTAAGGAGAACAAAGGAAGTACTAGATTAAGAGATAGCCATGTAGTGTATCTGTATCATCTTAGTCTCGGGTTTTTCAACAGTGCTGCTTTACCATCACTATCCCAGGTAAGTTCGTGAAAAGCCTCCTTTGCCTCCTTGTCTTCATTATTTGTAGGCCAATGGCATGCTTCCCAACTGTTAGTTTCCATCCCATTTGAAACAGTCTGCCTTCTAGCTTTCCTTGCCACCTGTGGCAAGTCACTAGGTGAAAGAAGTTGAAGATCATGCATTTAATTTAGGAGAGTTTGTTCAATAACCTGTTAGGCTCCTGCAGCTAAACTTTCACCATTGTCAAGCTCACTTTACGAAGGAAAAAGAAAACCCCCACAAAAATGTGACTTTACTGTGTCCAATAGTGCTCTGCTCTCTATCCTGCTCACAAATAAAATATCCTTGGACTGGAAATCAGTAACTGTCTCTTATAGCTGTTAGGTACAAACTTGAAGAAGTTAAAAACATCCTGCTACAAGACATGGCCATATCCCATACCAAAACAAGAGGGAACAATTTAAAGTGTCATGCTAATTATTAACCAGGGGTCTAAGAATCATATTAAAAAGGGAGGAGGGAAAAGGAATAATGGAAGGCTCTTCAAGGAAGGGGAATACTTGGAAGAGATCTCCTTTAGAGAGAGGCATATTGGTGGCTCTGCTCAGGGAAGGGTATATTCTTCTTCTCATGTCCTTACACCACAAGCATTTTTTTTCCCAGTGTCAGGCACTCATGACACGTCCAATCTGTAGCACTGGCAAGATCTTCCATGGTGTATAGTTTCTTCAGAAGACGACAGACCAACAGCTATTCTATGGCTTGTGTTTCATTATAGTCATGTGTCTGGATCATTGGCATAGCCCCATTTCTGCATATTGACCTTTGACATGCCAACACTAGTTTGGAAACAATTTAAACATCTCCAGGTTGATTGCCTTGCTGTAAGTATGAAGAATGATTATTCAGCAATGTTGACATGCATTTTGACATTTTTATGGAGTATTTCAAACTGTCGGCACCATATTTCCAGTCATGCAGCCATCACTTTTTTTTTTTTTGAAAGTGTATCCATTATACCTAGGAAGTTTTTCCATGATTTCAGATGAGTAACTGCTATTGTGTGGTCACAGAGCAAATGTCTGTTATGCTGAGATACACTGGGGAGATTTTACTCAGAAGTAGGAGAAGTGATGTTTAGGAAGTCTCGTGCAGCTAGTGTCCTCTCAGGTCCATTTTTGTATATAATGTAAGAGCCCAAGACTTCAGACGTACAAAAAAAGCCAGGAGTCTTGTGGCACTTAAAGACTAAGAGATTTATTTATCGCATGAGCTTTCGTGGGAGAAAATTCCACTTCGTCAGACGCTTTGAAGAGGAGAAACTTACAGAAATGGGCGAGAATAAGTCAGGGGAGTGTAAGACATGAGAACAGGTCATACTGCAACAGCAAATCAAAGCATTTGTAAGGATTCAAACTCTAGGGGTACGTAGACACAGGGCTTTTATTTCGAAACAACACTGGTTGTTTCGAAATAAAAGTCCCTATGTCCACACTCAAAAGGAGGGAGCTCCTCATTTCAAAACACGAGGCTTCCTTTCAAAACAGTTTAAACCACTTTGCTTTCGAAAGGAGGGTTATTTCAAAACTGGTTATTTTCAAATAACGCCATTTGGACATGTTATTTCGAAACAAGGATTGTTTCAAAATAACAAGGACCTTCCCCCCAGGGTGCTATGCACCCTGGGGGGAAGGTCCCACCCCCCCAGCCCCCTGGCCAGGGATCAGCACCCTGGCCAGGGTGTTGAATGGAGGGCAGGGGGTCAGAGGGTGCCCCAGCCAGCTTCTCCCCGCTTCCCCTTGCTGGTAGCAGGGGGGGCTGGGTGCCTCAGCCCCCTTTGCCCCCCCTACCCCTGGCAAGGAGAAGTGGGGGGAGGCCAGCTGGGGCACCCCCAGGGCTCTGCCCCCCACCCGGGCTGCGTGGGAGCTGCCAGCCCCGCAGCCTGGTCAGGGGGACTGCAGCTCCCATAGGGTGGCCGCTCCAGGGGCGGCTCACCCTGCCACTGGGGCTGCCCCCAAGCCCAGGGCGCCCTGCCCCCGGGGTTCCCTGGCACCCCCCCGCTCCTGCTGGCAGAAGCGGCAGGGGGGCCGGGTGAGCCCCCCATCCCGGCAGAAGTGGCGGGGGGGCCAGGGAAGCCCCCCACCCCAGCAGAAGCGGCAGGGGGTCGCTGGGGAATCCCGGGGGCGGGGCGGCCCCGGCCTGCACAAGTCTCCCTGCCTCTCCCCTCCCCTATCTCAAAACAGCACGTCCACTGTGTGGACATGCTGTTTCGATTCCTGCTTTTTTTCTTATTTCGAAATAGCTTTTTGTTATTTCAACATAAGACGTTACGAAATAATGCATTATTTCAAAACGGCTTGTTTTGAAATGGCTTGTTTCGAAACAAGGGCTTGTGTGTGGACATAGCCTAGGAAACAGCACATAGAGGGAGGGTGAAGTCAAATTACCTGTTATAATGTGGAAAAAATCCATAGTCACAATTCAGCTCTAGTTTCACACAATCTAATCTGCATATTATTTGAATTTTGGCTGTTTCTCTTTGAAGTCTTGATGTCCCATTGATTTTCTTGAGTACCATTATTAACAAATCATCAATGGAGTGATAGGAAGTTGGAAGTGCTCAGCAACTGTATTTTGTGTGTTGTGATTTCTGATGTCAGTTTTGTGCCCATTTATTCTTCTGCGTAGGGACTGTCCTGTTTGTTAAATGTACAAGGTGTGGGGGCATTTCTGGCACATGATGGAATAAATCACATTAGTGGATGAGCAGGTGAAGGATCCTTTGATGGAATAGCTGGCTTGATTAGGTCCTTTGATGGTGTCTTTAGTGCAGATACGTGGACAAAGTTGGCAGCATGGTTTGTTGCAGGGATATGTGCCTGCTTTAATGTTTCTGTTGTTAGGTCTGTAGTTACTGGTAAGTATCTGTTTAAGGTTCAGGGGTTGTCTGTAGGTGAGGAGAGGTCTGTGTCCCAAGGCTAGAGAGAGTGAGGGGTCATCTTTTAAAATAGGCTGGAGGTCCTTAATGATCTGTTGTAGAGGTCTGACTTGAGGGTTGTATGTGGTGACCAGTGGCGTTCTAATTTCTTTTTTGGGCCTTTCCTGTAGTAGTTGACTGCGGGGTACCCGTCTAGCTCTGTCAATCTGTTTCTTTACTTCTCCTAGTGGGTACCATAGTTTTAAGAAAGCTTGATAGAGATCCTGAAGATGTCTGTCTCTGTCTGAGGGATCAGAGCAAATGCGAGTATATTTTAGCACTTGCCTGTAGACAATGGATCATGTGGTGTGTTTAGGATGGAAGCTTGAGGGATGTAGATAACTATACCAATCAGTAGGTTTTCAGCATAGAGTGGTGTTGATGTGTCCATCCCTAATTTGTACTGTAGTGTCCAGAAAGTGGATCTCTTGTGTGGAGTGTTCCAGGCTCAATTTGATTGTGGAGTAGAAATTGTTGAAATCTCTGTGGAAATCTTCAACAGCATCCCTGCTATGGGTCCAGATGATGAAGATGTCATCAATGTAGAGTAAGTAGAGGAGAGGTGCTTTGGGATGAGACTTGAGGAAACGTTGTTCTAAGTTGCCCATAAAAATATTGGCATATTGTGGGGCCATGCAGGTACCCATAGCAGTGTCACTGACTTGGAGGTATAAATTGTCCTCAAATCTGAAATGGTTGTGGATGAGCACAAAGTCACAAAGTTCAGTCACAAGCTGTGTTGTGGCATCATCTGGGATGGTTCTTTTAATAGCTTGTAATCCATCCTTTTGTGGGATGTTGATTATAGAGAGCTTCTACATCCAGAGTGTCCAGGATGGTGTTTTCAGGAAGCTCGCCGATGGATTGGATTTTTCTCAGGAAATCCGTGGTATCTTGAAGATAGCTAGTGGTGTTGAAAGCACAGGGTCTGAGGAAGGAGTCCACATAGCCAGATAAGCCTGGTGTAAGAGTGCCAATGCCTCAGATGATGGGGCATCCCAGGGTTTCCTGGGGTGTGACTAAACCACCCTCACCCCCCAAGCAACATAAATTATACCAACCTAAGTGCCAGTGTGGACAGCACTATGTTGGTGGGGAAAGCCCAACATAGCTACTGCCTCAGAGAGGTGGTTTTGTTCTTCTTTGAGCACTGCTTGCATCATTCAGTATTAGGTGTCTATGTGCCACAGCGGATGATTGGTTGGAAACTTTTAGCCCTAGCCTGTCAGAGCAAGGTCAGCAGCCAACACCCCCTATGGCCACTCCCGTGGTTATATATCTGGCCCCAACCATCATCCTCAGTTTCTTTTTCCACCCTCAGCAACAGTTTCGGAACAACCCGCTCCTTGCGATTATGCAAGCACCTGTCTATTCTGCCATGTATGAGCTGCCCATTCTGTTTGGAAGATCTGTTTGTGGACATCCTTTCACCGAGAACTGCTACTCCTACTGAGCATACAAACCCAGAGCCAGGAGATCGCTCCCAACTGCCACCATCAATGCCAGGCTTTAAACCCTGTGCTTCTTGCGGCAAGGCCTTCCTGCAGGATGACCCTCACAAGAAGTATCTACAGAGCCTGTGTGAATCCCACCAGGCTACTGATTGCTCTATCTGTTGGTCCTTCAAACAGAGGACCCTGAAAGACAGGAAACAGAGGCACCGTGCGTTGGCCCTGGAGCAAGAGCGGCAGCCTATCCCTGGAGTATCGGGGTCGCCATTGGAACCACCAGCACTGTGTGCCAGATTGGCACCGGAGCCTTCTTGGCACCACTCCCCTCCGGAACACAAGAAGATGCACTTGGTGTCCACCTCAGTGCTGAAGTGCAGGCGCTGCTCCAGCTCTCCTCAACCGGGCCACTCTCAGGACCGAGGCCAGCAGGTCATAGACATCCCCTGCAGCCTGGAGGCTTCTGAAACAGCAAAAGCTCTCTTGCTTTTGCGTACGCCTCCACCTTCCAAGGTTCAGAGACAGAAAGAAAAACCAGCTTTCCTCTCAGGCACATGGACCACTCTGATGCAGCACTGATCTTCATCCCCCATCGGGGTACCAAGCTCACAAGTACCACAGCCAGAGGAAGTTTCTCCCCCTGCTGGATGACCCACCAAAACCAGTCAGGGTCCTACAGCTAAGCGCCACAGAGCATGTTCTCCTTCTCCCCGACACCGTAGTGCCACCTTTGCACCAGCACCAACCACCCTGGCACCAGTGTGAGATGGTGCTGGGGCAAGCCCAACACCTCGACATTGGCAGAAATCGCATTCCCCAAGCCCTGAGGAAGCGTCTCCCTCACAAGGGGCAGACAGGCCCATGAGGGATTGCCAGCACCAGGCACCTACCGGTACCAACCTCGTGAGTGGTCTCTGCCACAGGAAGCTTGCTTGGAGGAAACTTCCTGCTGTACTGAAGGGCCCAAGACCATTCCATTGTTGCCTGCAACCCCTGATGAGGCTTTAAATCCCAGACCATGGTCCTACAGGGAGGACACTACAGCCCACTATGACCTCCTTTGCCACATAATGGCACATACAGGTTTAGAGGTCAAACCCATCAGTGTGGCTCAAGACCCCCTATTCGATCTCAGGTTAATGGCTTCCCCAGATGCAATAGCAGTACTGTTGCACCCTAGCATTCACAACCTCACCAGGGTATGCTGGAAGACTCCCGCTTCGATTCCTCTGGTCTCAGATATAGCAGGCCATAAATATCAGGTCTCACAAGAGGACTTTCCCTTCTTGGTTAACCACCCAGTACCAAGCTCCTGGGTGATGGAAGCTGCCTTAGGGCATGGAAGCTAACCTTCCCCAGATCCCTTGCCGAGATCTAGGGAGGCGAGGGGGGTGGACCTTATGGGACGGAAGCTGTACTCAGCCTCTGCCTTCCAGCTCCACATCGCGAACCACCAAGCGCTGGTGGGACGACACACCTTAGACATCTGCGACTCCATGAGGAGATTCTAAGATCTCCTCCCCCAAGAGCACAAGGAGGACCATGACTCCCTTATAAACAGAGCCATAACTAGGGGTTCCAGTGCCTGGGGCAAGCAGCCCCTAAGGTGTCCCCCCCAGCCCTGATCTGGGGCCCATCTATACAGCTGTGGGGAGTGGGGTTGTGACCCTTCTCCCTCGGCCAGAGCCGGCAATGGGGGTCACTACCCCGCCACCATGTGGAGAGGGGACCCCCCCGCCGCCTCCAGCCATGGCAGGGAAGCAATCCCCCCTTCTGCCCCTGGCCATGGCAAGGGGAAGGGATCGCCCCTGCTGACTCTGACTGTGGTAGAGGGAAGCAATCCCCCATTGTGGCCAGAGCAAGAAGGGGGGATTGCATCCCTGCCACGGCCAGAGGCAGTGGGGCGATCACTTCCCTGCCGCAGCCAGAGCCAGCAACCGGGGTCCCTCCCCTGCCGCGACGGGGAGAACGGAACCCCCACTTCCGGCTCTGTCTGTGGCAGGGAAGTGATCCCCCCTGCCGCCTCTGTTGCAGCCAGACCTGGCAGAGCAGATTGCTTCCCTGCCACAGCCAGAGGTGGCAGGGGTGATGGCTTCCCCACGATGCCCTTTTAAATTGACACCCAGGGCAAAGTCCCTTTTGCCCTGCCATAGTTACGGCCCTGCTTATAGAGGAGAGCAAGCTAGCATCCCTGGACATGCTCTTAGCAGCGTGGAATGCCTCAGATACAGTGAGCCACCTTATAGCCTCAACTGTCGTTATGAGACATGCAGATTGGCTGCAGGAGGCAGACCTGACTCAGGACATGCAGCAGGCTATCCAAACCTCCCCAGTGAGAGACGGTCTTTGTTTGCAGAGACAACGGACCATCTGCTGTGCAGTGTGAGGGATCCCAGATCAGCCCTCAGATCGCTGGGCATGCTTCTTCCACAGGTGCCCAGTCACTCCCCTAGCCCTTGCCAGCAGCGAGAGTGCCGGCAGCAGAGGCACTAAATGGGGCTTCCCCCACCAAGCAAGAAGTAGGATTAGCCCTCCAGGGCCTCGAGCTCCTCCGCCACCTGGGACTTCCCATTAGAGTACATGGCCCCACCAGAGAGGCCCCTATCAACGCAGTTTCATCCATACTCCTATCTCAGCAACCCCTCAGAAATCAGCGGTGGAGGCCCTAGGTGGGACCCAATCTGCAGCTAGAAGGGGAGGAGTGATATAGCTGGGGTCCAAGAACACTTTCCCCAGGTTGGGACGTAGAGTGATCTGGCTCAGAAGGCAGTGGAGGTACACCACACTATTCTTCCTAGCCCCGGGGCCCCATCTCAACTTCTCTTTCTCTCAGCTGCTGCCAGTCCCAGGCCTGCAGGCCTGATTCCTGTTGTCAGAGTCAAATCCCCCCCTATTCTCTCCCAGGGTTTTATACAACCCTTAGCTCAACACATCCAGCACCTCTCCTCCAGCATTCCTCATGCCAAAGCCGAGAGGTATGAATGCACCCAGAATTTTTCCTCGTGTCCTAGTCAACCACTCTAGAGCTAATTATACTCCTAGGGACTGGGCATTCAGACATTTAACCTGCAGCCTTCCCACCCAGGCTCCGCTCCATTCATACTAGAGCCTGAGTTACCCTGGACGCATACTAGAGTACTGCACTCGCTTAGTAGTTAGCAGGACTTAGCACCTGCTTGATTCGCTGCAACCCTGCTTCCACTCACACCAGGCTGATTTTTCAATAACTCCCACTTTGCTGGACAGGGGTGTAGACATCTAACCCCTCCCATCCAGGGGTCCCATCACCTGGACCTCTGGAGACATGCAAGACAAGGGGCAAGAAAAACCCATTCACCTCTCCTAGATGTTTTGCAACCTGATTGAGTTGCCCTGCCGCTGCACTCCCAAGGTGGCCTGCCCTGGGAGGCACCCATGCATGTTGCAGGCGTGGAGAAAAATCCTACTCCCACCCATGAAGGAGACAGGGAATAGTTTAATGATTCCCTGCCATGCCGGATACACCTTGAACAGCGGGAAGCAGGCAACATGGGATACTAATGTTAGTCTCATTGGGCCCTATAGGGATGCCCTCCCATGGGCTCTCTCTCTCTTTTCCCTTCCCCTTCTTCCTCCCCTCATCTCAAACTCACCTTTCGGAGCTCCTTGACCCCTCTGTAGGCCTGTGCTGGGGTGACACTTTGATTCTATTAGCAATGCTACACTGCATTAAGCATTTACCCCTCCAAGCCAGCCTGCATTGGCGCCTTGGCTGTCCGGGAGGGAAATTAACCACCATCGCTAATGTGGTAATAAACAATACACCTACCTTTTCCCTCCCCTGCTAGGGGTTCCCTTGTTCCCCATAAGAGAACTAACGGCTACCAGGACCCTGAAGGAAGTCTTTCACTCAGAGCTGTGGGACATCTGCACCTTCATGGGCAGCCTACATGAGGGTCCCATCTGTATTCTATGTATCCCAACAGCCCATACCTGCTGCAACTAACACATCATGTTGTGGTATGTACCACTGGGGTCCTTGTGAAAAGCAGGCAATGTACTGTGTGATTCACTTTTAGGCAAGCTCCTCCCCTTGATGAAAAAAGGGCTAATTTTTGGGGTGGTAACCCCCCCCCCCCCACTTCTCGTGAAGCTAGGACCCTCAACAGTTCTTGCCTCCACCCCCAACACACACCCTCAGCTGTTGGAACAGTGGAGAAACACATCAGTGCTTCTGACCAGGGGGGAATAAAGCACATACCCCGCCTGTACATACAGGGGGAGATTTCCCCCCCACCCCTTGTACCAGAGAGCACACACAGGGAATGAATGGTGTAAGGTAAAAGCTTCAGTGTTCCCACACAGGAGATTATGAGATGCTACCTGGTTCACTCAAGTGTCTGAACCTTACTCAGGTGTAGGACAGCTCCACAGTTACCAGGTCTCACCTCCTTGTGACCCACAGGCAGCCCACAGTTTAATTTTGAAGGGCCAGCAGAGAACTTATATACCCTAAGCACTTGCCACAGAGGACAGGAAGGACTCTTATTAGCTTAGCACTTTGCCCCTCTTCTACTTCCCTTACCCAATCTTGCTCATGTCTGTCCAGCGGAGCAAGAGGAGCCTGGAAAATGAGGGCAGTCAGTTCCTGAATCGCTAGTGACTGACTTGGCCCGACACAAACACCCTTATCCCCTTTTTCCTTACTACCTCATATCTAAATTCCAATCCCTGAAAGTTCCCTTCTCATTCCTGGTGGGGTTTTTCTTAGGTCCCTACTGAAAGGAGGTCCTGAAAAAGAATTTCCTCTTCATGTCAGAACATAGCTATAGGCCATCCGCTCAAGGTTGTCCCCTTGCTAAATCATTGAAGGGCCCCCATCAGCCCACTACCCTCATGACAGTCTACTCTCCCTAGATGGGGTTCACACCAGGGTCCATCTCGACAGAGTCTAAACAGTGTTATATTTAGAGGCGATAGACCTCAAACCAGCAACCTGGTGAGTCTGCATTACGGTTCCTTTCCTGCCTCACCAAAGGAACCCAGAAGTCATTCCCGCTTCTAGGACCTTAGGTGCACTGTTACTAGTTTCCCTTCTGCCTGTTTAAGTAATACCCATCAAAGGGGGCTCCCTCATCAAGTCAGGACTATGCCCGCTAGAACGGGATTGCCCAACAAATACCATCCTTGTTGCGCTATTAGCGATTTGATCTGTCAAACCAGCCTAGACACTCACACATTGAAGTGTCAAAACCCGACTGCTGTGGAGTGGGTGGATTTTATCCTCACCTTTATTTCCTGGGACGTGAGAGTCAGTCGTCTCACAGTGGATAGACGAAGTGTGGAACTTCCTTTGTTTTCTTGATTGTTTCAGCCACACTCAAAATTGAGGGCTTCCAAAGCAATTTAGGATGGCCCAATATTAATACTTCTAGCCTCCAAGCCAGGGTGACACACAAGCTCACTGGTTCCCTCATACAGTGTTCTCTTAGAACAAATCAAGGGCTACAGTACATCCCTCTATGTAGGCTAGAAAGCCTACTATATAGGCACCCTTCCACGCCTTGGGTTTGCCTTTAGGGTGGTAGCCGTACTGAGGCAGGCAAAACCCAACTCTGCCCACCATCCACAGTCCGGCTTGTAGTCACCTAATACTGAATCGTGCAAGCAGCGCTTGAAGAAGAACAGTGTGTTACTTACCAGTAACCATCCTTATGCTGACAAGAGAGTTTCTTCCAATCAGCAAAGAGAGTCTTTTATCAGATGGGCTACAGCAGCACATTTTTCTTCAGTGCAGCTGTGCTGCTGTAGCATTTCTAGTGGAAACTAGCCCTTAGTGCTCTACTACATCACCATGGCAGAGCCTTGCATTTAGTTCTGCGTCTGCTCTCCTGTTCCACAAGCCCATAAGACGATTATTAGTGGTCTGGTACCTCCCAAATATGCTAATCAAAAGATCACCACTCTTTTGTTCTAGTCACAGTATAAAGTAATACATGGTTCCCTGCCCCAAAAAAATAGTTTATAATCCAATTTAAAATAAGCCGCAACAAGTGAGTGTTACAAACAATAGGAGTGAGGAGTCAAAAGTACAGTCATAAGAGCACAGAGTTGCAGTAATAGATCAACAGGGTATCTTGTATGTGCTTATGGACTCCTGACCCTCAATTCAACAGAATGGCTGGATTTTTGCTTACTCTTTCCTTCAGTTTGAAGAGGATATTCCCCCCAGTGAATTTTCCTGGTGCTGAAACAGCCATAAGAAAGCCAGATAAATTTGTGGGAAATCACATAAGTGAATTTAACGCTCCCCAAGAGATGTGGTTCCCCTTGACTATCAATCCCTAAGAAAGTCACTCCAGAGGAGAAGTGCCAGAGGAGTGGCCATGTTTGTCTATTTCAACAAAATAAACAGGGAATCTTTGTGACCCACCTTTCTCTGTATGCATATATACACCTAACACGGGTGTCCAATCTTTTTGGGTGAGGGGCCACACTGCAATTCTTTTCTCCATTGGGGGGGGCGGTGATAAAATTTTTGATAGATAAGACATAGAAAGCAATTTTATTAATAAACTTTAATAAAACGATTAGTGTGATATTTGGCATTGCTTTTGCTTGCACAGTGTATGGAGGACAGGGGGGCCAGGAGTGCCAGTGTGAGGGAGCAAGCCAGGACAGGACAGCATGGCAGAGGAGGAGAAGGGAAGAAAGGTGAGGTGAGGGGGCAGAGCAGCTGGGTGGAGGGACTCAGCTACTTCCTGACAGGCACCCCACCAACTCTGCTCTCCTCACATCAGGCCATGCTTCCCTGGAGCTGGGCACAGGGTGGGCTATTGACAAGGGCCCAAGCCAGCCCCAGCTCCCAGGCTCTTTCAGTAACACTCCACAGGCCAAATGAAAGCCCTTGGTGGACCAGAGTTCGGACCCCAGGCTGCAGGTTGGACAAGCCTGACCTAACATACTAGTTTCCATTTTGTGCATTTGATGAAGTGGGGTTGTGCCCACAAAAAGTTACTCAGTAAATAAATGTTAGTCTTTAAAAGTGCCACAGGACTCCTCACTTTACTCATCAGGAGACATCACAAATAATGAGTCATGTGGCACTTTAAGACTAACAGATTTATTTTTCACATGAGCTTTCGTGGGAGAAAATCCCACTTTGTCAGATGCTTCG